>VXBZ01009715.1:1773-13815 GCA_013399135.1 Heliornis fulica | reverse complement strand
GGGGGGGGGGATTGGAGTTTATTAAACTAAAGAACAAGAAACAAAGAAAACAAAACAAGAGAATCTTAGACTAAGGCTTGATTTCCTTAAAACTGTACTTTCTTCTGTGTCATTAGGAATTACTTTCTTGGAAGTACTTTCGAGATTTTTTAAGACACCAGAACATTGCTGGTAACCTGTGCCTAACATCTCCCCTGCTGACTCAGGAATAGTCCTGCTGTTGCAATAACTGGAATATAACGTGACTGGATTCTTTTGGGCATAAAACTATTTGCTTGCTTTACTTTTGCTTAAGTTTTTTTTGTCTGCTGAGTGCCTAAACATACATTAGAGCTCTAAAATGAAGATTTGAATGATGCACCTAAAATGTTTCCTGCAACCCAGGTTTAGAGGTATATCCTTACATAGCACTGCCCTGCATTGGTTGTTGTACTGGCTCACCAGGAGCCAGGTTGGGTATTTCTGTGCAGAGATTGTTGTAGTTAAGCAAATTTTTTTTTAATTGACTGCTGTGTGATTTAGGAGAAATCGCAGAAAATTAGCTTTCTACTAAAACTGAAGTCTTTTATCTCTTATGGATTTTCCCATCTTCAAAATGTACACACATTGCTTTATTTTGTTGTGTTGAAAAAATGTAAAAACTTAATCTGAGTTTTAGCGGGATCTTGAAACCTTGGATAGTGACATCAAGTTTTTCCTGTATTTGATCAAAGTATGAATCATTTTGTCTAATGGTCTGACTGTCTGCTGGAGAGTACTGATGCACCACCAGACTAAGGTGATAGGTCACTCTACATTCAAAGTATTTTTTGATTTCACATCCACAACCAAAACATGCTTCCCCCACCAGTAAGAGTGAAACAAAGTGAGAATACAGGACAGACAGTGAAAATTAATACAGGTTTTCAGTTTTCCAACTGTCTCCTATTATTCCTGTCACTTTTCAGACTCCTTACTAGAAATGCTAAAACTTTTAACAAAAGTTATTGCAGCCTTTTGATTCTTTTTTGGAACGTTTATTAGTATAATAGATTACAGTTACAAAACCCACCTATAATTCTCTGTCAGTTTACACATAGAGAGATAGGGCTGATAATATAAATTTTAATGAGACATTTTACTGGCCAATGAAATACAATAATATCTGTATTCCACTCTATGATCTCCATTTATATTTTTGAACCATTTGTAACACATTATTTCTGAAAAGTTGGCTTTCAATGGACAAGCTCCATAATGTGTTACTGATAATTTAGGTGATATTCTTTTCCTAAGTCTTTGTGTCAGTATATCCATTTTACACTGGAAGGTCTTATATTCCTGGCCATTCAAACTGCAAAGGAATATATAGGATTAAGACAATATTGATCCTAATGTGGTCATGTACATTTAAGGATTTTAATGTATTTTTACTGACCTTCCTGTATTTAGCATATTTTAAATGATTACACCCTGCCATTTTGCTTATTTTACATCATTCCTCCCCCTTGCTGGATACTGCTTGTCTGAATTTTAAAATGCAAGAGCCACCTCCTGGACCAGTGTAAGCATCATTGCTCCATGGGATTACACTGGTTTACACTAGCTCAGGATCTGATCCATATTTTCTATCTCTGTGACACGATTTAGGCTGAGCTACACCCTATAAATCTATTCTCGGTTGTTATTTTCTGCCTCTCAAGCTTCCAATAGGAGAGCTCGTATTCAGGTTTCACAGCCAGGCAACAAAAGGCTTCCCCTGGGTACTATGCTACTCTTTTAAAAACTGAAGCACACGGGCTGTGGAGGCAGAGCATTTAAATAGCAACATTCATTACCCTGGCTGAGGGAAAAAAAGGTCAGCTCCAAGCAGTAATCTCCTGCTGTAAATTTGCTAGAGAAACAACATGCCAGTAAAAGTACACATGAAACAATATCGGCGGCACTGGGACACTGGCCACCGCCAGCCCCGTTGCCGATCCTGACATTCGAAGAACCCCTTGTGCCAGGGGGGACCCCGCTGGTCACAAATTTTAATGAGACATCCTGGGCACACGCACGTATGCGTAGGTGTGTGTCTATGGGGGCAGGTACGCGCTGGCCCGTCAGCAGGGTGAGGAAGAGGGATCCCCGGCCGGCCGGCGGGCAGCGGCCCCGCTGGCAGATCTTTGGGCACGTTGGAGGCAGGTTGGCCCGGTGCCTGGCAATCCACTAGGCCTGACACATTTTGGGCAGAGCGGCGGTACGCAGGGAGCCATGTGGCCGATGTTAGTAAACATTATCCCGCACAGTCTGGCGTGCCACCGCCGGCAGCGGGAGGGTGAGCGGCTGGCGGCGGGCAGGGCCCGGCCGGGGCGGCCGAGCTGCCCGGGGACGCCGGCCAAGGCCCGTCATCCAGCAGCTGCTCCCGTCTCCGTGGCAACGACGACGAACAATGGGCTGGAAATACAGCCCCAGGCCTGTATGGAGAGGGCCCTATGGAGGGAGAGGGCCTGATGCCCAGCCTGGGGGCAGGCTGCCCACCCTCACCGCAAAAGACTGCACCCTGAAATACACAAAAAGACACACAAATGGGCATCAGGCTCTGCTACTGCCCCGCATCCCTTCAGGCACAGTCTTCCCTCACCAACCAGGTGTTCAGGCTCCATTTTGATTGTGCCTCCCCGACCACCCAGGTGGAAGGGCAGGTTTAACAGTAAAGAGTGGATGGCATAGCGTTCAAATGGCGAGGGTTGCATTTCAGTGGAAATTTGTTAGACTTTCTCTTGTGATTTTAGATCTTGGTCTGTGTGGCAGAGATGAGACTTTGGTTTGTGCCTCATCACTCTGAGAGATGGAGGGGCTTCTGTCCACACATGGGGACAGTTCTCTCAGCTTTACACCAACATTTACAGCTTTCAAATGTAAACCTTCTCCCTATAGGAAACGACAGAAAGCAGTGTTTAATGCTTTACTTGACAAGTAACTGAGCAGTCCTGTCACTCAGAAACCTGGGGAAAGCAGAGACACCCTCCCTTGTGCATGTGCAGCAGGAAGAGTTTTTCTCACTTGTAAGACCTCTACAGCTGTGCACAAACAAGGAAATCTTTATGAAAGGAGTGGACACAGTCATAAACTTGGAAAAATATAGCAGCACTCTATATGCAAATAAAAAGCCATCCTCTCCTAGGAAGTGCAATGTTAATTCACTGAGCTATTTGCCTGTGTCACTGCATCCAGATGACAAGCACCACTCACCATTCAAACAGCAAATCTGAATTTTGGGGAAGTTTCATAAACAGCACTTCCCTGGAATACATTCAAGTCTGCTTCCCCTATCAGCTAAAAAATCTTCAGAAAGCACTGTTTCTTACAATACAGCCCTTTCTCCATACAAAATTAGGCCTTTGGGACCAATGTCTCTTGTTGTGCAAGTCTTCTGTAGAATATCTTACCACAGAGCAATTGGTTCTTATTACACAGCCAGGAAACACTGATGCTTTCCTCAAAATCTCTTGGGGATCTGTTCCCAGCAGAAATCCATATCCTTATATAATTATGTTGACTTACCAAGTGTCACTAAAGGAATTGTGTGTCATAAAGGACAAATGCCCTTGTGTGATGATGAAGGACTGTATGGAATTGTCTGCTCCTTTTCTGAGTGTATGTATGTGTGAAAGATGACAAGAACCTAACCTAAGGCACAGGGGGAAGTAATTAGGAAAAATCTCTCCAAATGCCAGCTATGTCATGTCTATTGGTAATATGTCATATGTACTCCTATGAAGATCCAAATTAGAGCTCAAGCTTTTGAGTTTGATATAAAGTATGTGCAATGAATATTTATTATGATCATGATTTATAAAATGTAGTAATGCTTTTAGGAATGTTCCAAACTGAAGAAAGTTCACTGTGTGCAGAAAGAGTGTGGTAATTAAGAGATACCATACACATGTCACTGCAGGGAAGCTTTCAGTTGGGAAAGTAATCCATTGACTGTATGTGCATTTTGCATCTGAGACACAATTCTGAAAAGAAAAAAAAAAAAAAGGAAGAAGGTAAGATATTACAGTCTTGTCTGGCCACATTCCTGTTGCATAAAAGAGCCAAAATGAATGAGGAAGAGAGTCTGGGAGCTATGCAGGGGCAAGAGACAGGGCTGAGAGGCAAAACTGAGGCTGGGTTTCATATGTAGCTCTGCAAGTCACCTGGACCTGTAAATGTCCAAATGCCAGGACAGCAGGACTTTTTCCTATGACTTTGGAAAAACTGTTCTGGGCACCACACACGAACATGTCTGCAATTAGTTATTTGGTATAAAAACAAAAGCTCTGTTAGAAGACATCTAAATTTGGGTTGGTCTGGTTGATGTAAATTTAACTGAAAGACTGAAATTGAAAGACCTTTTGTCTTATGGCATGAACATTTATTGAATATATTCATAACAATAATTTCACTGGACTGCCTCTCAACCTATGTTGAACTAGCATGGCACGGTGCATCCTATACAGTTATATTTTTTTGCATTGATACAGCTATGGATTTTACATGCTGTTTGCATCGATACAGCTAAGTCCCCTCAACTTCCAGCACTGGCTGGCTGTGCCACCTCCTCCTCCTCAGGAGTGCTTCCTGGCCCATGCTACCCCCCAGCTGTCCCTGACCATTCTTTGTGTCAAAGCCCTGCTAGGACACACACTAACCATGTAACAGTGGAGACAATGACATGCCACTGCCAAAGTCTGCGTTCTGGGCTTCACTTCTTTCACTTGCTAGCACATAGATAATCTGACAGATCCAGACACTAAATCAATAGGCTTCGGTGGGAACTGGAACGGGCACAGTTGGTCTTTCCCTGTTTAATTTTTCTAATTACATTCTTAATTTCCTCGGGTCTAATTATTTGTACTATGTCAACAACATTACCAAGAGAAAGAAAAAATAAATGAGATTGAAACAAAACAAAAATACATCTTGCATTTCTGAAAATGTGTTAGCCAGACCTTTCTGTAAGGGTCCAATCCCGCTTTCTGCACCTAGAAAAGAGTATTGTAGACAGGGCTGAGTCCTTAGAAATAAATCTGTAGTTCACATCTCAGCTAAGCCACAGAAGAGACTACTGGTAAACTCACAACTTGAATGAAAAAAATTGTGCAGAAAACTGAGGATGAGTCATAGTCTGAAGAGGGTTTTTAAACCTTTCTTTGAAAGAGAATTGGGGAAGAAAGACAGCAGAAGAGGGAAGGTTTGGGCACAGGATTGGGAACAAACAGCTTCTACTTTGAAGCCACAAAACTGTATTCTTCAACAGCTCTGCACAAGTCCCTTGGTCTTTCTGCTTTACTTGCCCACCTCAGTGCTGCAGGGAGCAGAAAGATTTGTGGAGTATTTAGCAGTCTGAAATACCAAGGAAGCCTGTCCAGGGAAGAGTACTCACAAATCCAGTGCAGTCAGTGGAACATCACAGTTTACTGGAGGCCTAAAGTCCAGTGTGGAAGGCCCTAAAAATGTTTTTTTGCTTGAGTGTGGGGATGTATATGTTAAAAGTTTTGGTAAACTCTGCACTGTACTGCATATTTAATATGTAATATTGCATATTACAAAAAAATAAAACTGCCTTCCATAAGAAAACATCTCATTGAGGTTTAGGTCCTGATTCATAATCCATGAAGTAAAATATATTTCTCCTGGTTCACCAGTTGGTTCACAGGTACTTGGTATTGTTTTTGTCATTGTCCAATTGCTATTCCTTCTTTTACGGTCTTTGTCAATACATGTAATTCTCCTAGTAACAAAGCACAATAAAAATCAAAATATTCTGAGTAGGCTCTACTTAGAACAGAAAACAGATGGGATATTTTTCAGCATGCTTGAAAAATGAACACATTTCCCTTGTAATATCTAATAGCTAGCATTATTCTCATTTTGCAGTTTATGCCAGAAGTAGACATTAACTGACTAGCCTTGGTGAAGCATCCGTAGCTCTGCGGGGTGAGTCTCACTTTACAAGTCCTGAGTTGCACGCCCTTCACTGAGAGAAGTGAATCCAGATTTTTTCAAGGTTCCACTGCTGCTGTAAAGACTGCAATATCATTACTTAAAGTCCAGCGATTTGGAATGATATTTCCAGATTTTGTTTCCTTATGTAGTTTCATTTTACTTTCTTTGTCTACAAAACTATGCCCAATATAACATGAGGATAAAATCATAAGGCTTACCTAATTACTACTGCATAACACTTGCATGAGCAGTGCAGATACAGAGCATTAGACAAATTACTAATACAACAATGTAGCAGTTCTTTCTATGGCATAAGATTTCTCTGGGAATGTTATTTTATTGTATTTCATTTAGTGCTTGTTTGTTTAAGGGGGAGGAACAGACATTGCTGTATTTCAGTTTGATTCAGCAAGCATGCTGGCCTCAGTCCAGCAAATCATTTAAGCGTGTGCTTAAATGTAATGAAATGAAATTTAAGTTCACAGTACTGCCTATGTATTTAACATACAGCATGGGTTTAAGTGCTTTGTACGAAGCAGGACGTCAATGATGAAAAACCTGAAAAATAAGACCCACACGTTCTTTGCACACACAATTTTTAAAGCCCTAATACCATTAAAAGGGACATTTTTCCACTGCCTATGCTATGAAAACACTGTGTAGTTCCTCCTCCCGGCGGCCCCGCCCCCCCAAAGGCAACTAACTTTTCGTGATCTGACAATCTGACAGCTATATCCTGTGTAACTGCTAGTCTGGTGCTTTTTAAAAATATCCTATTAAGTTAAGTGGAAGCTTTGCCTGAGCAAGGTATGCAGAAATGAGTCACAGGGAGTACATGGAATTTTCTCAGGACTTAGGGCTGTGCCTGTTGTAGCCAAAGGCTAAATCTCCAGTGGAACTCAGTAGTGTTCCTCTGAGTACATTCGCTTTCCATACCAATCTCTGTTTTAGTGGGAAACACAAAACCAACATGAAAGCCATGCTGAAATACACCACAAAGAAAGGTGTGTTCTTCACTTGGGTTACCTAACCCAGGTTATATAATTTAAGCTGCGGTTGTACAGCAATTTAAACCAATCTAACTACTGGCTGCCAGGGAGGGTGGAACCACCTCAGCCAACAGTTAGATGTGCACCAGCCGCTGCTGCACCTCAGTCCAAGCTTCAGCCTGCAACTACGAAAGACAAGGTAACTGGAGTTGGCTAATATGGAACATGAAATGCTAACAGTGCTTAAAGCCCCCACAGCTTTAACATGTCTGTGTAGGGTTATTACTGAATTTTTATGAGCTTTTGCAATGCAGAGAGACCTGGAAAACCCTTTCAGAGACACAGAAACCCAGTAGAACTGCTGTCCACAGTAAAAGGGAAACACAGTTCCTTCCTTGGAAGGTTTACAATCCATGTTATTTTTCCACTGTAAGGGCCCTAAGCTTTCAGCATTAAGGGGGGTGGGGGTGGGGAGGGGGTTGGGAAGGCAAAGGATGGCTATATTTTATGAGAAGTTCCCCATTTAAAAGAAAAAGAAAAAAAAAAAGCTGTTTATTTTGCAGGTTAGATGCCTAGGGATTTGTTTGTTTGTTTGTTTGTTTGTTTGTTTGTTTGTTTCTGCCAAGAGCAGAAACAACATTCTTGAATGACGATGCAGTGAATCAATCTTTTCAACAGAAGCTTTAAAACCCTCTAGGGTTTCATTCATTCACTAAACCACAGAATCACAGACTGGCACGGGTTGTAAGGGTCCCCTGGAGATTATCTAGTCCAACCCTCTGCCAGAGCAGGATCACCTAGAGGTGTTGTACAGGATCATGTCCAAGCAGGTTTTGAGTATCTACAGAGGAGGAGACTCCACAACCTCTCTGGGCAGCCTGTTCCAGTGCTCTGTCAAATAATACATATATTCTATTTGGTAGTGTTTGTTCGAATAACAGCTTCAGAACAAAGCTAGCGTGGCTGCATGGACCTGATTAAAATGCTCAAAGTTCTGTTTTAGATTGATTCTGTACAAGACTGAATTAAACATATCAGTTATCTAAGATATACTAGTTTTTCTGCTGCTCCATTTTCCTTGACATCTCCAGTCACTTCTTGCAAAAAATATTTTTAAATGGATATTGATTTGCATTTCTAGCACACCTCAAAAATGTGAGGAAACAATTATGCTTTTGATCAAAGAACAGAGCATTAGCTAATCATACATATTCTCTCAGCTATACTCACGACTTCATGCCAGAGAAAAAGTCTGTCTCAAATTTATCACTTTCTTAATAGACTTAAAGAACACCCCCATGCATTTTGCACAATATAGAAGGAGTTAACTGCCTTCAGCCTAGTTTCTGTAACTTTTACTCGTAAATAAAGAGGTGGGAAGAAAGAAAGAGGAGGAATGCATGCAGAGGTATGAATGAATATATGTTTCCTTTCATTTTTAAAATAATGTTGCATTGCCCCACTTATCTGAAGTTCTCTTGGTATTTTCAATGATAAAGATTCGCCTGTCTGCATTCTCCAGTGTTTAAATTTCATTTATGAATGCTGACTTCAGCACCAGGTTTGTCTGCATACCAGAGGTGCAGTTTCTGGGAGCAGAGGGCAGGGGAAAAGGTTATCAAATGTGGATCTTATACATGATCTTATAAAATTGTCCAAGGATTATGTTGCTACCTAGGATGCTGTAGAGAAGAAAACATGTATTGTGAGCCTCCAGGCATTCTTCTGTGCCTCTGTGCAGAATGTCTATCCCTGAGGCTTACAGTAACACCCACAGCCAGGAGAAAGGATTTATCCCAGAACTGAAACTATACTGTTAGGAAATTGAAAACACATTAGAAATGCGTGTGAACCTGAACTGGAAAACCTAAGCAACTCATTTTACTTCCAGCCAACACCACCTTCAAGAGAACTCCTGCTGACTTATGTCTGGATAGGGCTTCAGGTTCGATTCAGCATAAGGGTGAAGTGAAGGAATGTTCTAGATGCTTGAATGCTGCATTTTACCTTGTTTTCTAGGAGCTGTAGAATCTCCTGTCTGAATATTGTCAGTTCACTTTCATCTTCTGATCTCTGATACATTATTTATATTCCAGAAGACTAGAAATTAAATTCTATGCTAACCTGAAACTTAAGAGCAGAGGATGAGGGTTAGGCAGAGAATTTGTTTAGTTTTCATCTAAGATAGATCAAAACCAAACAAAATATTTGGGGTCTGAGAAATTAATCTACTGACTTACAAAATTCTCTCATGCTCTCCAGATTTTCTCCCCTGGACTAGTCCTAAAGTAGCTTAGTGCTGACATAGAAGACACTGTCTGGGTCTATATCTTTCTCTGACTCCCTTGCAGTTTCCTGTAGGTCGGTGAGCTGTACGCCAACCTCTCTGGTCCGGTGTAGCCCAGGAAATTGCAGATATTTTCAGCTGTGTCAGGTTCTGCATATGCAAGTTAGGAGGTTCAAAGAAAAGCTTAATTGACACTAATCCTCATCTTGACTTTTGCTCACCTCCTCCTCTTTTCCCACTAAGCCTCCCACCTTCCCACCTCAAAGCCACAGAAGCTTTACAATTTTTTTTATAAAAATATATATATTTAACCCTTTGGCAATCTCTTAATGCCCTTTTATTAAATCCCTTAACTCCTTTTATTAAGTCCAGGGTAATTAAAATGATTATAAACCTCTCTTGAGAGATTATACCCTTTAATCACAGTGCATATTTGCTGAGATGTAGGCGACATTTGTGGTATATCAAATATAAAAATACTTCAGGCAAAGATGTTTAATAACAATTTTAAAAACTAAAGTCTTGATTAAGGAGGTTTAGGGCATTAAAAATCATATCTACATGTGGTCACAATGAAACACAGAAGGACTTCAAATACTTTTCCACATGTACAATGGCACAGTTATAATCAGGTTTCTCAATGTATTTCAACTCCAGCTCCTTGGCTGGCATAATCTGTCCTAATGCCATTGACTCCCAAGGTGTTACACTACTTTATACCAGCTCAGTTTTCTGGGCAACCAGAACAAATGCACAAATAAAATGCCTTCTTGTGTCTTATTCCCCATCCAATGAAAGTAAAAGCAAGGATTTTTCTTCTGGAGTGAGCTGGCATCTCCTATCTGGGACTCCCAAGCTGTGCACTCATCCCATCAGGAGGAATAGTAAAGTGAAAGCATCCCAACCACAAGGTTGGATGTCGTTGCACTATGGTTGTGCACAAAGTAGGTACATTTAGGAAACCCTGTCCCAGTGTAAAATATAAATATTCACTGAATTTATATCATCAAAGTTTGGGGTTTAATTAGAACACTTCACTCACAAAAGTACGCTTCACTGTCACATGCATAGAAACAAGTGATGTGAAGTCAGGGCTCTACAGTTGCTAATCTTTTCTTTATTTGAATGTCAATTGACACTTCTAAGACCAACCTCTCAAGTGCTCAAAAGCTAAGACTTCTTTGAGGGAAATGTGTAAGAGATAATGCACATGTATAAGCTGAAGGCACTGTTTTAAAGTTAGGAAGTGACATGGATCAGTATAGAAAGTTTATTTACACTGACACTGGCTACTAGATTGATTTCTGACATTTCAAAATTAAAAAGTTCTGATAAGAAACAAAGTAGGTATCAAAGACTTGTTTTGTTTTATTGCCATTCTCCATTAACTGTGAGGAAAAATGTTAGATGCAATTTTTTTCTGTAGGATAGATGACTAAATGCCTTATTCTTGACCACTTCTAATTGCTATTTATTTTTGCTGGTGCTTAATAACTAAAGCATTTAAGGACTGCTTATTATCAACACCACCAGCGGCAAAGAAAGGTATAATTTTCTTAACCAAAGGAGCTCATGATAACTTAACTGATCCTAGGTTCATATTGAATGCATATGCTTAAATTACTGCAGAAAATAACATTCAGTCTTTAAAACATACTACTGACAAAAGGGAAACAATATTAATTAAAATGCATGATTCTATCTAATTTATTCTGACTGCATGTTTGTGTTTTTGTTAGTAGTCATTCACAAACATTTCAGTAAGAAATTAAGAAGTAAAAAAACCCGAGAAAGAATATAAAATACAAGACACTTCAACTTGGCATACCTACAATTTTCATTTAGAAGTCTTGGAAGGTCTTGAGTTCTTACTTTATACATTCCTATTAGGGTAAACATATCTATAGCCACTCAGCAAGTGTTCAGCAGCTCACAGAACATGATTCTTTATTTTAGATTTAAAAATAGTAAATTCATTAAGACATGATATAGCTAAAAAGAAAGCAAAAAATCAGACGTGACTCATTTGAGGGTTTGAACGAAAAAAAGGAATTGTCACAGGGTGGCAATGTCTTTCTTGTGGAAAGAGGTGATTTTTTTAAAGCAACATAGAAATGAAGTTACAAGGACTGATGGAGTAATGTTACAGAAACAACTGAAGGAAAACACTGACATAGTTAGGACTAAAAGAGGACTACAAGAGGTCTAATAACATATCTAGCTGTAAGAATCAATAGTAATTTTTCTAAATCACAGAATCACAAAAAGTTAAGAATTGGAAAAGACCTCGAAAGATCATCCTTGTGCCTGATCAGGATCACCTAGATTAGGTTACACAGGAATGAGTCCATAATGGTCTTGAATGTATCCAGAGAAGGAGACTCTACAACCTCTCTGGGCAGCCTGTCCCACTGCTCCCGTCAACTTCACAGTGAAAACGTTTTTCCTTATATTCACATGGAACTTTCTATGTTCCAGTTTGGACCCAATGCCCCTTGTTCTATCACTGGCCATCACTGAGAAAAGCCTGGATCCATCCTCCTGAAACTCACCCTTAATATATTTATAAACATTAATAAGGTCACCCCTCAGTCTCCTCCAAGCTGAAGAGACCCAGCTCCCTCAGCCTGTCCTCATAAGGAAGGTGTCCACCCCCTAATTCATCTTTGTGGCCCTGCACTGGGCTCTTTCCAGGAGTTCTTTGTCCTTCTGGAAGTGAGGGGCCCAGAACTGGACATAATACTCCAGGTGAGGTCTCATCAGGGCAGAGTAGAGGGGGAGGATGACCTCTCTTGACCTACTAGCCAC
>VXBZ01009714.1:0-26343 GCA_013399135.1 Heliornis fulica | reverse complement strand
CGTAAAAGCGGGCTCCGGCAATACTTCCCATATTAAACATCGTTTTGGTTAGTTTGTCAAGAGTTCATTAAACTGCACCCAGCACTCTTACTGCTTTTGGAGGCAATACAGTAAAAGGAAAGGAAACACAATGGCCTGATTGCCCCAGGCCTTCTTTGAAGCAGAGGCATAGACTGGCTTGACAATGATCAGGATATCCTTAAAAGGTCCCTCATTTGGCAGAATTTTTTCCATGACAGGAGATAATCTGAACCTGTATATTGATTATTTCTTCTTTTGGAGTGTATTTGAGGACAGGCTGTCTCCATGCTTTTTCACATAGTTCTTAGTTTTCCTAAAAAAAAAACTATTTTTCTGAATGAATTTTAAAACTTTTGAGAAAAGGTAGGTGAACCACAGTGTAAATCCCTGCAGCTAATTCATACTATGTAGGGATTCCTCCTTTGAGAGCAAACACAATGATATTGTTGTCCAGCATTAGTTGCTGATAGAAAAGCAAGACATTGCTTTAAGACTTTTTCAGTAGGTTTGGGAGTGCTTTGAGATTTTTCATAAAAAGACACAAAGCAATATATAGAGGATTCTATATTCATGCTCTACTGTCTAGCCTATATAAACATAAATTGGACTGTTTACTCTCTGATGCAGTTGCGTAAAATGATCTAACTCTCTGCATCGAACTACATATCATGTAATGACTGAACTCTCACTAATTGAAGATTTAACTACATTATCCACTGAATGCTTGCAGGAACTCTTATCCTGATGTAGTGGCTTCCCTGCTAAAATTTGCTATGGTTTCGTCTTCCCAGTACATTGACAGGAGGAAATTAAAAAAAGAGCTTTTCTGAAGGTTAGTTAATTACAGATAATAAATTTTGCTTTGCAGGTGTAGACTCCCAGATGATTTAATTTTCCAACAAAGCATATTGAGCCAGTAAATTAAAGCTTACCTTTTATTTGCTGTGTTAAATTTCCAATCAAACTAAAGGTGACAGAGTAAGAAGGAGGCCCTTTGCATTTCTCAGCGTGCTTCATCTTACATGACAACTTATAAGACACATTTACCATTTAACTTATACTACACAGTCATTTGAATAACATTAAGCGGTATTGGGAAGTAAACATAACTCAATTAGACAAAGTACTAAAATGAAGAGAATTTAACATCTGTTTTCATCTTGGCTACAGTCTGCTTTCCTTTCTAGAACTCTGTTCCCTCCAGAGATGAAGTTGGGATAATGAACATCTTGGGAAGGGCTATGAGTTCCAAGAATGAAAACAGGCACCGTTGAAGTGAAGAATTTTAGTTAAGAAGTCTCCTCTTGCTTCTACTTGATTAAAAAAGTGTCTCAGCTTTGATGTGACAGAAGAATTAGCCTTGCAGGACCATTAGGGTAAAGATCTTGCATTTTGGTGATTTCCTTAAAAATGTGCAAATATTCTGTATCATTTGAATATGGAGAAAATTTGTAAATATTTGTAAAGATCCCTGTAAGTTCTTTTGGGGAGTACACACATTCATTTTCTTTCTTTCCCTCCTAACTCTTGGAGAGGTGAAAATCATTTTCTCTTTAATCTTGGACTATGTTTCTTTTCCTAGACTCAGTTAATGACTTGCTCAGTTCACAGCAAAGGATTATTTAATCTATCTAAACTCAGACATTCACCCACAGATGCCTAGCATCTCTCACTGCCCCTGGGAAGGCTCTAGGGTCATATGGTGTCTGGTTTATAGAAGCTGGGAATAGATCTCGCTCCTGAGTCCCCAGACTGAATGCTTATTTTTCTAACTGGCTGAACTATTCAGAAATGCTGACAACTGTGTGAACAAAGACACAAATGCTCTGGTAGTATCTCTAGGGTTGGGGTCGAGAGCTGTTTTCTCTGGACTTACATATAATTATGTAAGTTAAAGGTTTACATATAATTTTGAGTGTCTTAATAACAGCTGTATTATTCAAGGCTTTAATAATGAGCTTTAGCTCATTATAATTTGTGATTATAATTCACCATGTTAAATATTGAAGAAAACTAACATTAAATCACAAAGTATTTGTAGTTTTGGTGTTACAGATATTGCAACATTTCTCTACTTCTGACAAGCCTCTTCAAATAGGACAAAACAGAGTTGTCTGTAGATGCTAGGCTATCTGTACAGCAAAACCAGCAGCTGGAAATGTTTTTTACACACTCTTTTTATTAGGTTCAGTGAAAAGCGTTTGAGGCATGTACTATCTTTGTAGCTTTTGCTCTTGCATCTGACATACCTAATTTATACAGTGTCATGGCCTCAATTTTCCGTCTCTAAACATTTTTCTTTATTGGGGATAGGCAATAAATTTAGGTTATAAAGGGAATGCATCATAGTTAACGATGAAAATTTATTAAAAGCTTAATTAGATTTAAATGACACAATCTTTTCCCTGTAATTCTCATATCTTTTTTTTTTTTTTAACAATATCTGCCAAGTAAGTATGACAGGCGCCTGCAATGTCAGGAATCAAAGTATAGTTCAGTATTTCGTAACAACACTTGACGCTGTTTTCACATTCCTGAATAGCTTAGTAAGAATGGAGGTGCTGCCTTTATTGATACTTGCAGCCAGTTTTCTTAGTCAAAGGAAGGGTGGAAATGACTCAAACTGTTTGTACTTGCCGTGGGATGTTCTGTGCATTGTTTGTGTTCCTCAAAAAGGATAAAAGATGGAGGAATCTGACATGGGATCCTGTTCTTGCTTGCGTTGCCTGTCCATTTGTAAACAAACCAAGAAAAGTAAAAGCTTAAGGCTAGTACTGGGTTAACCAAACCTAACAAATCCATTTATCCTGAGAGTTTTGACCTGGAAGGGAAGGCACAGCAAATGGAGGTAACATGTGTGGAAGGGGCAGCGAAGCAGATGGTCGTTGCTGTATGGTGGGTACAGGGTTGCAGTTTCCTTGAGAAGACAAGCTCTGGAAAGGCTATGACAGGAAAAAAAGCATCTTGGAAAGGGTGAGGATGGATCTAGGGAATTATGTACTGAAAGCAGTTCTGGGAAGTAACTTTTTGGTGTTGGGTCTGTCACCGCCTGTGCATGTGAAAGTACTGAAAGCATCAGCTTCTATGACGGAAGTGGGCAGGTGATTCGGTGATTCAGTTGCAGTTTGCACTACTGCTATCGTTACCAGTGAAGCCTGTGGGCCACACTGTAGTGCTTTTTGTGGTGTGAAAAAGTGAAGGTTGGGGTGGAATTGTTAAGTTTCTCTTGCATTTGAGCTCAAAATGGATTTCAGTGTGTATTTCCAGAGCTGAAAATAGTATTCCCACTGAAACAGCTCAGGAAAACAAACAAAAGAGAGTGCTCATACATGCTAATAGAACTGTCAAATGTGCAAAAAAAACCCCCAAAAAACCAAAAAACCCAACCAAAAAAGTAAAAGCATTCTGAAAAGTGCAACAATAGATTTGCATACTTATTAAAAGATAAGATTTTCCATGCTGAAATAATGATAAACCCCTATTTACTTCAAGTAGCAATCTTGTTGTTCTTTGGGGTAAAGGGGCCTTGTATAGTATATATATGACCAGATCTACCACAGAGGAGTGGAAGGTGGATAAATGCTAAAATCTAGTAGTTGATACACATTTTTTTTGAAGAGTGCTTCTATAGTAATATCAGTAGTGTAATTGTTTTGGTACACCATCACATTAAAAGAGAAAAGCATGTTGATATAAAAAAGATGGCATCATTTCCAAAACTTTTAAAGAAACAAATTTAAAATTCAAAACAATGAATTACTCCAATATTCACATGGAACACTGACTTTAAGCTGGGTGTGTTCAGGGACCGTGAAAGCTCATCAGTACATAGTTTGCAGTTGTGTGGTTACCTTTTGTCTCTGCCTGGAAGACTGTAAAGTAACTAAAAAAGTAAAGCTACTAGCTACCTTACTAAGGAATTCACATTATGCTCATCACTTCCCCTCTTTAAGTTGTATTTTACTTGAATATATGCATGTATATATTCAAGTAATATATGTCAAGTGTATATATGTCTGGTTTGGAGGGGACCCCAAAAATCATTGAGTTCCACACCCGCTGCTCTAGGCAAGGCCATTAACCTCCAGGCTGGATCTAGACAATATAGACAATATTCCTCATTAATATTTCAAGACAAATTCATTCA
The DNA here is from genome assembly GCA_013399135.1 of Heliornis fulica. NCBI lineage: Eukaryota > Metazoa > Chordata > Aves > Gruiformes > Heliornithidae > Heliornis > Heliornis fulica. Next base: position 22,175 of record VXBZ01009714.1, on the reverse strand, counting down.
TTTACTTCCCCCCCATCCTTTTATTTTATAATTTAAATCATGTAGAAGTACAACAGAAATGAAAAGTATTTGTCTTTCTGAGAAATTACTTGTTTTTTCTAGCTATGTCATAGGCTATCTGTGTGATAAAATAAATATTAATTCTGCCTATAAAATGTATCAGTTTTCAGCCTTCCATACAATGCTGCAATAACTCTTATTGCCATTAAACAACGGTTAGATCAACTGGATGGTCTATGAACACTTTAGATTTTCATTCCCTTAATTCATAAGAGATTGGAATATGTGCCTATTATTTGCCATCAGATTGTGATCTTTGCTGTGTAGGTACTATCTGCGGTGATATAATGTACGGTTTAAACACTTAAGTACTGAAGAGATATCAGGTGCTGGCAGAGGCAGCTTATTCTAATGACTGAATAGTTGAACAGATAAGTGGCAGTTGTCCCTTTTATTTGAAATTTCTGCATTCAAAACAGTGATTTTGCATAAAAGTGACAATGGAAGAAATTTCAGTTCCCAGATCAGACTCAAGAGAGGGGAGAGTATCTCCCGAGTGGGAGGGTGTAGTCACTGGACACAGGTACAAACTCACATTTAGATGCACATAGCTGAAATTGCAGAATGAACCTAGGGACATATGCAAAATATACATGCAGATATAAGTCATTGGGAGTTTGTTTATTATGGGGATGAAAACCTGGGTTTTAGAAAGTGATTTGGTTTGAAATTGCAATGGATAAACAACACTGAAGTATGCATAAGTGTCCTTGCTCACATGCTTGCAAAGACAACAAAAGAGGACATAACAGTGGTTCAGTTCTGCAGGATCTCCTTTTTAAGCTGCAGTTTATCTGAAGGCAAATTTTCAGTCGTCATCAGACACTGCATGGCTTTAAGAGAGTAATGTGACTATTGCTGATACCAGCCGTGAACTTCTATTGATGCAGCTTGCAGAACACTGCAATAATTGGGACTCTTTGGGCCCTTGCTTTCCACAAGGCATAGCCTGAAATTAAATCTAAGCTACAAGTTTACTTCAGATTTGCTGTAAGCATAGATACCATTAATATCTAGACTTCTGCAGCTCCCAAAAGAGGACATGCGAGTTGATAATGCCATCCCTCCATTTACTCCCTTGACCTTTTGAAATACTAAGTTGCTGAGGCACTGCTTTCCCTGCTGTACGTAAGCCTAATCTGACCCCAGATACTACCTAGGAGATAGGTAGGCACTAGAATCTGCTGACACCAGGTGAAAACATTGTCTTTCTGGTGCTTGCCAAATATTGTTACAGCTCTCCAGTTCACCTTTTTCCTCATGCTAACTTGAAAACTTCCTTGGAGAAGGAATAAAATTGTAATCTTGCTGTGTCAAAGGAAAGGATTCAAAGGTGGATCTGGTCAAGGCCAAATCAAAGTGGCTCGTGGTGTGCTTTCAAATTCCTGCCATGTGTCCAACTGAATAGGTTGGTCTTTGCCCATAAAGTTGCCTCTTTTCTCAGGAGTAGGTTTCAGATAATTTTTTCCTGCAGAGCATGGAGCACAGGGATGTTTTGCTGCTCTACTCACACCTGTGCTCTCTGCCAGTGGTCAAGCATGGAATGGTAATTGGGTGGCTTACCTTGCCTGCTGAAGATCTATTCAGATGAAACAGTGAAGTCTGGGGAGATGCCATGGGGAGTAAGCTGCTACCAAGACAACTCCTTGCTCTGGGGAACATGAGCAAGCTGATGGGTTGGCAGGTACTGCCTATGCAGGCTGCAGCAGGAGCTGCTCCTTGCAGGGTGGAGGTGGAGACCGTCCTTCTCAGAAGTGACTGCCATTCTGAAAGGGGCTCTGGAGTGGGGCACAGTGAGATGTTTTTTAGGTGTCTGGCTGGACTCCCCCAGCTCAGGTCCAGAACTGTGATTTGAGGGGCTACCCTTGCAGGCTAAATGTTTCTGCTTTAATATCTGTGCACTGAAAATGCTCCTAACCTTTCTGTGTAGGTGCCATGGTGCAGGTTCTCCTCACAGAGAATAAACTGCAGAAAAAAACACTGCTTGCACTGGGGAGAAAGGAATGAGCTGAGGGGCAGACATATGCTCTTTACTGGGCTGCTGTGTTCAGGGCTCTGAAGTGAGACCTTGGAAGAGATTGTCCCAAAGGAAGCATTTGACAAAGCTGCTTGTTGGTATCCCTCTTGCAGTCCTCTCTGCCAGGCTAAGACATATTTGGCATAGTGGTGAGGATGCCCGTGTTGTGTGCCACAGGTGGCTCTGCCAAAGGTCCTCCAGAAATACTTCCGACAAATAGCTTTGGGTAATTTTCTCTGCCCAGCTGCCTTACTCTCTTTTCACAGAGAGCAATGAGCTGGTCACTCCATTATTTGTACCAGGAGTTGTGGAAAATGTCACAGGACAGGCAGATGGTACCTGGGAGGATTACAACTGAAATTACTGTGGGAGGACTAGTGGGGAAATATCCCATTCTGAAGTGATGGAAGGTACTTGTCTTTTTGTTTTTAGTTGAAAGTTAAGGAAGGCAGAGTTTCATTTTACAGAATCCCAAAAGCTAAAGGAGGAGCTGACATTTGCAACGACATACCATTCATGCCCTTTACAGACCCATACATATGTTTATGTAAATCCCAGTCATGGCAGAGTTTGCTAGGGAGGGACCTCTGGCATTTGCTGCATCTAACCACCCCTAGGTGTAGGGTTATACGTGTGGTTTTGTTTGAGTAAGGAGAAGCAGAGATCAGGTGGTCTGAATATCTGTGGTGATTTGTATCTGAAGTTTGGAATAAGAGAGTCCCATTTGTCACTGAAGTTTGAGAGTTGTCTAGTTCAACTAAACTTTGGGATTGGGAGCAATACACACTGCAGAGACTGAAGAGGCGTTTCATTGCAGAATGTTTTTTAACTCTCTGACATTAGTTTCACCTGAAAGAGGAACTTAACTGAAAGGTTAGGAGTGCCTCAAGAGAGACAGTTTTCTGAAACCTATTTTTATGTTTAATCCATGGGCCTTAATGACTCTGAATCTCTCAGCCATAAAAGAAAAAACTATTTCATATACCTAGCTAAATTGCCTTTTTAGTTTAAAATGCTTGTGTTATTATGTCAAGCTAAGAGAAGGTCTAAGGAGATCCATGTCAAACATTTCATTGATTATGGCCCTATCACAAGCTCTTTGATTTCTAGAAACTTGGTATCACTGGTTTAGAACAATATCCTAAAGCTTATATGTTCTTTGTAGAAGGAAGCAGAACTCTCACCTTCAGTGACCTGAACTGAGTTGTATAAGCAAGAAAGCACTAGAAAGCTATGGTACTTAGGAGTTCAACAAGATATTGGATGGACAAACTGGAAAAATACAAGTCTCTTGTCAAAGCATATTTGTCCACCTGGAATTTTCCAAACTTCCGACAGCATCCTCAAACACAAGTCTTTTAATGAATTAGTAAGTTTGCATTTTTTTTTACTTTCTTCTTTTTAATCTGATATTTATATTTAATTTGTGACATTTACAGGCATCTGAGGATGTAATAATCTCATAATTTTTGGCATTTATAGTGATTAATTTTGGTCATGTTTCTTTACTAGCAGTCAAATTATTCTTGAGTCTAACCCTTTAAAGGTGTCACTGCTCAAGAGCACAACTATTTGCTAAGTGGATGCTGCAAATTATTTCTAATGGGCTATTGAGAGTGAGATCTGATCAATGAAATGGAAGTACAAACAATTTGGTTTATTAAAAGCTTTTAATAAAAGCTGAGTTTTTTGATTGACAAGAATTATAGAAATCTGTTATAAAAAGATGAAAAACAATGATTACTGGACACTAGAATTAAATAACATTTGAAATCAATGTAGTCATATAGAACATATGGAACAACAAAAATTACTTTACAAAGTGTATTATTATTTCAGTATTCCACACTTCAAATGTTTGCTCTTGATTGATATAAGAACAAGTATAAGCATTTTATTTTTTTATTACCAGCAGTCAGGATTCAGAATACTTTTCTCTGCATTTAGTGATTCAGACTGAGAATTCTTGTTGAATTATCTAATGATGTTTGTCCCTTGAGGCCAACTTAAATCCATGACCAGGGAAGTAGAATACAGATTTGAGGTTCTGCAAGGAAAATTGCTTTAGGATATCAGAAGGGAGAAAAAATTTATTTGCTTTGAAAGGTAAAGCAACACACAACAACAGCCAAACAAAAAGCTGTACATTTAGTGAAATTGTTCATTTGCATATAATCTGTCATTGTATCTTTCATTAGCACTAATGGTAAAGGCACATAATTTTGTCCTCTTAAATTTATATGAAACAGAAAAGTACTTGTCAGAATGATTGTGTCAATAGTAAGTGGGCAAATGCAACTGAATGGAAGACCTACTGCTTGAAAAACTTATGTAACTTACTGGGTAATGAAATGACAGATGCAAGTATTTATTTTGTTTTCTAGACCAGTTGTTATGGCTTTATTATTGAAATCATGGACAAGATGTTTTTTGAAAGATGCCTTTAAGCACAGTGTATGTGTTAAATTAACTTGTGTTGCTGGGCTTGCTTGTTAGTTACGGTGATGCAGAGAATACAACAGATGAAGAGTTTCGGTGGAATTTCTGATTTCTGTAACTGTAATGAATATGATTTACTTATAAAGTCTTATGCATATGTGTTTGGTTTTACAGAAATCAGTACAATCATAAATATTTTACGCAGTGCTTTTGATCTGTTTATTTTAGAGGATTTTATAAATGTAGCATCACAAACCATGTCATACAGACAGTAGACAGTGTTGTAGACTGAGTCATAGGATTAGTGAGCCTATGCAGCTTGTAGTGACAGAGATACACAGCCCAATATCTGCCCTGGCTTTCAGTTGCCTGGCAGCATAGAGGTCTTTGAATCAAAATGTCTAAAGAAGAAGACTTGCTGCACTAAAGATTGTGATATTTCCTGTTCTGTATGGTATATGAAACTGAAAGCTAAGTTATGGCATTTTTAAGTGAAAGATGATGGGCCCTCTCTTACTCTTCAGGCCTGAAGGAATATATCAGCAAAAGTTGCACTTTACCTGATTTAGAGTGAAAACTTGGGCAAGTTTTGTCTAAATTGTAGAAAAAAAAAGGGATGGAAACTGACATTATCCTTTAAGTAAACCTTTACCACAGACCCTGATTTTCATGGCGAATATTAACATTTCTGATTTAAAGGGCTGCACAGGGGGACACAATCAGTTATGGGTATTTCTGGAGGGGATCGGGGTACTTGAAACAGGTACTGCATGAGCCAAGAAGGTGACACACTGCTGGATCTCATAATTACTATCAGGGTAGGACTTTGGAGTGGTCATCAGTGGCAGCCTTGACTGATGGTGACTGTGGAATAGCAGAGTTGAAGATGCTGAGGGGAACGAGATGCTGAGAAGAGCAGCACTAGTCATGGGCTTCAGGAGAGTAGGCTGTGGGTTATTCAGGGAACTGGCAGATGAGATTCTTTGTGAGGGAGCTTGAAAGGGCAAAAAGCTCAAAAAGTCAAGCACAGAGCTTGACTGAGTTCAAGTGTCCAGATGGTGTATTTGGTCACATGCTCTGACTAGTCTGGCCCTGTGTGGAGCCAGGAATTGGACATGATGATCCTTATGGGTCTCTTGCAACTCAGTATATTCTATGATTCTATGAAACTGTCCAGGGCAACCTCCTTCAATTGAGTGAACAGTTCATTTTGATACTTAGGAAAATGGGCAGATGTTACAGGAGATCAGTGTGGCTAATTAGTGTGGCTCATCACTGAATGCCAGTATACATCATTCATCTACAGGAGGTGAAAGCAGGAACAGACATCAAAGTATAAATTCAGAAATGCTGCCTTTATATGCAGGGATGGTGGTAAGAAAGCCAAAGCTCACCAAGAGTTGACGCTTGCAAAGAACTTGAATGGCAACAAGAACTTATGTGGGAAATTGCTGTATTATTAGTAAGATACTGAACAAGAAATATGTGGGCCTATGTTAATTCAGCCCTGGGTACCATTGCTATCTTTGCTGCCAGAACACACTGTAGGCATTTGTTCTGTTTGCTGTCTACCCAGACCTTTTCAGCATATGTCCTTCCCAGCCAGCCAGTTCCAGTCTCTATTATTGCAAGAAAGTCCATTCATCCGAGGTACAGGACTTTGCATTTGACATGATTAGACTTCAGAAAGTCCCTGTCAAAGCATTTTTTCATCCTCTCTGTGGCTTTCTGGATGACAACTTTACCCTCAGGTCTACTGACTCATCCACCCAGTCTAGGGTCATCTATGAACCTGATGAATAAGGTTTTTCTTCAGGTCATTGGTAAAGATGCTGAACAGGATATTTTAGGATAGACCCTTGTGGTATTCCTTCTTGCTGGCCTCCAGATAGGCTCCAACCTAATGATAACTACTTTGAGCCAACTACCCAGACATTTTTGTAAACTATTTATGTGTACTATTATCCAGAACTTAACATTAAATTTGGGCATGAATGACTGTGGGAGATGTTGATGAAGGTCTGGCTAGAATCCAGGTAAACGATATCCACCACTTTTTCCACAAATCCATCAATTTCATCTTGGAAGGCAATCAGGCTGGTCAGACTTTATCATGCTGAAGGTTAGCCATAATCATGTCTATTTGTCCAGAAATGTGTTCCAATAGGTACTCTATAGCTGCTTCTTAACTAGTACTTTTGGCCTTAGCTGGTTTTGTCCACACTCAGTGGTGCTGTCCTTTTATTCTAGCCTTAGTAATCTGACCTGGATGCTATTTCCTGTTTTTTATTTACTATGATTAGGGTCAGTGGAGAGATGTGCTTTCATCTGTGCTAATCTCTCGATGCAGCTCTCTCTTTCCTCTGCATTGGAGTACCAGTGAACACTGGTGGTGTCAACTTGCAGCTGTACTGCCAGGTTAGTGGGATTCCTTCTCCCTTGCCTTGTTTAAAAGGAGATCTTACACTTTTCCCTTAAATTGACTTATTTGTTTGTGAGGGATTTTTTGTCATGCTGCTTTCTCTTTTTCTCATTAGGATTAAAAAAGCCTCAGGTCATTCTTGCCAAAATTGCCTTTCAAACTCTGAAGAGAATTTTTTTTAACCTTGTGATGTTATGTGATACAGCTAAAGGGATAAGCTACAGGAAATGGCTCCAGTAACACCTGTTGTGACTTTCTGAAAGCATTTTTATTCTTCAAAATTAATTTTCCTCAATAGTAAAATGTAAAACAAACCACTCTCTACAGAAATGATACAATTTCATGCTTTTACTGTTGTTTCTATTTCTGTGCTTGAGTATTAAGTATTTGTCTTAATACTATGTTCATATACGAACTCCTTAAGCTTCTGCCTTTCATATTGAACACTTTCTTACAACAAATACATGAGTGAATATTAGATCACTTCTTTAAAAATACCATATTTGAAAATGTATTTAGATAAAGTGTAGTAATTCATGCCTGCCAGTCTCAGAATTCTGCACAGTTTAAGAAATCAGTGTGTACAGTAGAAAGGAAAACAAAAATTCTAACAAAACACTATTTCGCGACATTATTAACAGAAATTTTTGCTTGTGGAAATGGAATGATTTTTGCTTAAACCATACACAGGACTTTTCCTCCCATGTCCCCTTAGCTAAATCAATGCCTCCTCCACATTTATGCTCAAGTTCAGTCTATTATTAAGGCAACTTCTGAATTTCACAATTTGTAAATGTCTGACATAGCAATTTGGCTGTTTAATGTGTTTATGTTAAGTTCATGTTATGCTTATCTGGTGAAATTTTCTGGGGATCCAATTTGATGTCATGGCATCATAATTTTTAGGCAGTAGTCTGATATAGGTGAGATTAATCAGGGCAATCAATTTGTAACTGTGGGAAGTAGGCCAGGTCTGATAATGTCTTAAAAGCAGCTTTGTTTGGAATCCCAATCCCCTGATCAACATGACTCAAAACAACTCAAAGAAATTTTTAAAATATGGATCCATCCAGTAATTTCTCAACTATTGACCAAGTCTGTGTGATCTTAACTTTACAGAAGTGCAGTCTTTGTTAATGCTTCCATTTTTATTGAGCTTTGAGTAACTTCTATGACATCAGCACTAAAATTTAACTTGCAATATGTGTAATATTTGTGAAAACTGATATATGTAACCCCCCATTTGCCACAGATATATGCATCTGTATAGAAAATACAGGACAGGAAACAAATATAAGCAAAAAAAAAAAGCTACTTTAAAAATTAGTGTCATGTCATCTCACTGCATAATAAATCAGAACAACTTCTACAAAACCTGGATTAAAACTCCTTAATTAAAATATAAATTTAAAGACATTGCAACAGCCAACTTGAAAAATTCCTTTTGCATTTTGCATTTTGTTGTATTCTGTTATCTATTTGTCAAGAGGTGTTATTTGGCTTTCTAAATGTTAATGATTTTCATGATTGTCAGCAATGTTTGACTGTAAAAGTTATTGTTAAATACACAAATTCAGAGTATAGCTTTATGAAGCTGCCTTTTACTTTGAGGAAAATTGAAGTGGGTTTTTTTTTTAAATGATCAACATTTTTTTCAATGCAAAGCATCTTCAAAAATTTGATTGTTACATTTGGGACATTACACATTTTAGAAATTGAGTTGGTCATAATTTCACATAACCATTTGCTTCTTTATATAAAAAAGTTTCAATCTGCTTGACTGTATCTTTGTTTTCTGAAATACCTTAAAAATATTCCTATTACTGCCTTTCAACATTTCTTTGATTTTTTATTACCCTTTGGAGTTCTGATCCATAACTGTTAAGTGACTAAGAAATACCTGTCTTATATTTGTTAGGTAACCTAGAAAATGAGACTCTAAGTCTTTGAATTTTCTCTGCACCATATTTTTTTTTTAATTTCAAGCCTTCAAAAAATAAGTATTTATATTTGTATTAGAAGATCAAAGTTGTTCTCCACTGCCTTGCTGCATGGGAAACTAAGAAATGAGCTTTGTGCAATCATTGTTATTTGATCAGAGAAGAAATATTCTTCATCTTATCAGCAGCGACTTCCTTTCAATTTTATTTCCTTTTAATTTCCTTTTTTTTTTGAGCTTAGTAAAAAAAAAATTTCTTTTGCTTCACATATGCACAGAAAGAGAGATAATCGTTCAGTCTTGCAAACAACTCTCGTCTTTCAACATTTCTCATCTCTCTTCTTCATATTTATATTGTCTTAATATTGTCTTTGGTATTCTGTTGTTTAAATGATATTGTAAATGACTACTAGTGAGATATCATTTTCACAGTGCAGATCTCTACACTTTCTGCAGAGAAATTTTTCATGCTGCATCCTATAAAACCTTTTGATTAATGAATTCTGAATAAGGACTAGAGAGATTGACCTGTCCTGTTTTACAGTAGTAGCCAGACCCATACTCATCAATGGTTGTTGTAGTTATTTTAGCCTGGACAGTAGACTAAAAAAATTGAAGAGATCTTTTTGTTTTCAGAGTTTGTGGGGTTTTTTTTGTTTGTTTGTTTGTTTTGTTTTTTTTTTAAAGTCTATATTTATCAATTTTAAATATTGTCAGCATAGTTTCAGGAAAGGAAAGAAGCAAACAACTACAAAATTATTTTTATACTTTAATCTCCTTGGCAAGTTTTGTCAAGTTATTTGACAAATTCCCTATTTACCCCTGGATTTGGAACTCCACATGCATGGTTTGGCAGTCAGATTATTAAAAAGTTGTCTTGTCATGTAAGAAACATACTGATGAGGAAGGGAAGGGAAGGGAAGGGAAGGGAAGGGANCATGCATGGTTTGGCAGTCAGATTATTAAAAAGTTGTCTTGTCATGTAAGAAACATACTGATGAGGAAGGGAAGGGAAGGGAAGGGAAGGGAAGGGAAGGGAAGGGAAGGGAAGGGAAGGGATAAGATTAACCTGGATTGGAAGGGACTTAAAATGATCCAATTGTCCAACTTTTGGTGGGAAAGGGAGCCTAAATGAGATTATTTAGCACCCTGTCCAGTTGCAGGACAGGCCCCTGGGGAGGTAGTTTCAGTGGATGATTGTTCTCACTCTGGAAAAACTTCTTTCTTATATCAAGAGAAAACCTCTCTTGGTGCAACCTGTATCCATTGCCCCTGGCTGTAAAGAGTCCTTGAAGAGTCTGTTCACATTCTTATAGTGGAGCAAAAAGAAAATTAAGATAGATGTGTCACCTTTCAAAAAGTGTTTTCTATTACTTGTACAATTGAAAAGATAATCATGTGAAAGATGTAAATGCTCTCAATTCTCTGCTTTAATGTATTTCTCAAAATTTCTATGACTGTGTGAAAATTACACTTGTAGTACTTGTTATTGAAAATCTGAAAGATAGTTCACAGAATCAGAATGGATATAAAATTATCCTTAAATTTACCATTTCAAAATGTCCTGAGTTAAAAAAAAAGTCATGTGACTTTTCACTTTCTGAATGGCTGAGCCTGCAGGCAGTTTTTTCGGTTGTGATCACTTACAGAAGTACTTCTTTTTTTATCTAATAGACTGTGACAGGAACAATTTGACCTATTTTATCGTGGGAAACCATAACAGGTTTATTTCTGGTTTTATAAAGCACTATAAAGTCTACAAAAAAAAAGTGCACATCTTATGTATTGCTATTCCTGAGGACAGGTCCTTTGAAACTAAAAAAGAGCAGATTATTTGATTAATTCTCATCTAGTGACAGTTTTCTGTAATTGGCAGCACAGAGAATACCAGTTTAAAACAAGTGAAGATATGGGTTTGTATGATTCTATTAACACTGCTGGGCAACTCTTCTACAAGACACAGTTATGAGGAAATGAAAAAATTGTCACCTAAGTGTTCAGTAATAATTTTCTCATAGTAAGCCCCTTCAAAATTGTGCATGTATGCGGAGCTATGCATTATTGATAAAGAGCAGTTTGAGTTTAAAACATTTTGTGTTCAAATGCAATGCCTGAGTGTGGCTACTTTGCCCTAAATTAGTCCTACATAATCATGTGCAAAGCTTCAGTGACAAAGAGAATGATCTCTACTGATCTGCCTATGCGCAAAGAACTGATTATCCAGACTCGGTCCTTGTGGGGTAAGTAACAGTTAGGCTTTTCGGTTACGCTAACATTAATTCATATGTAAGCTTCCAAACTGACTTCATGCCCTTTGTGGCTGAAATGCTCTGGAAAGGAATTGCTCTTGGAAGATGCCCTTGACACAGAAAACTGAACTCTTCAGAGGTTTTTTCTTGGGGGTAGGTTGTGACATGAGCAATGGGGATTGACCTTGCTATCAGCTGATAGCTGTGATGATACTCTTTCCTATTTAAAAATAAAATCAACCAACCAACCAAAAAAAAAAAATCCACAAATTCCTTCAGTTCTTTAAGAATTAGAAAAATAGTTTACATACACTGCTGTTCAGCTTCTGGAAATTGTTTCCTATTATATATTTATCTTTGAATAAACTTTTATTTTCTCATTTTTCTACTACAGTTAAAGTGATAACACCTCAATTCCTACATTAATCATACATTAAATAATAAAAATTGAGAACAAACTAAATTTAAACTTTGATCAGGATGACCAGCAACTTTTTAATAATCTCTGATTTTTAAAGAATTATTTCATTAAAATTTCATGAGGAACACACATTACTGCTTATGAAGAATGATTTTGGGCTTATGTCTGTTATTTTGAAACAGTTCTTAGGGTCCTTATTCAGTCTTTGAATGACAATTTTGCCTGTGAAATTCACATTTATTTTTGTCAAACTGTAGTCCCTGATACAGAGAAAGAGGATTATATTTTTGTGTTTTTAAGTGCAAATAACTGGCTGAATATATAGAGAGTGGTGTCCCCAAGGGACACCACTGAGACTAGTGCCATTTAATATCTTCATCAATGACACAGACAGTGGAATTGAGTGCACCCTCAGCAAGTTTGCAGGTGACACCAAGCTGAGAGGTGCAGTTGACACAACAGAGGGACAGGATGTTTTCCAGAGAGATTTGGACAGGCTGGAGAGGTGGGCCCATACAAACCTCACAAAGTTCAACAAGGACAGGTACACGGTGCTGCACTTGGGCTGGGCCAATCCTCGTTACCAATGGAAGGTGGTGTGATAGGGAGCAGCTCTGTGGAAAAAGACTTGGGTGTATCAGTGGATGAAAAGCTGGACATGAGTGAAGAGTGTGTGCTTGCAGCTCAGAAGTCCANGACATGAGTGAAGAGTGTGTGCTTGCAGCTCAGCAACTGTACAACTGTACAGTCCAACTGTATTCTGGGCTGCATCAGCAAAGCTCTGGCCAGCAAGTCAAGAGAGGTGATTCTCCCCCTTTATTTTGCTCCCATGAGACCCCACCTGGACTACTGCGTCCAGCTCTGGAACCCTAAGCACAAGAAGGACATGGAACTATTGGAGAGGGTCCAGAGGAGGGACATGAGGATGATACGAGGACAGGAGCACCTCCCCTATGAAGACAGATTGAGAGAGCTGGGGCTGTTCAGCCTGGAGAAGAGAAGGCTGCAGGGAGACCTCATAGTGGCCTTCCAGTACCTGAAGGGGCCTACAGGGAAACTGGGAGGGACTATTTGTCAGGGCATGTGGTGATAGGACAAGGGGCAATGGTTTTAAACAACAGCAGGGCAGGTTTAGATTAGACATTAGGCAGAAGTTCTTTACCATGAGGGTTGTGAGACACTGGAACAGGTTGTCCCAGAGAGGTGGTGGAGACCCTGTCCCTGAAGATACTCAAGGCCAGACTCTGAGCAACCTGATCTAGTGCAGGATGTCCAAGCTCACTGAAGGGGGTTTGGGCTAGATGGCCTTTGAAGGCCCGTTCCAATTCTATGATTCTATGATCTGTTTCAAAGTATTATGGAGTGATAAATATATTTTCAATAGAACTTTGAATACTCAGTGTTCTTCATCTAAAGCAAATAAGCATCTTTACAGTGAGTACAGTGAGTACAAGAAGGAGCAGAGACATGGGAGTGGTGGAAATTTTCTGAGTTTACTCTTTGTGCTCAGAACTTTAGCATTATTCTGACTATTGTTGGAAAGAAACATCCTTTTTCCAGGCTGATAGACTTTTGGAGTCATGTTAACTCTATTTACTTGCTATGGTAGGAGTGGGGAAGGAGGGACTAGTGAAATCCAATAGACAAAGGCAACTCATTCTCCCCATTATATAGAGGAAAATAAAGCACAGAGAGAGGCATAACATGCTTCGTCAGGTGGGTAATGCTGCAGATGGGTAATGCTGCAGATGGGTATTCAGACTAGATCTCTTTGTGTCTAGCTTAGCACTTTAAGCACTGTCTGTAGCACCTTCTGAGCTGGATAGATTGTTTTATTTTTGACAGAAGAAGTTATTTCAGTCAATATTAAAACCCATTAATTTCCAAGATTAAGGCATTTTCCTTATTTAATTTTAAGAACCATTAAAATTTGAAATGCTTTCCTAGTATCTAAAAATTGTAGAAATGTTTTGAAAGCAATGCAAATTAAAAAAATTGGGGTTTTATTTAAAGTAATGACATACTTTTTTTAGAAAAAAAACAGTGCAAATAGAAAATAATTTTCCTTTAAAATTTTAAGTGTTTTTTTTGTTGAAACTGCTGATTTCTTTCAAAAGTTCATGAATTTTCAGGTGTAAACTGTCACTTAGTGTATTCAACTCTAAATATTATGAGAATAATATGTAGCAGCTGTTAATAACTTCATCTGAAATATACAAATGACATTTGTTTGTAAGATTTATTTGAGAACATCCAACTCCATTTCCACTTATCTCTGTTATAAGTAAATGGAATTACACTTTAGAGCATGAGGAAACAGGGTGATTCTATTGAGGGACTCTATTTAAAATAGTAAAAAAACCTATTCCTAGACCTGTCCTTTGGAAGGGGCACATCAAAGCTGCTGAGGGCTCTCTGGAGAAGCCCTATCACAGGAACAAATGTGGCAGAAGGTGTCATGAGAAATGTGGGGGCGGTTTCCTCTGTGCTAGGGAAACTAAAATGAACTAGCCAAGAGCCCACACTTGAACACTGGAGAGGTCTCTTCAGTTCCTACTGCTTTATCAGGCCAAAGCAACAACAAATTTAATAAGATTCTGGAAATTAAGAAAATTAATGTGTTGACAAAGGAAAGACTGGGAAAGAAAAATATAGAAATAGAGCCTTCCCCTCCATTTAAACAGTAATTTATAATAGACTAAGCATGCTGTAAGTGTGATGAACTGTGGTGAAGATGTCTTGTTAGCATAATTCGTTCTTGACATTAATCTCGATCTGATTTTGTTTTTCAAGGTTCTTAATCTAATAGACACACGTTAAGGGAAACACAGGGTTCATACTACGTAAAGAATATTCCCATTATTTTTCAGAAGCTCAAGTGGGTTTTTTAATGTGATAAAGCAGACCAAGTTTCAGGAAGACTCTGCTGATATGACTTTGAAAATGGTTTCTGTAAGTGAAAATAACATTGACATCAATGAAAATTTTTGTTGAAACCTGATGAATATCAAGTAAACACTTAAGGGACTTTTGATGTTAAATTTTGCATGATGGCATGATGAAACGGTTTAATAGATCCACTTCTTTTTTTCTGATTGTTGTATTCAATAATGTGTTATATAAATATAAAAGACCTTGTTCGCTGAGATGGATATGAAACAGAGAATGATCCAACGTACAAGATCCCTAATAGAGTAAAACATAGGTATGCTATAGGCATATATACCATTTTAGTAATAGTAAGCTGTTGAAGTAAGAAGAATGAACTAGTGACTTTTAAATTTTTAATTAAATTTAAAATTGGCATAGATGGATTATAAAACTACAATTCACATTTATGTAACATGTATATTAAAAATAGATGGTAGAAGTGGCAAAATACGTTAATTCAGCTTACTATACAAAAGCAGGAGTTTGTTCCTAAATTTGATTTAATGGTGGATCATTCCTCAATTTTAGCATTTCTTTCAATTTCTACAAGCTGCCAAATTGAAACAGCTAAGACAAAACTAATCTTTGTGTTATTTGTGGCTTCCTATTTTCCTTTGAAGTCATGGATGGATAAATTATACTTGCAATATCCTATCAACTAAGGTATTGCTCTCACAAAAATTTCCATTGGATATTTATAGTATCTGACAATGTTTTGGAGATAATTTATAGATGAGACTTATACAAGATTTTGTTGCAAGAAATAGGTAGTTCAAAATGGTTTCCCACCTTATGTGCTACTAATTTTAATGATGTACAAAATGTCAAATGTCATTTAATATATTGCTTTGATACATGAGCTTATTTGCATTTAAAAATTAAGCTGAATTAAATTACCTACTTTGCCTTATACAAGAAATAAGAGCTGTGTATACTTCACATCCAAAGTTATAGGTCAACATCAAATGGTAAAACCAGAAACTCTGCCTGTTGGAGATTACTCTCTGTTTATAGAATCAACAAAAGAAAAAGGCCTCAGTTAAACCTCTGAAACTGAGAGCATTTTACCAAAACCTCATATGATGCTTCTCATTTTTCTTGAGGAGATAATACTCTTTCCTTTTCTTGTGCTATCAAGACAGCTATTCTGCCTGAATTATTGATGCAGAAGTAGAAATACAAGCCATTCACTTCTAAAAACTAGAGATAAGATGAAGAAAGTACTGGAGTTATGTGATGCCTTTCTAGCTCACGGTCCATAGCAATTCCCTTCTATGGATTTGAATGAAAATATCTGGTTTCCTAGTTTTTCAGTTTACTCTTATTTGTTCTATTTTTCCCCTCATATTATTTCATTTGTTAGCATATCTCACCAAATATCTTTCTGTAGATGAACCTTGTTGAACATCTTTTGCGTGGTTTCCTCTTAATATTTGTTCTCTTCTCTGTGTTTGTTCTTAAAAGAACAAAAACGCACCCCTAAATTTTCTGGTGAAAATTTCTTGATCTGCTCTTCTGCAGTGCCAAGTGTTTAATCGTTCAACTGGCCTACACCTACAGAAGCATAGGAATTAGCCTTAGGATGTAGGTTACATGCTGCTGCATCAGCAAACATCCCCCCCTGCAGGGAAGTGGGTTTGCTGTCATGCAGAGGCTTCAAGTTTGAGAACAACTTTATGGTCAAGGATGTTCAGGCTAGTAAAAACTGGAGATACAGTACTGACATAGTAGCTCTACAGAATAAAAAAAAGGGGGAAATTTAGCTCTAGGAAAGTTGAATTGTTTTAGGGCAATATTTTGTACATGAAATGGTAACCCTAAACCCTTCACAATTTCCAAGTCATCAGGTGTCTTTAACTGCAAAATGTTTTTAAGCTGTAATTATGAATCAGAAATTGCTAAAGTATTGATGATCATCTGTCTTTGTAAATGGGTAGGATAAGAGGTGTCTGCATGCCTCCTTTTCGATTTGAGACATAAGTTGCTGCTGCTCTAGGGCAAGTAGTCTGTCTCACCTCCCAGGAGATCGTCCTAATCACTGGGATATGCATATCGTATGCTGCCATGCTGGCTGTGCCATTCCCCTAAGAGGCACAGCTGTCAAATCTCATGCAGCTAAATGAGTTTAAAGCCATTTCTCCCACCTTCCAAGTGACTTCCTTTCTCAGTGGTAGGTCAGTGTGTAAAACAGGTCACTGACTTCTATTTCTCTTCTTCCTAGTTAAAATTCCAGAAAACTAATTAAAAATATTCTTCCTTTCAATGTAAAAAAAAAACCCAAAAGTCAAGATTTTTGTGTGAAAGTAGACTTGCAGGTATCTTTTAGTAAGAAAAATTGAAAACTCATTTGGATTTTTTTTTTTTCTGAAGGTAAGATTTTGCTCTTTCTGAGTCATTGCATTACCCATAGAACTCAAGTTAGTACTAAAGATGTGAGTCTTACTCCAGATTTGCTTACCTTTATGGTAAGTGGATGGTGTCAGTGACACACATCCACAAGGTATCTCTGTGCTATTAGTAATGAATGCAATTGTTTCCACCGTGCTTCACATACGTGTAAATCACTCCAGTCTTCTTCATTTGTCTCTGCAACATCCCTCCTCTCCCGTCTACAATAACCTCAATCTGTTTGCTTTGAAAAGATTAAGTTAAAAGATTAAGTGTTTTTCTGCAACTGATAACACTTTCAGATTTTCTGGTGCAGTTGCAAATACTTATTGGGCCAATGTGACTGTCATACAGAATAATTACACCATCTTTCTTCCTATTCAGAGATGGGTTTCCATGAAAGCATTGAAGTTGATAGCAAAAAAGATTTTTGAGGAATAAATATTATTTTCTTTGACTTTCTCCTATGTCTTTGCTACATTTAATTATCTTTGAGATTTGGCAGACTTGCATAATGTAGTCTGTAAAATCACACAGCCTGGGTGTTTGTAGGAACTCTATAATCTTTACTGTTTGTTCCTTCTCTGATGACACCTTCCAGGAGCTGAATGGGCCCCATTACTTTGTTCTGCCAAAATCCAATAGAGAAATATTCCCATACTTGGAACACCTACAAATAGAAAAATCTAGTGAAAATCATCATTGTCTTCTTATGTAAAACAGATTTTCTTGTATTGGCTTCAACAGAAATAAAAAATGTTTAATTTTGTCTAGGGTTTTAATAATCCTTTGTCAACCTTCATACCTCTCAGCATCCTACGTGGAGCTTGAACAGGCATCTCATGTATTCTTTGCTCTGAAATTCGTTACATTGGAGCCTTCTTACAATGAAGTGGTTTCTTTAAAGTTAGTCCTCACAATACTATAGTTCTGTGATCTTGTGATTGTCTACACCAATTCTTCCTATTTTCTTTTATTTGTTGTTTTTGTTTTCCAATTCTTTTTTTGTCCTACTAGTGAAAGCATATATAAATAAGAGGTTTCCCTTCTACATGCAACGCTTTTCTCAGGAAGAGTATCTCTACATGGTTGTATGGGACTGCCTTAGGTCACGTTTCAGGACACGTGAGTGATTTGTCCTTGAGTGCAGATGCAGACCTGCAGAAGCATGCTATAAGCAGCTGAAAAGGCTTTCATTGTAAGTGATATAAAGCTCCATAAAAATGGGTGTACACTGGTGGGTTCACTGACATAGCTGAAGTAGAGCAGGTCTAAATGTTTCTGTCTGAACTGCTATTTATGACAGATAACACTGTGGACGTGAAAAGTACCTAGCGACAGTAGGAAATGATAGGACTTCTGGATGTGGACAAAGTCAATATTTGAAAAAAGTGTTAGATTTCAGATGAAAAACTGCAAAAACATAGATTTAAAATTCCTTCACAGAATTTCTAGGAAATACCATAACACTGGTACCCCCCTGGGCCTGTTTGCTATCGGATCCAGTGATTCATATGATCAGAAACTTCAACTTGTCAAGGAAATAGTTGTGCACTACAGGTGATATCAGAAAATGAAAGAATCCTGATCTTAGGATGGAGGTAGAATCATGCAGCACCAGCAGAGTATTACTGCATTACCACTGAAATGATATGTACATATATATTTTGAAATTCTATTCTCATTCATCAGAAATCCAGTGCTTTCCATTGGAGATAAATATTTCAAGAGAAGTATATTTTTTTAGAGTGCAAAAATAATTTGTAACTGGAAAATTGAAATTATTCATATCCCTGTAAAAATTTTCCTGAATTCATTAAAAATATTTGTTCTGTAATGACATTCAAGTTATAGAAATTGAGAGTCTTTGATCCATTTGAGATGGAATTCATTTGAGATGGATTTTTAAATTAATTTTGGTTCATCATAGATTTAGTAATTCCATTGATAGATCAGTAAAGGTCTTAAAACCAATTAATTAAACTGGTTATGGTTTTAAGAATGGCAGCTTTGTATACAAACCTTGCATTTTTGATCTTTTAATTACTTTGATATAAAAACACACAATAATTTAAAAAGCTAAATTATTATAAATAGCACCTGAACATTTCCACATTTGTAAGAAGTACAGGTATTCATTTACACAATTATTTGCATATGTGGTTAAAAGATGTGGTTTAAAAAAGTGGAGAAAGTAATATGCTTAAATAATTTTCTGCTTATGTGGAATGTGCCCTATCTTGTCTTTATAAATTTTATTTCTGTACCTAGATTCTTCAGCTGTAGTTTTTTAAGTGTATATGCAAAAACTATAAATATGAAAGAGGAAAACTATTAAAATTTGTTTTTCAGGGTGCATAGTCTTTTACAGTTGCTAATGAATTGAATTTCTTCAGCATGAAACCAGAGATGAGTATTTTTCTGTGAGGTTGGAACAATCATCACTCTTAGATTTTGTCAGTGAGTAATGATGTGCATTTCATTTTAATTGCCATAACCTTTAAAAAAATAAAGTCAGCTGTGTCTCTTGCAGACTGTACTTTAGATTTCAGGCAAGATGTTAAGGTTCTGCCTGAAGTCATGTTTTCCTCATGGTATTGAAGCACTCATTAGGAAAAAGAGAATGTTTGCAACTGCTGCATATACTGTTTAGGCTATTGCCACTAAGTCACTAACAACACTGTGGCAGCCTGACAGTGCTGTTACTACTTCACACACAACAGCCACTCATTCAGCAGGTTAACTTCGATAACTGAATCCAGAGAAGCATTGACAAAAGCCAAAGGCAGGGGGAAAAAATCTTATATATGCTGAAATGAGTCCCTGTTCAAAGTTAGAAAATGCAGATTCAGCTTAACTTCACATATCTCATATAATGACTGCATCTAATCTAACGCTAAATTAGATTTCCTCCCCTATTCTTAGGGAGTAAGGCTGGAGCATTTGTACACTAACACTGCATACAAAAGCTGGGTGTGTGCTGTGAGCTGCCAGCTGGGCCACCTTCTCTAAAACAGGTGATTCGAAAAAGCTTGTATATTTGCAGTCCTAGAGAAAGAAAATGAATAAAAAAATTACATTTACACTCCAAAGCAGACTTTTCTAAGGGCTAATACTTCCTGGGGCAACTGACACCACTTAGGGAGGCAGTTAGATGGAGTTAACTGCTCCTATTTTGTTTTTTAAAATTCTCTTTTATATGCTCTAACCTCTATATTGACCATCGATGACCAATGATATACTGACCATCATTTCTCATTATTGTCTTCATGATTTATCTTGTAATCCACCATAACCACAATTTCACTTCAATATTTTCAGTTGAAAGAGGCATAGTTTTTGATGCAGAGATTGTGATTAGATTTGTATTGTGTTCATTAATACTGAAATTGCCTTTTGGAAAATACATTTACCAAAATGTTTGCCAGAACTCCTAGGTTCTGGCATATATGAGGATGTTCTTACGTACTGTGCTTTAAAACCCATTAAGGATCAGGGAAAATATGGCAATAGGGTTGTCTCACATCACAAAAAAAAAAAAAAGAAGTAAAAAGCAGTAGAAAACTAGTCTTCATCTGCACTTGACACTTATATTCAGAAACAGACCTAGGGTGAGCCCTAAACACACTGGACTCTGAGGTTGCTCATGGCCCTTGCTGTCCCTGCATAGCCCCCTGTGACCACCCCCAGCCCAGGACCCCATCTCAGCTCCTGCCTCAGCAGTACAAGGGCTGGGCCAGTCTCCAGGCAGCTCAACAGAGCCTTTCCTAACCATGGGTCCCCCAAGCCAGGCCCAACTGTAGGGCCATGTCAGCTCATAAGCTTAATTTGGAAAACATATCAGCTTGTAAAAATGTTTAGTATTGATGACATGCTAAATCCACTCCTAGCTTGCTATGGACATAATTTCTGGGCACAGGACAGCCAGGTAACTCTGATTATGTCTCTAGTCAAGAATCATGTCCTAAACATGCTGAAAACCAGCAAATTATTTATCAAGGATATTTGTTTCAGTTTTCTCTCTGTTCTTTTGCCTTACAAATCAATTTGCAGGAAAAACAAATATTTTGAAATGTAATTAAAGCTAATAGATTCAAAGATGAGATGTTGAAGCATTAGTGGCAGAGACATTTGCATTTTGTAAAGCTGCTGTTGTTGTTCCATTAGTGTACCTTTGTAATGTACAAGTCAATTGATCTTTCACAGTTCCTTAACACAACCTGAGCTTTCTCTCCCTCCTCAGCTGTTCGGTCCTACCATTGGTCTCCCAGCGTCTCCTTTTCCGACAAATGGCGCCCGAACAGGGACCTAGATTTGAACGGTGGTCGAAGACGTTGAGGTGGGCAGACCTGGATGCAGCGACGGGTGGCCAAAGATTCACGAATAGAAGAATCTGGGTCCTGGGTGTCGGACCATTGCCGAGCCCAGCTGCTACGTGTTGCCGAACCCTGAAGGGCTGTAACGGCGCTGAGGAAATAGGTATGGAAAGGGAAGTAGCGTATCAATTATTTGTGGAATTTTTAAAACGTAGAAATGCAGATGTTGATTTTAAGGAAGAGTTGCCTTTTTTGCTTGATTATGCTCGTCCTCATGATTGTTTTCGTAACCCTCATGCAGTGCACTTTCAGAATGGAGAAAACTAGGAGATGTGTTATGGGAAAATGTAATAGAAGAGGATAAGACTGCTAAAAATATAGTAAATTGTGGTGAACTGTTTATAATGCTGTGTTACAGCACGAGGCAGACAAAAGGGCTGTAGATGGAGTAGAACAGGCAAGACATGACAATGAGCAATTTGGTGAAGTGTGGCTCTCTGAAGACCCTATGCCCCTACCCCCTACTATATCGGCTGGGACTCTATCTGTGTCCACTCCTTCTCATCTAGGGAAAAGCCTGCAGACTTGTCCACGGCATCTTCATCTATACACTTAGCGCAGCCTTCCTCTCCCGCTCTCCCTCCACCGACATGCTCTGAGCAGCTGCAGGGCCCCCCTCGTATGTCCTCTTCAGCTGTGGAACCTTTCCCTGGGGTAGAAAGCGACCCCACGGAGGCTATGGCTAGAGAACGGAGGGAAGCTTGGGCTAGACTTGCCNGGAGGGAAGCTTGGGCTAGACTTGCCAAATATTGCTCAGAGTCCGGAGATACAGATGGCATGGCAGCTATAAGAAACATGGCTTTTCCCGTGACTTATATGGAGGCTGGCGTGGACGCTCAAGGGAACTGTATCCTTAATTACACTTTGACTCGATTGGATTGGAAATTACTAGCACAATTACAAAGAATTTCCGGCTTTGTTAGACTATGCAGA
>VXBZ01009713.1:1268-20800 GCA_013399135.1 Heliornis fulica | reverse complement strand
TCTTCCTTTCATTTGCAGAGGGCCCCTGTGACCCAGTGTGTCAGCAACAGTTTTTTGCCCCTTCTCTACTCTTGCATGTCTCCCTGGTGCAATTGGGCTCTAAATGCTAGCTTTCTTTTGTTCCCAATGCTATTGACATATGTGTGTGTGCAAGCAGAATGTGTATGCATGTAGTGAGGAGGTGCCCACAGCTGAGCAGAGGAAGGAAGGAGGAAGGTGATGTCGTTATGACATGCCACTGATGCTTGCAGAGCCCTGCTCTACTGCTGCTTGACCTTGGGTCAAGCCATACTGGCTCCCTGGCTCCTGTTCAGAAGATCTCTTACAAATGCCCTTTGCCTGCATTGTGTACTGGCGTGCACCTCTGCTCTGCTGAAATTCTGCAGCCTGCAGCTGGTTTTAGCTCAACGAGGATTACAGTTCATGAGGCCCACCTTATCCAGGGACTGTGGTGGCAGTCCCAGCTAGAGATAGGAGGAAGGAAGGGTAATACAGGCTGTTGTGGTGGTGGGGGTGTGTACTCTGAGGTGCTGTCATGATTCCTATATACATCTTGGAGGAGGGGAATCACAGAAACAGTGGTGCTGGGGAAGGGAGATCACATATGTAAACTTGGTAAAGTGCTTGGGGAACATGAGGCACTGAGATATCATCTGAATGCAACCATAAAAATACATTACGCCTTAAACCAACATGAGCAGTGATTTATCATTAATTATCATTACAGACCATTTAGACAACTTTGCTTCAGTGTTAACAATCTTTAAGAATAACTGACTGCACCTATCTGGGGATTCCCTTCTTGCGTACCAGCATTTCCTACAGCAATTCAGTGTGTCCCTCCTCCAGTTGTTCCATGTACTTTTCCACAAACTTGAAAGTCCTGCTTGGCAATAGCCCTGTCTGGTTGAGCAAGGTGGCTCCCCAGAGCCCCAGGCTTCGCTGTGGTAGAGGTTTGCAGGTTGTTGGGTGGTGATTTCTGTGATGGGTTGCACTAGTTGCTTCTGTAGCACACCACATCCTGTCTAATCTAGAGGGGACAGTCAAAGATGGACTTGAACAGCAGCTTCTGACCCTGCAATGCTTTCTGTGTTACTCGGGACACAGAGGTTATCACAATAAATCGTGAGCATCAGAAATTGCAGCTTGGACTCTCACTGGGCTGTGGGTGCAAGCCTGCCCCATTGCTGGGGGTCAGCATACTGATGTTTCTGTTCCACATTATGTTCTACAATTGGATGACCTGCTATCTTTTATTCTTTGAATATGAGCAGCACCAATTCTCACCAGGAGAATCACCAGAATCTACTGGGATTTCCAGATTAGCATTGATGCTTTTTTCAGGGGGTGCCATTTTCCAGGGTGGGTGGGGGAAGATCTGCTGGTGCAGTTTTTCTTAGTCACTTTCAGGAGGCAGAATTGAAACTAGTGGAAGGTTCATGCCAGGACCAAAAAATCCTGTGACTGGCGTTCCACTCTTCAGGTGTCAGTGTGGATGAGTCATCCCTGCAAGAGTGCAACACCTGCCCTCAGGGTATCAAGCTGGATCTTGGATGTGGACAGATCACATTACTTACAGAGCACATCTGCAACGGTATGGGCACAGGCAGTTTATGTCTCCTTTTTGCAGGTGCTGTGAGTCAGTGCAGGAGGACCCAAAAAACAATGGCGTGGTCTGGGTGGCATTTTCTTCTGGAAAGATGCTCAGAGCTGTGAGACAGAGAACTCAGTCAGAGACAGTCTGCATTTTACAGCAGCATGTATGGTGTGTAACAATCAGGTTCCTGATCACGTTGTCCTTACCTATAGTGAATTGATTAGAAAACTGAAGAGAGGCTTGAGGAGACAGTCTGTAAGAGGAAGAAGTAGTGAGGGATGGTGTGTTATATCCTGCAAGGGCAAGAACAGGGAGTTTGGTCATAAACCAAATGCATGGAGTACCCGTAGAGCAGTTGTGGGCAGGCACAAACATGAGACTTTTCCACGTCTAATTTGGACAGTGTAGAAATTTCCCTCTTTTTACCTATCCATTTACTACTCCTGAGCCTTCCCATTTCTGCAGTAAACTCAAAACCATTGTAAGGGTGGTTGCCCATACTGTCCTCATGAAGGAGATCACAGCAGGAGATGGAGAAGGGACAGACATAACCACAGCCTGAAGGGAAAAACACAACCATTGAGCTTTAATAGCAGAAAAGTGGAGGTCATGGGTGGATAAAAGGAATTGCATAAAATATAAGGGTGTCATGCTGTTAGGCAGGAGGTAGGGAAAACGACTGCAGCATCTGTCTTCTTCCATAGAGGAAATCATAGGGGATGTGGGCATCAGAGTGGCCAGAGAAGTCCATCATGGGGATAGGGAAGGAGGGTCTGGGTGACAGGCTTATCAGTAGAGCAATGGAGAAGTCCTTGCATTTACCTGTTAAGGACACAGCAGTGGCCAGACCCCCCCAGGGAAGACAGATGAGGTTTGGAAAGGACGGGTGAGGCAGGTTAATGAGTCATCACCACAACGATGGTAGATTACAGCAAAATTTTCCTAATCCCACACTGACAGCATTTGCTACAACCTTGGCATCTCTCCTCCCAGCTGGGGCTGCCCCATTGCTGTGGGAGAGCTGGTGCCCAGGGGACTTTCCCTATCAGAGGGTGGTTGTGCGCCTGGTGATGAGTGGAGGGAGGAAACCCCGACCATCTTTCTGTCCATCCTAGAGCTTTGCTTCTGTGGAGTGAGGAGGTTGTATGAGCTATGTTGGTGTGATGCCCTAGGGATAGTAAGGGCCACAGCCATGGCCAGCCTGAGAACACCAACTCCTGTCACCCTCTGCCCTGGCTTCTGTATATCAGATTACAGGTGTTTTCTTTTTTCTTGGTAGCAATTATGTCAAGAAATTAATTTAAATGGTAGAGTGGTGTAGTCCCCAGTGTATCCTTCAGAGACAAATCTGCTTTAGACCAGCAGGTCAGTTGGATAACCTCAAGGCATCCTCCACACAAGTCTAGGACTTGTCAAATTCTTGTTAAAATAAAACCATGAGGGGAAAGTTGCATGTGGGAGAAGGTAGCAGCCTATGTTCAGAGCTGCTGAAAGCAGCTTCACTGGCAACAGAAACATTGTAATTTTTTTCTGTACGCTTTATGGTTGTTCATGAGTTAATGCAATAGTACATTTTTTCTAAAGCATATGAGGACAAACTTGTTTAACCTCCTGTGTATAGATTGCTTTGCCAGCTGTCATGTGCTCTGAGGCAACAGAGTGACTTGAGCATCTGGCACAGCCCTCTGTTAGATGGTATAGTAATCATAAATTAGCCTCAAGAAAGAGAGCGTGGTTGGCAAGGAATGACCCTGGTTTGGTCACACCCTCATCTCACCCATTCACCAGTATTGGTACAAGCTGAGGAGGACATTAATAAAGCAGGTAGACTCCTCTGCTTTGTGCCCTAAAATGTTAGTACACGAACATTTTTAAAGCCAAACGCCACTTCAAGTAAGACCTCCAGTAGCTGAGCATTCATCATCTAGATTTGCCCTGAAGCACTATTAGTTGTAGCTGTAACCAGTAGTGATTTAATAACATATAAAGGTTCCCAATGTCAAATTGTAAAAAAGGACTGTAATTTTCTCCAGAATACTTGGGTGAAACATTATTTTCTATCAACAGCTTCCTTCTTTTTCAAAGTTTGTATGTCTTCATCTTCCTTGTTTCCCTATAATAAAGCTGTAAAAGTAAACAAATGCTGCGTGCATAGTTATGCTTGATTATAGCCAATATTTTACAAAGTCCCTATAGACTTAGAATAACACAAATAAACTACTGTTATGCAAACTATGGTTTGATGAAACATTTAAGAGTGAATGTTCAGTGCCAAGAAATACCTGTCAGAGAACAGAGTTTAAGACATAGTTTCTTATGCTATTACTTTAATAAGAGGAAGCTATGGGTTTCAGCTGAAGACTAAGCCTTTATTCACATTAGACAATACTGGAGTATTGTCTTCAGTATTAAAGGGTGATCAGTTCAGTGATGCAAGATTTTCCAAAGTAATTTCAAAGATGTACTAAAGATCATTTTGAGCTGCTTTGTTCAAGGTTCAGGCTTACCTTAAAATATACCTCTGTGGAAGGGTTAACTATAACTCAGAGCAAAACCAATAAAAATTCCTAGGAGGCCAGTTGAGTGATAATTTGAAGAGGCTAATTAATGTTTCTTTAGAAGGACATCTTTATTTCTCCTGCAGTAGCAGAGTTGTATTGAGTTGTACTGAGATTGAATTATGTATTATTATGCATATGCAGATATATTTGAAGGGATGTCAAAAGCTACCAGGTGAATCCTTGCATGAGGTTTTAAATTCTGCATTTCAAATATCAGTAACGGGGTTCCCATTTCCCATCTTTGGACGCCTGCTATTGGGTTGAGGTAAGAGTTCACTGACATGAGCCATAGGAGCACACATCTCCCAAAGTGTTTATACTGGTTGTTTACTGACCTGGCTGTAACTGCAGTATTGATGTGCACCCTCTTCTTCCCTTAAAGCTATCGGTAAAGTCCAGGGATTGGGAAAGTATCTTTATTTAAGTGAAAATCTAGATTCCAGACTAGAGTATGTTGTCTATTAGAAAATCATCATCAGTGTTTTTCCAGTGAATTAGCTTACTGAAGGCCTTAGGAATGTGCAGATACATGGAAGCCAAATTCATATGTGCCTTTGTTTTGACCAACAAAGTCATCATGACCAGCTCTTTTATGCACAAACATTACAAAATGCCTAACAGTGGTGTAAGCAAGAGAGATATTAATCCTAGTGGGTTTTTTCTTTGTTTGGTTAGTTGGTTGTTGTATGTTTGTTTTGGTGGGCTCGAGTTGGTTTTGTTTTGGGGGGTATTTTTGGTGGGGGTTTTTTTGGGAGGGGGTTTTTGGGTAACTCTTGCACTGACTGAATCTGTGTTGCAAGTATGATACTATTACTATTGCAGAAATTTCCAATATAGGTCAGGCTCAAAGTAGCATGCTGCATTAAAGCTTTTTTTTCTCTCCTCCACACACATATTTTTTGATGCAACTCCCTTTCACTCTGTTTTATAGGCTATGTACAGTGATGTCTGTGCTACATTCCATTGGAGGTAGGCCGTGCCATAATTGGCCTTTATCTACGCTTTCCAAATGCCTTGATAATATGATAAGAAGGTATTGTTAGGGGCTGCCTGGGAAGCTATTCCATGGCTCTTTTCCAGATATATTCACAACTATGTCACAGATACATTAAATGATTACATAATTTCAAGTGAATGTGCAATTACTATTCTGCTGCTATTGTTGGATTATAATATTTGTTTATCATCCAGTTGTTAGTTTATAAAAAAAAAATCTACTTGGCTTTATGTTTACGCTCCACATTTTTTTACTTTGATACTGACTGAATAAATATCCGGAGACCTGCTGAAATGTGATTTCCTGCAAAACAGTACAAATAAGGGCCTAGGCAATNCCCCTTTCCACCTTCCACCTTCCCTTTTCCCAGAGAATTGAGAGCAAGTTTGTTTAGTCAACAGTTATTTTATGCCTACAAATACATTGTTGCTATATCCATGTAAAAATCATTGACAATGACCCTGGGTTAAGAAATCAGGATATGCACATGTGTACATTTATTTGTAAATGCATTCACAGAAAATGAAGCTAGAAAATACTAGGCAAGCAGTGTGTCAGCACCCAGGCAAGGGTTTGTCCCTTCCCATGGGAAGTCCCTTGCACTCTTGCCAAACACTTAGGTTTACCCAAGGACTCAGATTCAACTTGGAACAGAAATCAGGATTTTGCAGCAGCTGCATGTGAACCTAACTCCAACCCATGCCTTAGCACCCCCATGGCCTCTCACTGTTCAGACTCACAAGAGGAAGGACCCTGATGCTCCAGAGGAGGACATGTGCCATGCCAACTCCCTTTCTCCAGCATGAAACAGTGATGGAAACTTCATCTAGTGTTTCCCAGTTTGTTCCACCCACATTTGAGAGCTGTGGATTACCCAGTTGTTTTCTCTATCACAACTGTAAATTGTTTTTTTACTACCTCTTCCTAAACTCCCTTATTCAAAACCCTAGCTGTGCAGCCCAGTGGTGTGTCTCACAGACATCTTTGGATATATGCAAAAGTCACTGTAAATTTTAGACACACAAATTTCCAAAAGATTCTGGTAAACACACCTGAGGGAAATCTTGTTGAGTCAGAAAGAGAATTCTGTCACCAAAGACTATTAGCTTTTCAAATCCCTTTCCTTGAGCCGCTGTAGTAGATTGCAAAAATGCAGTAAGCCCACGGACAGTACCATTGTCATCAAATAGATAGGGATGGGAGATTCGGCATTACTAGAAAAATATATCTATTTATGCAAGAAACCAAAATGTGGCTTGGTTTAAGCTGAAACAGAAACTGACTCACAGCTCTAAATGGATGAAGACATTCTCTAAATGGACTGTCACACATAATAATGAGACTCTTTAAGCTGAGATATATTGTATTTTTCAATATTAAGCTTCAAATGGTAATTGAAAACACCTTCTGTTATACAATAAGCATCTTATTTATGGGGATTGCCACAGATAAGACTTTTCTCAAGCTGACATTCTCACACACATCCTTCTATTGGCATTCTAAATTTCTAGGGTTCTCTTTAAATGCCTTTTCTTTCACTATCTCCAGGATTGGCCATGTGGGCTGATCATTTCCCATGGGCTGATCATTTCCTGTTACAACCTTGGTGTTCCTCCTCATACTAGCAAATTTAAGGTGTCTTGCAGTTCACCACACTGTTAGGGGCAATCCCAAGGTGTTGCCAACTTTTTGCTGTGAACCATCCTACCAGAGCCATGCCCAGGCAGTGGCTCAGCCTAAATATGTAATGGGAGGTCTGACATCAGGATAACTAACAAGAAACTTAATTTCTTAGTCCAGTGTTGTTTCTCCCAGACAGAGAGCATGATTTTCCTCCTGTCTACAGTGTCTCCAGGGCTCAAAAATAATTCATGTCTACAACTACTCAAAGCAGTTACGTCTCCTCATAGAAATATGAGCAGACGTAACAATCTTTGGTCACATGCTTTCAAAAGAAGCATGTGACAAAAGATTGTCACAAATGTCACCTAGGGAATAGCTGACAACATAAACATTTTTCTGTATTTTGGACAAAGAAATAAGGCAGTCTGATTCCTGCATGGTATATGATCCAGAAGTAGAAAAGTTAGTTCTTTAGACCTGGGTATTGAATACAGGGCGAGTTGTCCATGTTCGTAAAGTAACTGAATTTTATTTTGGGGAAAAATTTGCACAGAGCTTAATGCAAGCCCCAACCAGAATGATTTATCACTTCCATGCAGAGTAGCTGTGTGTATATTATAACTGGCATTTGGGGTTTATTGTCTGAGTGCTGCTCACTGTGTTTTCTCTTTGAGGGCTGGGGTGGATTTTTTTGTATTCCTTATCCATGATTGATTAGATGTGCGTAGTACTACTTGTGTCAAGTCCAAGCAAATACTACACATGTAATGATGTTTATTGCAGTTACAACAATTAGTTAGCTGGTTTCCACTGAAACTGAGTCACCAGTGCTCCTCTGGAGTCAGTGACGAAGTATTACTGTCAGTGGGTGTTCAAAGCACAGGATGCCACAACGCACAGTCACAAGCACTTGACTATGTCTGCAATTTAAGAGTGTGTACTGCAGCAGGTAGCAGCAGTCTGGTGGGCAGATGAAGGGCCAGGGCCATCCTGAGCTGGCCCTCACCCCATGCCCTCTGCTGCCCCAGCAGTACCCAGAGCTGGTAGGCATCATCATGTCCTTGGGATGGTTGGCTGTAGCCCCAGACCAAAGTCTGCCCTCCAGACATTAAAAGGAAGGAGCTACCAGTGTTAAACTGCACAGTAAGACTTTATGTCAATCAACAGACATCTTCTTGGCATCCAGTGAACTCAGCATGAGGGGAATGTGCTCACCTGCTCCCAGGATCTCCACTCACCATCTGTTCCTCCCCACAGAAGAATAGACAGTCTGATGCCATTTATCAGGCATGGCCATGCATTTGTAATTAACATATACCCTCTGCACTCTATCCTGTTTCCTATGCTGGACAATGAACATCAGGATAGATTTACTGTAAGGTTGGGACTTTCTGTTCTGCACAGATTTCTTTGAACATCCACTGCTCTCTTGTCATGAGGACAAGTCCTGCTGTACAAAACATGCCAATCCAAACATGCACAAATCCATCTGGGAAACAAAATAATTTTCATTGCCAATAACACACATGTTGCAACTTGCATTCCTACCATAGTCCTCCTTTCTGGCCTTCCTGCTATCCTCAAGCCATAAAGAACAAGGGTAGCCTGCAAAGAAATTAGTAGATGTCACCATCAGAAAAACACACACAGTACCAAGGGAAGTCCATATAATGATGCATATTGTCACGATATGTAGTAAGACCCAAAAGCCAGAGAAAACCACCCATAAAGTAATTCTCACTGCCTTGGCAGCCACCACTGAAGGATATAAAGTTTACGGCCTAGCCCTAACAAACCCTCAGACCAAGGCTACAAACATTTGCAAGCATGAATAATGTGAATCAGTGGGACTCCCCTAGAAGCTCCACACATGCACATGCAATTGTTTTTTCACAGCTCTCCAGAGATTTGAGCTAAAATGTAGGTGAGGAGTGATACCCTTTGGGTTAAGCTTGCCCAAATCAGCAAAGCAAACAAGTGCATTGCTGTCCTGTGAGCTGTGCCTCCCAGAAGACCAGCCCGGGAGGTCGAGCAGATTGAGCCAGCTGATATTCACCTGCTACCCCAGTGAGACAGAAAGAGGCAGAGATAAAACAAATGGTACCCCATCACTGCTGAACTGATGTTATCTGCAGGCAGCTGTGCCTTTTGTGCAAGGAGCACACAGTGCCACAATTTGCAAATGTCACTGATGAATTGCTGCTGTCTCTGCAGCGAATTGTAAAGGTCTACTCTTAATTATCAGGACTTTGGCTTTTTGTAGCAGCTATGCAGTAATGTCATCTAGTAATGAGTAAACCTAGTCCACAGGAAAACTAACTCCACATAGCATAAAGCCTTCCCTACCTTTTTCACATACTAGCATATGGAGGAAAAAAATATAGTATAGTGATTTCAGTTTTCATCTCCAAATCCTTAAACCTGAAGCTGATATGCATGGAGTGTATAAGTAGCATTAAAGGTAAAGAAAAAGTGAAGGATTCAACAGTAGACTTTAAGATCTCAGAACAGAGACTGTGCTGCAGATCATCATAGGATGTCAGCCCTGGGAACAAAGAGAAGTGATTTAGGGACTTATGACTTATATTTCAAAATGAATTATGTAGTTGAACACATTTCTGGAGAAGAGTCACGAAACCTAGCTACACAATGTGTATACCACTTCCAGTTTCCAATTTCAGAACTCTCATCTTGGACACTGTACTCCACTTAAAATCAGTCTTTCTAAAGCACTAATATAGTCTCAATTTTTCACTTCTCGTCTTCTTGCTGAATATGGGATGCTGGTACTGAGGACATAACTTCAATAGTTGTTTACAGATAGCCAGTAAGAAAAATGATCCCCCTCATTCCTTTTTTTTTCAAAAAAAATCTGTTCCAAAGGTTTGGGCTTGCATTTCATGCCCCTCCACGTTATACAAAGGGAATAGTTTCAAGCTGTGCAGCTGAATGATATTGTGCCATAAAATCCAGTAAGTGAGCAGTGAAAAGATGCTGCATTATGGACTGGTATCACCACGTACTATTCCTGTTTAGAAACAACTTTATTACTACTTCCTACAACACCCCACCCCTCCACCAAGGCAAAAGTAGGGTCTTCATAAATGCCAGGAATGTTTGTTATTCTACATGCTATTCTCAGCAAATTCTTCATTAATTTTTTTATGTTATTTAGCTGTGACCAAGTCAAGCTGATGTGGCTGTGACAGAAGGTACCAGCCAGGAGTTCTTCTTCAGATCAGAACAAGCTGACAAGTGAACTCAAATATGCAGTCACAGCTGAAATCGAATCATTCTCACAAGGCACCATACCCTCATTCCTTTCTGCAGCTTACAGTGCTTTTGCAGGTCAATTTCTCTCCCTAGTGCTTTGCAGAAGACTAGCTGCTACTTCAAGCTTTTGAGAAGTTCCCATCTGTACTTTGAACCAGTTAGCCGCGAACGGGTGCTGTGTAAACACCAGGGAGAGAACAGTACAACCTCAGCCCTTTCTGGTTAGACAAGGCACTGAGACAGCTGTAAGCTAGTGTTTGCTAGGTTAACATCATGAAGATTAACCTCACAATTTCTCAAACTATTGTAATATCTTTTGTTGTTGTTGTTGTTTGAAACATTAGATTATGCCCCCTTATTCTCTATGAGTATGCTCTATGGCATACTTGTGATTTTGGCAAACTATCAAGGATTAATTTGACACCTGTGATGTATGCTCAAGAGTGATTCAAGTTTTGCTGCACTTTGACTATGGTCGTGACTATCATTTTACACCTGTTTTACACTGGATTGTTTCCACCACCATCACTGGTGTCCCACCAGCTGTAGTTTCGTGGCCAAAGAGGAGCCTGTGCTTTGTAATTATCAAAGGAAATTTTTGCATCTCCAGTTCAAACTAGAACAAAATGTATATCCTTATATTATCAGTGTTTTCCAGTGCATAATTTTTTTCATCCTTTACACATTTTGCTGTATAATTTTACTATATATTATTTTGCTATATATTTTTCAAACGTGGTACCGTGTTGTTTTTATCATCCAAACTGCTGTCCTTGTT
Organism: Heliornis fulica; assembly: GCA_013399135.1. NCBI lineage: Eukaryota > Metazoa > Chordata > Aves > Gruiformes > Heliornithidae > Heliornis > Heliornis fulica. The sequence goes on along the minus strand of VXBZ01009713.1, from coordinate 9,971 downwards.
TTCTGGGGAGAACAGCATCATGCTCAGCCAGAATATGGTTCATCTGATGTTTTAGCACCAATACAACCTTTTACCTTTGGACAAGTTCAAAATCATTCAAGGGAAAAAAAAAAAAAGGCATAATCCTAATGAAAATAAATGTATGTGTGTTTATTGAGTTGAATCTTTTATTATACTCAATCTTCCCACAGAAAACCAGAAAAAGTCTAAAGTGTAAATACAGCAGCTTTAACGTATACTGTAAATAAAACTAATGCTTCTGCTTAATAAGTAAAAAGGTGCCAGTAACCCCATGAAACAAAAGGATGTTTTAATCCTGACACATGGGATTTTTCAACATGATACACAATACAGGTTTCTTTCTATACATTCCAGGCTAGCACTTTCTATACATTCCAGATGGGGCTGGAATTGTGTTCTCAATGGTAACTGCAAAACTGTCTGCCTTGAAGGTGTCACACTCTATCACACTGATGAAAATCCAACATCCACTACATCCATAATTAAAAAGGGGATCAGTGTGATCCAAACAGTTCAAACCAGTCTGCATCTCACTCAGTGTCCTCCTCTCCAAAGAGGTCAGAAAAAGATCATTGGGACAGGGTGGGCTATCCAAGAGGCCAAACCATTCTCTCTGCATGGCACAAGCCAGAGCCAAGGAGCTTTTCCTGTCACCAGCCAGCCAAAGGAATGCGGGTCACATGCTGGGATCCCACCCCCCAGTTCAGCTGCTCTTTCATACTCAAAACACCACAGACTTCTTTGAGTAAATTACCTCACCTACCTGAAGCTGTGTCCTTGACTAAAGGGGCATCGTCAGCCACTTCCATGCTGTCCTTTTTCCTACTGCTTTTGCCAATTTATAAAGTTTTCTTTAGAGTAAAGCACACATAAATTCCCTACCATTTCTGTCCCTTTGCTGTTTGGCCCATATTCTTCAAATTCCCCTCCCTCATACACAGCAAAAACTGCTTCAGATGCTTCCTTCTTTGACCACAACATGATCCATTACAAAGTCAATCACCAAACAGTTTTTCCACTGTGAAAATTGTGAAAACCTTGCTAACTTGGTTACAAAAGCTTGAATGTCACTGAAGAAATTTACTTTAAAAGAAGACCTGCACCACAGTGCCAAAGTATTCAGAGATTTCAAAGTGTCATTCAAGCACCATCCTGCCCAAAAGCAGCACATGGAAGGAGAGTAGACCTCAATGTATGAGTATCTGCCAACTTTCACTGACTATTTGAGACCTTCTAGAAAAGGTCTAAATTTGTATTTTTTTGACATTTATTAACGTTAATATCTACCACAATGCCTTTACCTTGACACTGAGAAGGAACAGAGGTGACGTTCTAAGAGGTCTTCTCTAATTGAACTCATCTCCACTCCCTGTGTGAATTCCACACACCCCACCTCCTGACACCCCATTTCTTTCCAAGACAGAAGTATTGATTAATTCTTTGGGTGGGTGATTTTCACGAGCAGTATCTGGGGCAGTGATTTCATGGGGAGGCAGATCACCAGCACACTCAGCATGGTTCTGCTGACTTCTGATGTGAGTGGTCTTGTCATTTCTCAAGCAGGTGCAGCTCACAGTAATTTCAAACAAACTGCTCCAACTGTACCAACACACTGAATCTCTGCTCGAGGCCCTGCAGCTTGGCAAAACGCCAGAGTAGGTATATATGTACACACGTACATACACACGTGGATGCTTTTTCTGCATCGCTCTTTGTGGAGAATAGCCGTTGCATAAACTTTTGATAGGAGTGCGAGGATTTACTTCCCGCTCTGGTCTGCGGCACACTTTTCTCCTGTTCTCTGATGTACTTTGACTAATCGCTTCTTAGTCCTCTAGGTGCAGACCTTTGAAAACACTAGGAGCTCTCAGTCCTCCTTTCAATTGCAAACGACTCATTTCTGGTGAAGTGTGGCCTCCCTATTCTTCTGCGAGCTGTTGTGTTTGTGAAAGGACCGTTTCAAATTTCTTGTGCAGCAGCAGCTGTTGCTGCACCGAGGCAGCCTTTTCAGAGCCCCATCGCAGCCTCTTTTCACTTCTCCTCCTCCTCTCCTTCCTCCCTCCTTTTGTCTCCCCCAAAGCAAGAGCCCCTCTGACCCCTTCGCCTCCCTCCTTTGTCATCCGCTACAGACAAGTTCCACCCTAAATCAAGCATTGTCTCTGTCTCCAGAAGCCAGCACGTGCCCACATCCCCCTAATCTTTTAATTTCCCCCCAGGAAAAGGCAGCTGTTAGCGATATATGCAATGCACAGTTGTCAGCTGGGCCTGCCGCCTGCCCACACCAAACAATGAGGGAGGCAGCGCCAGGGCCGAGGAGAAGTAATATCTACATCTATGTGTCTTTGGCAACAGTTGGCAGCACGTGCTCTGAAATGCAGCATTGTCAGAAAACCCACCCCTGCCTTCCCTACCCCCCATTCCCCACACCCACACCCCACCGCATCTCCCCACACGTATGAGCTTGAACTTTGGCTGATTTCAGAACAAAACACCCGGCTTCAAAGGGCAGGACTCCCTGGATGGCTGCATTATACCTTCGCTGTTGAAACCACCCTCTGCAAAATTGCAGGCCATGAAAGGGACTGGCCTCCAGTAGCCCGGCACGTGGTCCACACGTTCCCCACTTTTACACACCAGTCATTTGAATGTTTTGTCCTGGAGGGAGAGCAGCATAAACAATCTGGAGTAGGAGAAAAGACCTATATATCATCACTTTACCTTTTTCCCTGGGTGAGGAGGGAGGGTCAGAGTTTTGAAGTAAAGTGGGGACCGACATGGGGAGTGCAGCTAGACTGGTGATCTGTCTGTCTTCATGTACAAGGGGCAGTTGCTTCACGACAAGATGAAAAAGAAGCTGGTTATTTAGGACCAGAAAAATTAACAGCACAATTGTGCCTGCAGAGATCTGTGCACACTTGCATGCCAGTTTGTACCTGCAAGAGTGGCAGGTGTGCACACAGATAAGAAGTTGCTCGACACTGCAGTTACTTGCCAGTGCAGTTGCTGAATGTGAGCTTGTAAACACAGTAACTACAGACCCCAATCAGTCATGTAAATGTGGTTGCCTCTTCGTAGATACCACGGAGTCAAAAAAGTTGTAGTCTTTGTACCACCTTAGTGCCTGCTGGAACACAGAGGAATTTTTTTCAGGAAACTCACTTTTCAAACTCATGTCTTGTGGTGAGGATATGTAAAAAACTCATACGTTTAAAACTGTTTCATTTCCTTTTCCAATGTAGATTATTTTAAAGTATGCAAGTACTCTTCTCTCCAGTCTTCTGGCTAATCATTAAATGGGAATTTGATTGATTTCTATAGGCAGCAGTTCCCAAAGACTAAGCATGTAGAAAGTGACTGTCTCATCTGTTGTATTTGCAGAGGTCTGTTGCATAGTTTCCTCTCCAAGCAATGGAACAAACAGGCCTCCCTCCCAAACCTTTAATTGCCATAACCCTTTTGCAGTCAAGTGGACAATTCTGAGTTTACTTCTTCACTCTCAGTCATTTTACATGATAAGGAGCGACTTCTGCTTTGCTGGTCTATATATCACTGGGTTGCTCTGTACACGTTTTTACTTGTTTTATATCACTTGGCTTGTAATTTACAGGACATAAAAGATAAACTACACTAAGTGGGCCATATGGTACACCTGCCCCATGTTCAGCACCTGCTGAGCATGCTGTGGGTGTCAGGTGGCTTGGTACAGCACTCCTGGCCAGAGGGCAGAAACATTTCCACACATTTGCATGCTGGACACAGGCCATGTGCCTGGGCTGTGGAGGATCTGACACAGCAGACTGTCGCTGCTTTCAAGATTAGGAAATCTGTAGAAAGCAATGGATTTAACCAACAAAAGAGATGCCACATTGCGAGACCTAGATACATACAGACACATCAGGGATCCTAATAACCCTAATAAGTGATGAACCAGGACTTTCAATAAATGGCATTTTGCTCTGGATGGGGAATGTCAACATTAATGTTTTGGATGCAGTCGGAGTTTTTCTGAAGTACTCAGAAAAGTCACAAAAAATTGTGTTTTTCTACCAGTTAGGCAAATAGAAATGCCATCTTGCCTGACACCTGTGCAGAGCCGCAAAGGGCGCGGGCAGGAAGCAAAACACAGTCAAAAAGAGGGGTCTCAAAATAAAAGTAGTAGGTACCAAGTAGAAAGAAAATAGATAAAACTTTTAACACTCATAAAGATTTAGTAAGCACATGCCTCAAGAGTGGGCTGCCAGACCAGCCTTTTCCTTGCTGGTTCTGCTGGTGCACAACTCACTCTCCACATGTGCAAATTGGTCCGGGAAGCCTATATCTTTGTTGCAAAGTTCTGTGAGATTTAGGGAGGGGGAACACCATTTCAAAGTACTACAAGATGCTATGGTTAGGTAATTTGTTATTCCTCTCAGTAGCAGCAGCAGCCTTTGTTGAAGCAGTCCAGGCAAAGCAGGAGACATCTTAGAGGCCCATGTTGAGCTATGGCCTCTAACAAACTGGACAAACACAAAAAATGGAGCAGCAGAAAGGATTTGTCTCTCTTGCACTGCTCAAGGAGGAAAATTTGTCAGGCATGTGATCAGCAAAGGGACACTTGGGACAGATAGGGTGGCAGGGACCTGGCGGTGTCCAGAGCAGCAGCTGGCAGGCTGCAGAGGAGATTGGTTTTGCACCAAGGACAGAGATGGACCTGTTGCAGGGTTAGCACTAGCTGCAATGCCAGTGGATATGGCAGTGTTTCTTCAACACACACTTTCGAATTGTACAGTTTAGAATATTTCCGTTTTCTTATGAGCTGCCTCACACCAGTATTAACCTATCTGGAATATATTGGGCAGTGATCTTTCTGTCCTCCTGTCAGAATGTTACCAAACAAAGTGCAGAACTACTTTCTTTCACTTGTATCTGTCTCTCCTGTTGCTGAAAGAAAAATTCCCTGGCTGGAAGGAGGTTGTCAGGCTGGTATTGCCTTTATCTTGATTGCTAGAAGGATCCTATGATTGCTTAGGCCTGAGGACACTCATGACCCTGTAACAGGGATGTGCTTTTCCCAGCACATCTGCAAACCCACCAAGAGCACCAGCACTCAGCTTGCTGTCCAAATGCTCTCCTTCTGACATGGAAGAGGTTCCCTTCCCACAATTTTCAGCAGGCCCTTCTGGTTGGAGGGAGTGGGGAAAGCAAAGAACCTCCAATTGCAAAGCCATTGGCATCACGCCATGCACAGGGCTGGGATACAGGTGAGCTCCTCTGACCACTATAGCAGCAGCTCCTAGCAGAGCCAGGATGGGAGGTCTTTCTCCTGCCTTGCTCCTCCGTATGGTAAGTTTGTGGTGAATTGAGCTATCAGCGAGTGTCCCAGGCCTCAGTCTAGCCTCGAACTAGCCCGGTTCCATCTGTCACCCTATCTAGGACATCTTTGCCGCATGATTGGCACAGGGCTTGAAAAGGCAGCATAAGACAGGCCATGTGGCAACCCTGGTGATGGGAGGGGGCGGCGGGGGAGCTGGATGAAATATTGTGACAGGACTCTTCAAGCCCCAGCTAATCACAGCTGCTTAGGGCTGAAGAGTGCTATACATCCCCTCATATCAGGCAGCACATTCCTGGCAACATTATTAATTCAGTGGGGTCCCTTTAATTTGAAGCAGAGATTAAGACTTTCCCTGGTTGGCCTCTCCGCGGCTGTAAAGGCAACAGGCAGGGCTATTGTAAGGCCATTAGGGAAGAACAATGGGACGCTGAAAGGGGGATGCGGGTGAAAAGGGGAACGAGAGCTGTCTTGTGCCAGAGGCCGGCTCGGCTCATTACGGGAGCAGCAGATGGAGCGTGGCCGGGTTGCTGGGTAGAGTCGGGGCTGGCAGCTGGCGGCGGTTCCCTGGCCCCGCACCGCATCCCAACCTCACCGCACCCCCACCGCACCGCACCGCAGCCTGCGCCCTGCCCGAGAAACTGCAGGTGGATGGATGAAGCCTGCAGCACCTGCCAGCAAAAGCGGGGCAGGAGCTGGGTGTGGGTGAGGAGTGGAGGGGAGAAGCGGGCTTTCCTTTTTCCCCTCCGTCCTTGTGCACACAGAGGCAATTTCTTGAGTAACCCTGAACTCTACCGAGCAGAAATTCCAAGGGCATCGGAGTGGTGTGGAAAGCACACCTCTTTCTGGTCATCTATGTATATACAGGCATCGTGTCCTCGGCAGAGACGACTGACTGCGGAGACCTGATGGCTGTGCAAGAGATGATGTTTTAACAAATTGTTAGACGTCATTAGTCAGACTCCTCAGTGCATTTTTAAAAGTGCGTGACTGCCAGCATCAGACTGCCTATCTTCCACTAACCAAGGTTTTCCTTCTCCTATATATACTGAAACACATACATGTCATGCCTGAAAGGAGGAGAGATTGCTAATGGTTTTTCACATGTACCCGAGGAGTTTGTGTATGGATGACAGAGGTGCAGCCTCTGTGTGGACTAGAATGAGGCAAAGACCATGTTAGAAATCTTTATGCTAGATCATTTGTGAAGGCAGGTATTTGTGCCTGAAAGGAGTGGCTATTGCACAGGCAAAAGTCCAACCTTGCGGTCTACCAGGTGGTGTGGCATAGACTATGTCCCAGCAAACCAACTTCTGCAGCTCCCAGCCACCGATTGGCCTCAGTTCCCTGTCCTTCAGGGGAGCAGCAGGGCAGCAGGGACAAAAGTTCTAGTGCTGCTATAAAACAGCACCAGAGACCACCACAGAGCGTATTTTTGTTAACTGAATTGGTGGAAAAGTAATTTTCTTCTTCCAGTTTTGCTATTTCCTTGACTCATACAGCTTGCAAGCAAGTAATGGTTCTGGCAATCAGGACTGCAGGCTGAGGCACTGACAGCTGCTAGGAGAGGTAACTGCTGTTCTTTCCCCATTTGTTGCACAGGGACAGTGTGATCAATAAACATGTTTGAATTTAGCAGCCATCCCCTGACACTGTGGGGAAAGTGAGCCTGAAGATGTTCTTGAAAATCTCAACAGAAGTCCTAATTTTTTTTAGACAGGTGTCTTTGTATAGTCGGATCTTAAAGTCATTTTCAGTGCAGCAAATGCAGGTCTAAGTTGTTCCCTCTTTAGAAGGGAAATTCCCATGACCTGAAGTGAGTTTGTTGCTGATCATGGTCCCAAGTGAGTAGAGGACACCCAGGCCAGGCACTCTGCCTTTAACAAGTTGACATCCTCTTGTCTTTAGGATTTATGTACCCTTCCAGTTCATGCATGTAATTGCTGATAAAATACCAACTTCAATGTCTTCCATGGAAAAGTCATTTTAGGAAACTATGGAAGGTATTTTTAGTTACAGAGCTGGAAGCAAGAAGGAGCCAGCATCCTGTGATCAGGTTAGTTTGTGCAGACCATCATCAGGCACTCTTTGGACCACTTGCTCTCCAAGAAGTGCTCTTTGGAAGCAGTGGGGTTATTAAGGGTGACAGCTGCAACACAGTATGAAGAAAAAGTTCTCAGTATTTAAAGCAACACTGCTTAGACCTTCTTCAAACATCTTCTCATCTCTGCATCATAGCATTTGCACCTTATTTTCTCCCATCTTACCTGATTTTTTAATTCATACCCTATTTAAAATGATCACAATATTTGCTATTAGATTTATTGAGGGTGCAATTCTATTTTTGATACAATGAATGCATTGGAAGTTATTATGGAAATTAATTTTATTCCTTTTATCTTTGCTTAAGAGTAGCTGAAGGTTCTGGGGTTCTTTTTAATTCCTTGTAGGTCTGACGAAGATCAGTCCACTCTACCAGTGCAGGGTGCTCACTCCAAGGCAGCTGCAGCTGCACAGTGAGTGGCTGGAGCCTGGCACAAGGTGGCTGGTGGCAAAACCAGCAAGGGCCATTGCTTAGACTGGTTTTGCCATTGAAGAGACCACAGCTAGAGGAGGGTCACTGGCAGTCCAAGCCACAAACACCACCTGCAGTCTGAATTCACACTGCAACCATGACACACGTTTGTGTAGATGTACAACCGTTTGTACGGATATAGGGATGGTCAGCTTTAACCTTCCACCTACAGAAAGTTATTCTTCACCTACAGGAGATGACAGTGGAGATGTTTAATGTTCAAACATAAAATTCTGATATCTGGGAGGACTGATGATGTACAAAGTTGTTGAGAGATATGTACTTCTTCCAAGGAAAGACAAACAAATCCTATCCAGTTATTGCTCAGTTGACGATGCGGTGGCGGGCGGCAGCAGCAGCAACTGTTAGTGCTACGACTGGGAAAGCCGGCTGCTCTCACGAGCGAGGCAGGCAGGACTTGGGCGTTGCTGGGGCTACCGCGGGAGATTTAAGTGGGTCCCTAGGGAGGCCGAGCGACCAGGGCATGGCGCGTCAGTTAGCGTGGCAGTTCACGCAGGCAGAGCGAACAGGCACCTGGCAAGCTCCCCTTGTGCTCTGTGCCATCAAAGAGAGAGAGCGATGGTTTCCATTCGCCAGAAAGCCGTTGCCAGAAGGAACGTGGCGACTCAGACAGAGCTCCCACTTAAACATGCAGCCACCCAGGTCTCTGGCTGCAGGGAGTGCCAGAGCCTCGCTCTGGTGTTGGAGGGTTGTTGCGGAGGAATAATGGGTCATCACTTCAGATCAATGTGAACAATTGATGCCAACTTTATTTCACCCCAAACCCAATATTTAT
>VXBZ01009708.1:55912-76440 GCA_013399135.1 Heliornis fulica | reverse complement strand
TTATCCTTTTTTTTTTTTTCCCCCCTCTACTTTTATGACACATCAGGGCCGCAGAGGGCCAGACCGACGACGTCTCTGCCATGCAGCTCCCTGGAGGCACAGAGAGCACAGTCAGTCAATTCCTCAGCTCCCTACTGATTTCAGCAGCCCTATATGGTCCTACACAGTGCCAAGTGTTTTGCAGAGGTAGGTTTTATCCAGGGTCTGCTCCACCTCCTGCCTTCCTGGGATGCTCCAGGCCAGCAGCAGTGCTGGCAGCAATGCAGCCAAGAGCTGTCTGCTCAGCAGCAGTGAAGGCCAAAGAAGCCTTTTTATTGTTCCCTTTGGTCTTGGTCCAGGGACTTCACTGGATGGAGGGATTTTTCCATCCAAGGAGGGATTTTCTTCACTGCCTGGGTGTGAGCTGCTGGGCCCATGCTCACTGAGAGCCCAGGAGCAGCCTGAGGCAGGTAATGGGATGTAGGGTGTGGAGAAAAACATGTACAACAAAGGAGAAATGAAGATGTCACAGGAAGAGCCTTCATATTTCTGTCCTGAGATGAAGACTATAACTGTATCACTGAAATATAAAAAGAAAGCTCTCTGCTGGTGCCCATGCCAGAGAGACTGCACCTCGAGTGCTGGGGGCAGCTCTGGGCCCGTCACGCCAGGAAGGGCCTTGAGGTGCTGGTGTGTGTCCAGAGAAGGGTGAGGGAGCTGGGAAGGGTCTGGAGCACAAGTCCTGCCAGGAGGCTGAGGGAGCTGGGGAAGGGTCTGGAGCACAAGTCCTGCGAGAAGGGTGATGGAGCTGGGGAAGGGTCTGGAGCACAAGTCCTGTGAGGAGGCTGAGGGAGCTGTGGGTGTTTAGTCTGGAGAAGAGGAGGCTGAGGGGAGACCCTGTTCCCTATAAGTCCCTGCAAGGAGGGTGCAGAGAGCCACCTCTCTGCACCCTCGGTCTCTTCTCTCGGGGAACAAGCGCCAGGACAGAGGAAATGGTCCCAAAGTGCCCCAGGGGAGGTTGACCACCAGAAGAATTTACCCCTGAAAGGGTTGTCAGGTGTTGGGACAGGCTGCCCAGGGCAGTGGTGGAGTCCCCATCCCTGGAGGGATTGGAAAGGCCAAGAGATGAGGTGCTGAAGGACATGGGCTAGAGGTGGCCTGGGCAGGGTCAGCCTGGGCTTGGACTCGGTGGTCTCACAGCTCTCTCCCAACCCCAGGGATTCTGTGACTTCGGTGTGGTGCTCTGTCACCCCAGTTCACCCTGTGGCAGGGTGGGAGCAGGGTGAGGAGCCCAGTTAGGAAGGGAACAGCCTGTGGGCCTCCCCAGCACAGTGTGCTCTGTTTGGGGAGGGGGCAGGGGAGCCTTGTTACCCATCTGGGAAGAACAGGGGGTGTCACACCGAAGCAGACTGTGCCAGCAGAGCCAAGCTCTGCCACCGTGGGACACTGCCACCTCCTGCAGAAGAAAAGTGGCTGTGCCAGAGCACTGCCAGTCCTGGGCTCTTCCCTCCTTCCTCTCCCATCCTTTCACGTTATTGGATGTATGTTCTAAGGAAAATGTCCCCAAAAAGAAACCATCTGGGGCAGCAGCTCTATCCCAGCACGCAGCAACAGCCACCGACGAGGAGGCTGCTGCGCTCCCATCACTTTGAAGCCATCCTGAGCATTTTCATTAGCTCTCAGATGGTTTCCACGGAATTTACACCACAGAAGCCATCAAAGACGGCAGAGGATGATTAAGATGCGCTTTTACTCTTGTAGAGCTCTGCCAAGTACCTTGCAGCTACGGGCCATGCATGTAAAACAATCCAGCTCATTAGTCAGTGCTGTTCGTTAGCACTAATCATGTGCCCGCCCCGGGAAGAGGAACTGGCAGCAGCAGCAGTTCTGGCTGTTGTTTTTAAAACACTGGTGTGGGTGGACACTCCAGCTCCTGTTTCTCCTGCCAGTCACAGAAGAGCTTTTCGTGATTCTTCTCCCTGGTGTTTTCCCCCAACGTGAATTCTGTGGGCCAGACCCAGTAAGGAAACAGCCTCAAGCTGGTCGACAAGTGTTGGATGGAAATAATCAGTGTTACTAATTGAGAAATGTTTTCATTTCTGGATTGCAGAGAAACCTCAGAACAGCTTTAAAATGGAAGGTGCTAGAATGTTTTCCTCCCACAATCCAGGGAGCAGAAAGCCTGCACTGCTCTTATCTTTGTCGACTAAAAACACTCCTGATTTGATCCTTCCAGCCTGAACATTGCTTGAAAGGTCATGGACACACACTGAAATGCTGTTTCTGATCATTGTTTATTCACTGGAACATTATTTATTCACTGACCCAGGGTGCCCAGAGAGGTTGTGGAAGCCCCTGGAAGTGTTCAAGGTCAGGTTGGATGAGGTTTTGGGCAACCTGGGCTAGTAAAAACATTCCTGCCCATGGCAGGGGGTTGGGACTAGATGGGCTGTGAGGTCCCTTCCAGCTGAAACCAGTCTGGGATTCTACAATTTAAGAGCTCTACCATTGTAGAAAGCAAGGAACTGATTTTTAATATGCTTTAAAGCAGGCTTGAGATCCTGAAATCCAGATCTGAGGAAAACCTGTTTGAATGCTCCACTTGGACCATGTCTCTTCCATGTGTCTGGATGATGCCCTCAGACCCCTGCTCTGATTTGACTGCCCAGTGTGGAGCCAGGAGTAGGACTCGATGGTCCTTATGGGTCCCTTCCAGCTCTGGAGATGCTGATTCTGGGGTTCCAACTTAAAGCAGCTGCTTGCTGGAGAAATTATTGATGGGAATATGTACCTGGCTGGTCAAACCCTGGAATTGCCAGCCCTTGTCAAGTCCTGAGACAGAGGGTAGGGAATAAACACCATCACTGTGCCTGACAGGTCTCAGCCTTCTGCCAGGCAACTGCCAGGTCTCTGGATTCACTCAAGATGCCACACAGAGAATATTTATATTCAGCTGTGGTCACCTGGTGATCCTGGAAAGATGTTATGGAAGCATTAGGAGCAACTCAACAAGTTGTACCAGCCTCTTCCACGACCTTGTCTCACCACATCCGAGCTCATGAAGGATGCTGCAGAAAACCAGCAAGTTCTGGGATTGAAAAGTTTGATTGAATGATAAAAATAAAAACAGAGAGAAAGAAAAACAACAAAGCTGAGAAATAGTGAGTTACTGTTCTGCTTGGTGTGTCAAGCAGTGTGTCAAGGAATGTCTCCAAGCTGGAGAGTTTACAGGATGCAGAAATAGCTCCATAAAACCAAGCTGTCCCCACCCCAGGAGAAGGCATGATGGTGGCAAACAGCAGCTGAGGACAAAGCCTGCAACACAACACAGGAGCCACACCATGCATCAGAGCAGCACCACACATCACTCTCACTTACTTACTGCTTGCTTACTCCAGACAGAGGATTTTTCCTGAATGTCTTTCATCAGAACCTTTTAAAAAGAACCCCAAAACCAAAAACCCCAACCCCAGATCTGTTCACTTCTCCAAACTGCACTTACTGGAAACAGGCTGAAGCTTTTACATCCAGTGTCTGCTCCCTCCACTACAGAACATGTTCATTCCTAAACCAAAAACACTGATTTCAGCAAAATCCTCCCACCTGAGGAAGTGGCAGCACATGAGACCTCACAAGGGACGTTCACTACTCTGGGGATACTTTTCACAAAAACCCACCTGCTTGTCCCCAGTGTCACCAGACCTTCCACCATTGCCCAGTTAGCCCAAGCACCGCACTCCTACAGCTACACCATCACCCCAGGCTGCTGCTGGCCTGAGCCCACTGCTTGTAAGAGCACAGGAGGAACGACACCACCACTGTCCTCATCCCCACCAGATCTGGGTTACGAGGAAGCAGATCCAACATCTTGACAAGCACCAGTTCAACTAAAATAAATTTCTCTCCTTATAAGCAGGACAGATTAAACACACAGAAGAAAAAACCACCCCAGACTAGTTCAGTTTATATGGAACAAACAGAATTCATTTATTAACACAGTTTTAATTTACAGTGTGGTTCATCTAGCACACCCAAAACACAAATGACACAGCATGACAGGCAGCCCCCCAGGCATCACCCATCCCAATCTGCCCCATGCTCCCAGATGGGGACTTGGGGACACAGCATGACAGGCAGCACCCCAGGCATCACCCATCCCAATCTGCCTTATGCTCCCAGATGGGGACTTGGGGACACACCATGACAGGCAGCACCCCAGGCATCACCCATCCCAATCTGCCCCATGCTCTCAGATGGGGACTTGGGGACACAGCATGACACACAGCACCCCAGACATCACCCATCCCAATCTGCCCTATGCTCCCAGATGGGGACTTGGGGACACATCATGACAGGCAGCACCCCAGGCATCACCCATCCCAATCTGCCCCATGCTCCCAGATGGGGACTTGGGGACACAGCATGACAGGCAGCACCCCAGGCATCACCCATCCCAATCTGCCCTACACTCCCAGATGGGGACTTGGGGTGCTGATGCCCCCGCACCACCACCCCGCATCTCCACCACCCACTCCACCCCATGGGACCTTCTTCCACAGCCACCAAGGGCACCTTGGGAATCTGCCAGCTGTTCTGCCAGGTACAGGCAGGACTGAGCCTGTTTTGTTCAGTCCTGATGTTCCTCATGCTCTGCCAGACCTCAGCCCTTGGTGCTCCCTGTGCCACATACATGGAGAACCCTGCAGTGATACCAACACAAATGGAACATCTCAGCTGGGTGAATAATCCCAGCCACACACAGCTCTGCCTGTGCACAGGAATACCCATGAAGGCAGTGGGAGTTGGAAAGACATTATTAGGTCTCATGACATTTTAAAAAGGTTTAAATGTAAAATGACTGACAGGGGATTCAGGGGCTGGAATGGAGCTGAAATAGTCGTCGCAACACTAATTGCCAGATGCTAAACACGACCCACGGAGACGCGTTGCGTAACTGCTTGGAGATGAAGGAACAGGGAGATCAAAATCCACACACAAAGCTGGGGAGGAAAAAGCCAGAGTTATTTCCAAGCAAAGCCATTGCTGCTGCTTCCAGGGCCTGACTCACCCGGTGCGGGGGGACGAAGGTTACGGTGACACAGAGCACCAGCCAGCACCGCACGTCACTTCGGCCACCAGGATTTGAGTCAGCACCGTGCTTGGGATTCTGAAATCATCAGTGAGGGTTTGAGGGCTCCAGATGGAACCAGGACTAACTCCCCCAGCACACACAGAGCTAATGGACCCCTCATGCTTGTGCAGGCACAGCCTGAGGAGACCAGGCCGGCAGCTCACCCACAGAGGAGACAGCTGAGCATCAGGCACCGGTGTTGGTTCTAAGAGTTGTTTGGATGGGTGAGGTATTGACAGGGACACAGACCTCAAGGGCCCACTAGAAAGTTCTTCACCAAAAGGGTTGTTGGGATGTGGGACAGGCTGCCCAGGGAGGGGGTGGAGTCCCCACCCCTGGGTGTATTGACCAGACAGGAGATGAGGTGCTCAGGGAGATGGGTCAGGAGAGGACAGGGATGGTTGGACTCCATGATCTCAAAGGTCTTTTCCAACCTGATGATTCTGTGATTCTGGGTTTGTGCATTAGTCTGCAACACATAAACAAATAAAAGGCCCTTCCTTCTCCAGTGCCTTATGTAGAAAAGCAGCAGTTATGAACGGGTACCAACTTCCAAATCAGACAGGGTACGTACCTTGCAGCATCCACTGCTCTGTAAGTTGCCCATCACTGAAATCACTTTCACTAGGAAAGTGCCATAAAAAGGAACAAGACCACGTTGCCATGTGAAAACCCAACCCCCAGGGCAATACTCGAGCCCTTACAGTCTTCTGCCTGGATGAACACGTACACAAAGCAGGAGATCTATGGCCCAGGCTGATAGCAGATGCTGGCACTTATTTTCTTGTGATCTTTCCCAACCATGCACTGCAGATGAGGCTCATCATGCTTGTCTCATCTTAACCAGAGCCACAAAAGGGGGAGGAGAGAGATAGACTAAGCCTCCGTCTCCAGTCCTTTCACTTGTGGGAAGTGCTTGCTACAAGCTACAAAGGGGTGTGCTTTAAACGTGCAGCTCCCAGGTGCTGATGTTTCCTCCTGAAGCAGCGTTACCTGGACGCTCCTCACTCTCAGCTCAAACATGGGTAACTTGGATTATGTGAGAAAAGGAAGGAAAGACAAATCCAAACAATCTAAGGGAACTTCAGAAGATTGCAAAAGCAGCTTCAGCCACATGCAGACAGACTGACAGCTGAGAAAGGGAAGGCAAATTGCCAAGATAACGTGGTGCTACACAACTGGTACTCACAACCAGGTGATTCCCTTCGTGAAGGAGCCAGCTCTGGCTTAAAGACCATCCCTGGATTCAGAGCCAGAGGATGTGAAACCTCCTGAGTAAACAGGGGAAGTCAGAGTACAGGGTGGGGGGCAAGCCAACAGGCTGATCACACACAGGTATAGCTGTAAGCATGTGCAGAGGGCTCAGGAACTGCAGAGCACACTGGAAAACTTAATTTCTACCATGGAAAAAAAAGCCCCCACATATTTGGGAGGCAAGCCAGTCTGCCTGCCCAAACCCTCAGCATCAGGAGCCACACACAGCCTTTTGCAGTGCAAATGTTTAGCTTTGTTAAAGATTTGCTCTGCTCAGTAGATTCCTGAAAACAATAAAGTATGCACACTATGGACACTATGATTTCTTTCAAGCTAATAGGCTGGAAATACTTCAAAACTAGCAGGTAAAGGAATAGAGATGTTTGTTTCTGACTGACCTTTTTCTCTACTTGTATTAAAAACTTCTAGCCACACATAATTGCTAACATCGAACATTTATTGTTTTAAAAAAATAAACATGCAGAGAGCTGTCCTCTTTAAAACCCACACATAAAATAAACCAGCTGGGATTTTAGGGAAAAGCAATAGTCCTGTAAGGCATGGACTCAGTGTCTGAAACCTCCAGCAGAGATGCATTTTCTGTGGGAGTCCCTGCTCCATGCAGCGGTGTGAGTCCAGGCAAAGTCAATCACATAACAGAGCACTTGCCTTGCAGTTTGTCTTTCTTTTTCTGCTGCTTGGATTTCTTTCCATCCACCTGTAGACTGACAGTTCTCCTCTTCTCCAGGTTCAAGAGCTCCTGGAAGAGCTCCTGCACGTTGTAGTTCATTTTGGCTGATGTCTCCATAAAGGAGCATTTCCACTTGCTGGCCAACGCTTGCCCCTCGCTGGCATCCAGCTCCCTCTGGGTCTCGTCACTTTTGTTCCCCACCAACATGATTGGGATTTTTTGGATGTCCCCTTTAATGTGACAGATCTGCTCAAAGATGGGCTGAAGATCCTCCAGGGACTGTCTGCTGGTGACAGAGTACACCAAGATGAACGCGTGCCCTTTGGATATCGACAGCCTCTGCATAGCAGGGAACTGATGGCTTCCCGTGGTGTCCGTAATCTGAAGGGTGCAGATGCTCTTATCACAGCTGATTACCTGCCGGTAGGTATCTTCGATCGTGGGGATATAGATTTCCCTGAAAGTTCCCCTTACAAAACGAAGGACCAAAGAGCTTTTGCCAACCCCCGCGGCTCCGAACACAACCACCCTGTAATCATTGCTTTGTTCAGGCATGTCTGCAGCGCTGCGATACAAGTGGAGCTTTTAACCGAAAAAAAAACCCCCAAAACACGAGTTCTTCAAGTTTACACACCCCTACGCAGAGGTGGCCTGCGGAGAAGGGAGAGGGCAAAGAGGAGCAAGGGGAGAGAAAGAAAATCGTTCACACCATCTCGGCAGCGTCACGGCACGTTACTGAAATAAGCGACTGATGGAGTCACTCCCCTCCCATCCTTTTTTTTTTTTAAAGAGGAATAAACCGCCATCCCCACACACCCCCACACCCCCATCCCATACGCGCTTACGAGCAGCGAGGCCGGATTCACCTGCAGCCATCAGCGAGTCGGGACCGCATCCTCCCACCGGCCGCGGGGCGGCTGCGCTGCCTCGGCCCGGAGCCCCGGCCCCTGCCCCCGCCCCCCCAGCCTGCTCGGCTCCCGCGGGCGGGCAGCGATGCCGGCGGGTTTCTGCCTTCTCCATCCACCGGCCGGCTGCGGGAGGAGCCGCCGGCCGGGCGCTGCGGGTGGCTGATAGCGCAGCGGGCTGTACCGCCTCCCCGGCCCGGAGCTCCGCGCAACCGGCCGGCTGGGACCCCCTGGTGCTGCCACCCCCTCACCAAAGCGCCGTCAAATCCAACCTCCCCCTCAAAAGCCGCACACAAAGCGATAAGGAGCCGATACGACCCCCTGAATGTGGCGGTCAGAGCGCGGTGTCGGTGCTCCGTCCCCCCCGGCGCCATGCAGGGACCTTCCCTCCATGGCACCGCAGCCCGTGGCTACCACAACCCTCCCCAGCTCAGGGCGCTGGTTTTATTCAGGGATGGTTTTATTCCAACGCTTAAAATACAGCTCGGTTGTATTTTCGGCAGGGGGACGAGTCCTGCAGCTCTTCCCCGGAGAAAACGCCAAGACTTTCGCGCTATGGCCGCCGAGGTCCGCGGCCTCCTCAGCTCCATCACACCGGCAGAGAAGAGCTCCCACGGGCTGGCTCCTCACTGAGGAGACGCTCCCCCACACCACGGTCTCCCCGAAGACGAACCGCATCAGCAGCCCGGATAACCCAGTCCCCGCTAGGGACGGCGCCCATGTCCCCGCTGCTGCGCCTCCAGAGCCGGGACGAGCAGCTCCGTGCCAACGGCCGCCGCCCTCAGCTCTCGTCCGGCCTCGCCGCCTCCTCTCCCCGCTCCGCCCGGGCCCACTCGCCGCCTGCCGCCATAGCGGGCGGGAGCGGAAGCCCCGCGGTCGGCTGCCGCCTCACGGCCCCGCGGTGGGGAGCGGCCGAGCTCGGCCCCTACCCCGGGGCCTGGAGCCCCGCCGCGNCCCCCGCGGCGGCGCGGGCGAGCCCCCCTCCCCGCCACAAAATGGCTGCCGGCCCCAGGAGGGGCCTCGGGTCGGTTCTACCCGGCCAGGCGCTCCGCTGTGTTTGCTGGGCACCGGGGCAGTGGTCAGCCCTCCGCCCCAGCTGCTGCCCGCAGAGACCGGGAGGGCTGGAGAGGTCCAACGTTTGTCACGCTGACAAGCGCCAGTTGTTTAATCCTCGTCTCCTGGGGACAGCCAGTCTTGGCTTGTGCTAACAGCAACATCTCCCAGTGTGACAATAAAACCAGCCCTGTGCCTGACTGGGAGAGGGATGCTGCATTGCCTGGATGAGATTTCTTTTTGTTTTTTTTTCTCTTTGATGTTTTCCCTTTTTTTCTGTTAGTTTTGTCTGCTTGGACAAGAGCCTGGAAGTCTGCAGAAAGCCATGGGTCCCTGTGAGGCCATCACAGAGTGCTCAGCATGATGCTGAGCTACCTTGGAGAGAGGATGGTCCCTGCCCAGCACACTGGGACCAGCCCTGGGAAAGCTGCAGCCAGGGCTGGGAACCAAGGAACACACCGATTTTAAAATGTGACAGAGGACACTTGTGGTGCTTCACTACTGGGTCCCAGTGAGGAGCTCAGCTCTGACTGGGAGACTTGAAAATGGGGGTACTCTCAGCCAAGGGGCATTCAGGGCCTGGCCCGAACTTGTGCTGGCCAAGACGGGGGCTTGAAACCCTTCTGCAAAGCTTCTCTTTTACTGTTGTTGCTAAACTACAGTGGAACTAATTGCCCAGCCAAAGGCTGCCTGAGGAAGCCCTGTGCCCCTCTCCTCAGGAGCCAGAGAACTGTCCAGAGCATTTCACCCCCTCACAGAAGTTGTAACTGAAAACATGGTTATCAGTGATGCCACAGATGCTTTGTCTGATTCTGTGGGCCTCAGCACCTGCCTGATTTGGGGTATAACAGCTCAAAAAGGGGCAAATATAATACTTCTGAAAGTCTATAGAAGAATGTGCCAGGGAAAACTTAGGTTGGATCTTAGGAAGAACTTCTGTCCTGAGAGAGTCCTCAAGCACTGGAACAGGCTGCCCAGGGAGGGGGTTGAGTCCCCATCCCTGGAGGGGTTTAACAGACGGGGAGATGCGGTGCTTGAGGACATGGTCTAAGGGTAGACTTGGTGGCAGTGGGTTAATGGTTGGACTGGATGATCTTAGGGGTCATTTCCAGCCTTAACAATTCTATGATTCTATGATAATGTCTCAGCTGCTGCCCTGCCCTGGCCTCCTGCCTGCCTCAACCACACTAGTTTCAGCCTGGCCCTGGCTGGCACGTCTCAGCAGCAAGCTTGCCCGCTGCAGACCAGCAATGTCTGTCTCTCTCAAGGGCTAAACTCTCTAAGAAATAATTGCTTATCCCAACACACGGTTTCAAAATCCATAATTACATCCTCATAACAGAAGGCTGTTGCTGCTGCCTGCGGTTTGGGACGAGTACACAAGCTTCTGGCTGGGGCACGCTTGGGTCAGTGAGCCCAAGAGTTAAATTGCTTTGGGGGCATTTGTCACAGCCTTTCCCTGCAAGCTGGGAGCTGGGGAAGCGAAGGATCATTGCCCTGTGGGATGTTGTGCTGCCACACTGACACTAACGGATCCAGAGCAGCCAGAAGGAGCTGTGAAAGCCAAGTGGAAGAGGCCCAGGTAGCCTGGATCTGAATCCTGCTGGTGCCTTGCAGAGGCACGAAATGGGAGCAGTAACTGAAAGAGGAAAGATGTGCAGCCTGTGTACTGATGCAGGTTGTTACCCCTGGGTTATGTAGGCAAAGAATCATAGAATCACAGAATTTTAAGGCTGGAAATGACCCCTAAGATCATCCAGTCCAACCATTAACCCACCACCACCAAGTCTACCCTTAGACCATGTCCTCAAGCACCGCATCTCCCCGTCTGTTAAACCCCTCCAGGGATGGGGACTCAACCAAAGAGCTGTGCTGTTCCCTGCTCAGACCAAAGGTGAGCAGCATCAGCCAAAGGCTGAAACTTGTTCCCTTGGCTGCTCCCCAGCAGAGCAAAAAGGTCTTTGGACTTAGTGTGTACTGCTCAGGGGTTTTTGTCTAACAGAAAAAGGATTTTCTCAAGGAGCTTCAGCCTTAACATGAGGCCCTGTCAAGTCCTGTCATCAATTGCTGCATTATTTACCAGGGCAAAGTGAAAGCAGATGCTCAACTACTGGGCCAGCTGTTTTTGACACAGAAGCAAGCTGCCTCAGCCAGCTGCTGTCTAAGATTAGGGCTGATACTTATCTCAGCTGTACCACATTCAAGCAAAACACCCAATATTTGCAAGGTATTTGGGAACACCCATGAGACAACTTGGTTCAAATCCATCCAAAAGTAAAGGGAATTTTCACTGAGACATTAAACCCCATCTCTAAAGCCAGTAAGGTGCACAGTTGCACTGAGTTACTTTGAAAGCTGCTGTCTGTCTCTAATAATAGTAATAATAACAACAGCAACACAACAATAATAATACTGATATAAGGAAATAACAATAAGAGGAGAATGGAGGAATAAACCATATTTCTTTAACACACACCAGTTGACATTGCTTCATGCTCAGTACAAAGGGATGGAAATTAGTCCTAATAAACTGTCCTTCTATCTCATTAGAGGGTTATTAGCACTGCAGCCACAGCTGCTGAATCCCAACCATGTGGAGAGCAGACACTCTCTGGGAGGTTTCTCTTGTTGCTAATTACTCATCCCCACAGCCCCGTGCTCGGCTCTGGAGGTGTGAGTACACGGGGTTGTCTGCTGAGGTTATGTGTGCTAAATGACAAGCATGTTGTGTGCTGTCAGGGGACATTGCTGTGACAGTGGTGTGCCCAGAAGCGCAGAGGACATCCCACTTGGAGGCACTTGGCACCATCAGCTGACAAGGCCCGTGGGGACTCTCCCCACCTCCTCTCAGATATTCTCCCGTTCAAGGCCGTGTCCCCACACGCCGCAGCCCCAAAGCCGTTCCTGAGGGACTGGCTGGGGACTGTGAGCTCCAGAGCTGGCTGCATTCCCCATCAGATCTCTGGAACAGCCACAGTGCTGGATCCTGAATCCATCCTTCATGTCCCTGTCCCCAGTGTGGGACCCCCTGTGCTTTGATGAGCTCAAGGTGCTCTTTCCCTTGGGCAGCCAATGGCTTGAACCTGTTTGCTGTCCTTGGCACGTCGTTTTCCACTGAAACCATTTAAGCAAGACCCAGACCTACTGCCTGTGCCCAAACCTGCAGGAGCCTGTGAAATCAGGGCACTGCACCTCATCCAGCTTCCCAGGCCTGTGTCTGTGGGGATTCCCAAACTCACAGGCTGCTGGGATGGTACCTGGGCTGTCCTGACTACACACACGTGGCACTGGAAGTCCCCCCTGCAATTCATCTCCTTCAGGGATTCATTTGGGGCAATTAAAAGACCTCTCTGAAAGCAGAAACATTCCCTGTGCCACAGCTTCACTTCCCCAAATACTTTGGGCTGTGCACTCCTGCCTACAAGCAGGATCCTGGATGAAAACGTGGCTAGACCATGACAAGAGATGCCAGAAAAGCCCTTTTTAATCCAGGTGGTGCTTGTGTCCGCTTCAAAAAGAGTTTCCCCAAGTTTGCCATGGTGTTGAGTGCTGGCAAACCCACAAGCACAGAGTCCTTTGTACCTCTATCTGTCTGCAGCATGTGGCTCAGGGGAGGATTTAATCACCTCTCCCCTTCCCTTGGCTGCAGACTCAGGCTGCCCTCATGGGGCTGCTTCACAGCTCCAGGTGGGATGACTTGCTCAGCCCAACAATCTGCAAGTCATTCACTCTGCCAGAGCCACGACTGGGATTTCAAGAGATGATTTCTAAAACATCATTTCTGGTGTTTATGGGGTATTTATTAGCCACAATGAAAAGCTAACCAGGGATTAGTAGCTTTATCTCTCTCTCTCTCAGCTAGCCATGCTAGCTCAAAGGCAGATAGCCCATTTCCAGACAGTATTTTCCAAGCCTTCCAAGGTTTTGGTGGATTACCACTCCTCAGCTGCTGTCTGACCCTCATGAGGTGGTTGGGGCTGGGGTCTCACCCTTTTTGGCAGGTCCAGCTCAAGCACCCAGCCCAGCCTTTGGAGCTGAGCAGGGCCCAGCTAAGTGCAGCTTAGCAGAACCGAGCCCAGGCTGGCATGAGCTAGAAGGTGACATGACAAGCCAAGAGGCTGTTGTGTTTGGGGAAGAATTTGTCACACTTCTCCAGGGAGAAAAGACTCAGTGAGTCAGCTTAGCAGAGGCAGGAGAGTGGGAAGGTCTCCAGCCTCCTTGGAGAAAGGATGGAGAGGAGGGAGACATGTCCTGTGCAGCCTTGGGTGGGACAGACTGATGGATGGGGGTCACAGCCATGAGATGCTGGCTCAGGGCCCTGCTGTTGGCTCAGGATTTGTTTGGGTCAGAGCTGATAACAACCAGAGGAATTTCAAATGGAAATTTCAAATGGAAATCAGCTGTTTGTGAGAGCTGCCCTGGAAGGAGAGGGAGCAGGGGGAGAGCAGGGAGTCTGCTCTGTTGCCTGCTCCTGCCCCAAAACTGCCAGGAGGATTCTGAAGATGATCAGATCCCTTTTCTGCAGTCATTTTGCCAGAGATTGTTTCTGTTATGTCAGAACTCCCTTGGGACTTGCAGGGACTGCACAAAAACGTACTTTCCCTGTTAGCAAGCCCAGGCAGTGCTCCTCACTGCTTTCCTATCCACATTCAGGGTGGTAAATCCCCCTTTCCCACTGCTTAGCAAGCGTGGGGACACCCCACCCAACTTCACTGGTGTCCTTTTAGAGACAGAGCTTGATGTTCACAGCCAGTACAGCCATCTTCTTCATACTGCTGTCAATATTCCCACAGAGAGGTATGAGACAGCAGCTGAAAGCAGAAAAGGGATTTATTTCCCTCTGTAATTACAGGTGTTACCATTAAAACCAGAGGATGTGTGTCACTGGTACACAGTGCTTGTCAGAAAGTGTCTCTTCCAAGTGATGCTGATACTTGGGGGTACAGTTCAGCCTATAAAATATTCATTAGAAAATGTCCCAGAGTGGCTTATCTATTTTTGAGGCTCATGAGTGAGCCTCATCTGTACCTGGAAGAGTGCCCTTCCTCTGCAAACTCCAGAGGGCTGTAAGCACAATGAGGATGGAGCAAACAGGACACACACA
The DNA here is from genome assembly GCA_013399135.1 of Heliornis fulica. Classification (NCBI taxonomy): domain Eukaryota; kingdom Metazoa; phylum Chordata; class Aves; order Gruiformes; family Heliornithidae; genus Heliornis; species Heliornis fulica. The sequence continues at coordinate 62,323 of VXBZ01009708.1, read as the reverse complement.
GCTGGTGTAACAGGTATCACCTTCCTTGTCTGGAGACAATGGAACAGCCCAAGGATAGGACAATATTCAAGTGGTCTCAGCAAGGAATTCCCTGCCTGGAGCCATCAGACCTCAGCTCAGCTGGGTCAGAAACAGACACCTGAGAGTGAGTGGGGAGCACTGGCTCTGATGTCCCCCAGTGCTCGGCGTAGCAGCGAGCAGGGATAACACACTGGAACGCCTGTCGGGTTGGAATCTGGCAGAGAGATCTGGGAATCCACCACCAAGGAGCATGATCTCTGGAGGGAATCCTGAGGGGCTGGATGCCACTGATCTCATTAGCTCATCTCAGCTCATAATCCAAGTGAACAGTGACAGCAAGTCCCTCCAGCAGGAGGTGGCACCGGCAGCGGTGGCGCCCGGGAAGGGTCACCCTGTGCAGCACCGGTGCCAGACTCACCCCTTACACATGTCACAGACTGAGAGGCAGAAGGTGCCAACAACTACAGGCACTACAAGGTATTTTATTTGAGTCTCTACATCTAAACCCCAAAGTGGGATTGATTTCCTCTGGCAGTCTCTGGCAGGGGAACAGCTTGGAGAACTCTTGAAGAGCGTAATGCCAGGTGCTAGGAAGGAAAGCAGCCCCATGATGCTGGTCTGTGAGCCAAGCACACAGCAAAATCCCTCCAAAAATAAATGTATTGCTGCTTGTTGCTTGTTTTGCCCCATTAAACACACTGCCTGTGCCTTGTCCCCGAGAGCAGGAGTGACAGCTGTCTACAGCCAGCCCCGGAGCAGACACGAGCCACAGCCCCCAGCTCTGCCCCTCACGTCTCCCTCAGCCTCCTGCAGCTCCTTCCCCCCCATAGAGCCAGTGCTTCACTCCCATCATACTGCAGCCCCACACAGCCCTGGGGCTGCTGGGATGGCAGCAGGAGGGAGGACTCGTTTCAGTGTCCCACAGCACATTAATAGTCTGGGCACTGCCAGGAGCGGGTTTAAAAGGGACAAGGGCAAAGCGCCAGCACCTCCCTCTCCCCAGCTCATCGGCACCACTGGAGACTGGGCACAGTCTCAGGTCGCTGCTGGGACACCAGATCCCCCAGGCACAAGTTGCTTCTTCCATTTTTAAGCAGGGAAAGGTGGGCTGGATCCATCCCCCAAGCCTCACTGCTGAAGCTTGTGGCAGCAGGCATGTGGGGAGACCCAGCCTCACGACCTTCCCTCCTGACCATCACCCTTCCCAAGCCTTCCCTAGATCTAACACACCCTTCCAGAGGGATGGGCACTGGGGTCACAAGCCCAGTTCCCCCAGCACCTCCCAGAGTACAGCATCTACTTCCCAGGGCTCCTTCGCTGCGGATGGGCTGCCCAGGGGGGAGATCCAGGCACTGGATGTCACCCCATGTGATCCAGTCACTCCATGCTGAGGGTTGTCTGAAGATCAGCACTGGTGTGACTGGGAGCAAAGGAACGTCTGCTGCTGAAAGCCCGGTTCTGCCGGCAGCAGAGGGCAGCAAAGGCCGGCAAGGGCCAGGGAAGGAGCACCCTGGAAAGGGGGGCAGCGTGGGGGCACACTGGTGATGGAAAGGCACAAAATTTGCTCGTTGGAAGTTCCCTGGATCCTGGCAGTGCTGTTACTGGCGCTGGGCTTGTCTCTGAGCAGCCCTGGTTCCTCGATGTGGCAGAGATGCCAACACAGGCTGTGGCAGGCACAGGGTCACGAGCGCTGCCTGACACCCAGCAGCCAGGTCCCCTCTCGGGTACCAGTACCAGAATATAAAAACAAAAGCAGCCTCTCTTGCAGCAGAACTTCCAGCTGTTGCTACTGAAAATTCATCTGCCAGCATCCCACATTCCATAGTCTGTGAGTCCTGGGAAACCCTTTTTTCCCTGGGTTACAGACAGAAGGACAATGCGGGCTCCAAGCAGCACCTTCCCATTCGACAGCACGTAGAGAGGACACCCAAATCTTGAGCATGGGGTAACAACCAACACACAAAGCTCACAGCAAAGCTCTGACAACTCTGGAGCTGGCAGGTCCAGGGGACAGAGCCCAGAGGAACACTCCTGGCTGTGCCCGGGTTCATTCAGCAGCATTCAGCTACCTGAGTGGAAACAAGGGGCTCCACACCCCCAGTCCTGGTCCCAAAGTCAATGGGAGCTGTGACTGATGCTCCAGAGACAAGACAGTGACAACTCTGTCATCCTCAGTCCTAAAGCAAAGGTCAGAAAGCCACCAACCAGCGTGGAGGCACCTTGTTTCCACTCCACAAAGCATCTGGAAAGAGACACACAAGGAAACGAGTCAATGGATCCCCCCAGCAACGCGTGTGTGACTTCCAACCACCTGCAGGAAGAGAGCAAACAACAGCCAAGAGAAAGAAGAGCCAACTCCCAGCCAAGAGAAAGAAGAGCCAACTCCCAGCCAAGAGAAAGAAGAGCCAACTCCCAGCCAAGAGCTGCGAGCCCTCAGCCAGTGAAGCAGCCGGCCTCAAGCCCACCAGAGCGTAGGTTTTATTTCAGTCAACCAAACTACACGTGGGGTTTTGTTTTTTTCCAGGTTGCTCAAAGCACTCTGTAAAAACTGAACTCGACCTAAACAAAAGAGGATATGTTTTAATAAGGTCCAGGGACTATTTCTGAGACGTATGAGTAGGGCTTGGGAATGAAGAAATACAAAAACCCCCCACGGCCACGCGCCCCGTAAACAACTTGTTAGTGTGACACCGAGTGTGGTTTGTAAAGCTGTGGGTTCCCCGTTCGTGAGGAGCCCTTACAAAACACTACACTAAGCTGTAAAAGAAACCAAGGACACAGCTATGGGAACAACATAAATATCACGTAAGAACCCCAGGTAAAAAGGACGTTAAAGTTGCAAAGTCGAGGCCGGAACGTGCCGGAATTATGATGGTGTGAGGGGATTTCATCCGCTTCGCCAACGGGACAGCACCAGAGCACTGTGTGGGCCCTCCAGCACTTACCTGCCTCATGTTAATTACTTACAAGTTACACTTTGCCACCAGGTTGGAGAGGCAGCCCCAGCACTTATCCACACCCAGTAGTAAGTGTGTCCCCTCCCTTTTCTTTTTCCTTTTAACCCCCCGTTTTCTTTCAGCACAAGGACACTGCACTCCCGTGTCACGATGAGCCCCCCCAGACCCATGGGAAAGGATTAGTGTTCCAGTTCAAGTATCCAAAGTCTCCCTGGCTCCCTCCTCACACCAAGCACACAAGGGCTACAGCGATGTCACACGCTCAGACGTGGCAGCACATGAGGGACTCCACCTGCAGCGACGCATTCGGCATCCTGTGGCTCTGACCCCGCGTCCTGGCTGAGCTGCTGCCAGGGACAGGGGCAGCTGGGGGGGTCCCAGTGGGGGCAAACACCACAGTGAACACAATCCCTTTCTTTTAGGAAAAGCCTACAGCAGCTCCAATCAAAAAACAGAGCAGCCCTTCCTGGATGGGGTCTGCCCAGGGTGCTACACCCCATCAGAGACGCCTTGCCTGGGGCTCTCAGCAGCCAAAAGGATGCAAATTACCTACACTATCCTCTCTTTCTTGTTCTGGGCTTTAACAGATGGAATTCTCAACGCTGCTGCTTTAGCAAGCACTGTCCTTACCGGGTGTTGCAGCAGCCCTGCATCTCCTGTGGGGTGCAGCGGGTCCTAGGAGACATCCCTGCGGGCACACGGCTGAGGAGCCAGCACTCACGGTCTGGTTCTGCTCCTTGGTGGATTGGGAGAATAAGGAGGAATTCTTTGAACACCTCACCCTGTCTGACTTGTGTAAGGAACATGGGGAAGGGAAAAGCACAAGGTGAGGGATGTTGGTGCTGCACTTGGTTATGAACAGGCTTGGACTGGTGACAGGGACAGTTAGGCCTGAACTGAGCTGTGGCCCCGTGCAAATACAGCCACAGCCAAGCACCACAAGTACAAGCTGTGTGCTGGGAGCAATGATGGCCCAGCACCTCCTGGCATGAACCAGTGCCTGAGAATCACAGCCTCAGCTCCTGCCCCGAGCCCCCAAGTCACACACGAACCAGAACACGAGTGCACAGGCTGTAACTGCACCTTATGCTGGCTGGAGGTGGCCTGAGGTTTCATAGGTGACCTCACTTCTGGCATTTCCCAGCTATACTTACATTCAGCCTGGAGAAGGCTGAGGGGAGTCTGCAACTCCCTGGAGGGAGGGTGAGCTCCCTGCACCACCTTTACACATAGGTAAAGGGTTAAAAACTGCCTGTCCTCACCTCTGCCCCCTCCTAACCTCTGAACATGCGACTTTGCAACCTTAATGCTTTTCTAGCAGGTTTTTACGTGCACAATATACATTATCCCTCCCCCCAGAAGTAACTACACCATATGAAAGAGTTTACAAATGTTCTGCTCAGTCTCACTGCTCTGTGAAAATACACTAAGAACGGGGTGCTGGAGAAGCAGGTCAGGCCAGGGAGGTCTCGTCCTGGAGGGTGCTGTGGTGTCTTCTGCTCCTCACCCCCGAGCTGGGTGCCAGCTGAGGCCACCCTGGTGTCACTCCTGAGCCTCCTTACGAGCCAGCTTATAGACCTCCGTCGGGCCGTCCACGTGGGTGATGGTGGTGGTGAGCTGCAGCTCTTCTCCGCTGTTCACCCCAAGGTCACCTGGGAAAGGACGTGGTTCTGTCAGTCTGGTCTCACAAGAAAATAGTTGGCTACTACAAAGCACAAGATCTGATTCCTTCCAGGCTTTCAGGAGCTGCTGGAGTTATGGATCATGCCATGTTTCTATTAATGCTTTTATTTACTGAGGTATTTGGATGCCAGTGAGGATGTCTGTGCTGCTGAAGCCTGATGATAAAGGAACCCAGCAGCACAGACATCCTCCCCTTGCCCAGGCATCTACTTTCTCCTTTCCTCTAACCTCCATCTGTGCAGTTGCAACTGGGCAATGCTAAGAACTACAACAAAACATCTGGGCTGGAGCACCTTTCCTATGAGGACAGGCTGAGAGAGTTGGGGCTGTTGAGCCTGGAGAAGAGGAGGCTCCGGGGAGACCTTCTAGCGCTCTGCCAGGACCTCAAGGGGGCCTCCAAGAAAGATGGGGAGAGGCTGTTCAGTAGGGCCTGTTGTGACAGGACAAGGGGTGATAAAGGGTTTAAAATAGAGGGAGGGAGATTTAGATTGGAGATTAGGAAAAAGTTCTTTGCTGTGAGAGTGGTGGAGCACTGGAACAGGTTGCCCAGGGAGGTGGTGGATGCCCCTGGATCCCTGGAGACGTTCAAGGCCAGGTTGGATGAGGCCCTGAGCAACCTGATGTAGTTGGGGGTGTCCCTGCTTCTTGGAGGGGGGTGGACTAGATGACCTCTGGGAGTCCCTTCCAACTCTGGCCACTCTAGATCATAGAAACTCTAGGATTCTATGATCTAGAGGTTTTAGGCAGCCTTGGCCCAATCCTCAAGCCTGTCTGATGTAGCCATTAATTGAAATGTCTCCTAGAGAAACCAAACCATCGTGTGTGTAACATTTCAGAGTGCTGAACGTGCCCTCTGGCAAAGAGAAAGCCCTAAAGGTATCCCCCCCTGAGCATGGCTGCCCTCCCACAGCGGCCTTCGCATCATTCACCATTCGACTGGTCTTCGCCGTAGTTCTTGTGCGAGGGCGCGTACAGGAACATCAGGGCGAAGACGTAGAGGTTCCACATGCCGTAGATGCCGGTGAAGAAGGCGCTGTTCACCTGGATCGTCAGGTCCCCCCACTTCCAGTGGCCCTCGGTCACCTAACCAGGACAAAACACACGGGCTGGTCCACTCAACCGCGTCGCAGGGCTGGGGTGGAACGGCTCGGCTCCAGAGGTGAGGAGGCCAGGCTAGGGTTCTCCTCTGCAGCCCAGTCCACAGGGAAGAAGAAAGCAGCCCTGACTGAAGGGCTGCATCAGGGTTTAATCTTAAACTTTGATTTTTGGTTCTTAAATGAGAATTTCTCATTTAAGGTGAGAAAACCTTCACCACGCTGCGGTACCATCCCTGTGGTAAGCGCTGTGCTCAGCAAGGGCTGCCACAAGAAGGGCAGCACCTAGGAGACAACTGCTTACATCTGGAACCATCAGACTTCTATAAATAGACCTTTCAGAGCAGGAAAGCCAGCATGAATAATGTGAAAAGCTAATGTGCTGAATGCCTGCTGCTGCTTCTGCCTTGGGAGAGGGGCCTGGGCTGGCAGCATCCGCCTCCGACCGCGGAGAGTCACGGCTGATGATCTGCAGTCACCAGCATTGACAGTGCTGAGGACAAGGGGGCTGCTCACACTCACACACTGGCTCTTGGCTCAAGAAAACGGTGTAAGGGGAAAGCTGAAAGCTAAACTTGGGAAGAGGAGCTGGAGAAGAGGTACTGGTATAGGCTGGGGACTGGGCTGTGGATGCAGGGCAGGGGGGGGGGACCCGG
>VXBZ01009708.1:28766-40564 GCA_013399135.1 Heliornis fulica | reverse complement strand
CTGGATGCAGCCCAGGGTGCGGTTGGCTGCTGGGCCCCAGAGCACATTGTCGGCCATGTTGAGCCTCTCACCCACCAGCACTCCCCAGTCCTTCTCCTCAGGGCTGCTCTGGAGCCACTCCCTGCCCAGTCTGGGTTTCTCAGTACCCATCACCAGGGCTCTGCCCCCATCACATCACTGGATGGACACACTGTAGCTGTTAAGGTAGGGCACAAGACAAAAGCAGCTCTAAGAAACCCGTGAGTGACTTACTCAGGTCGTTGTCCATCTTGAACGCGATGTCCAGCTGCATGATGAAAAGCATGAACTGGAACCAGGGGCTCATCTCCTTGTTGGGGAGGGGGATGTGCACAGCAAACACGATATCGTTGGCCTCAATCTGCCTGCTCATGGCCTCATCGAAGTCTTTGAGCTTCTCGCAGTGGTTGAGTCCCCAGGGCATCAGCCACTTGGTTTTGTGGTGGTTTTTTCTTACATCAATGCACTTCACTGACATGTAAGGAACAGCTGTAGTGGGGCTGGGAGCTGTAAAGAGAAGAGAAGCACATTTTTTTTTAGCATCTTTAGGTATGTTACATAGTGGTTTCCCCACCAAATCATGCAGCTGCCCACTGAACTGTTTGAAGGTGATTTAAAACAACACATCAAAAGGTTCTCCTGGGCAGCTCCTTGATCTTGCAGTCAAGTAATTAAGTTCATTATGTCTACAGACACATGGCTGACTTTGTAGCAGGATCAAATTAGGATTAGCCAAAGCAGATGGAATCTGCCAGTTCAGTCTCAGTTACACCAAAGCTATCCTGAAAGTTACTGGCAGCTTTGTCTGCACATACACTCCTCCTGGTTTGCTCACTCGAGCAAATCCATATGCAAAACATGCAGCTATTGCAAACCTAGAGTAATGTACTCATCCTCTGCAGAGCAAGGCTTGACATGGTGATCTGATCCATGTGTTTCCCTGGGCAGGAAAGTTTCTCTCAGTGAGCTACATGAATCTTTGGTGGTTTTTTGTGTGTTGTTTTTTTTTTAATAAAAAACCCACAACACATTTTGGGAATTAAAAAAAAAAAAAGCTTCCAGCACAGTTCAACTGGATTTTGCTGCACAAATTCTACTCTAATTCCTTCCTCACCCACCAGTGATCTGGTCTGAAAGCACCTGGTGAAGGAGGGGTGCAGCCCACCCTTGAGGCTGACTGGGAGGTTGTGGCACATGGCAGTGACACCAGTGCTGCTGCCACTTCCCTCTGTAGGTGCAGGTACATCTCACCCCAGTGTAGCTCCAAACAGTAAAGCCAGGTAAATGCAAACAGGCTTCTATGCTGCAGGGTTACCACCCACCGGTGCCGGTCCTCCCTCCATCCTGCACCCTCCTGCACGCTGAGGGAGGGTGCTCAAACAAGGGATGTGGGTTCACCTTGAGGATGGAGAGGAGCAGCACTCAGCATCTAACCCAGCACCCACTCCTGTCATCCACAAACTCCCCCTGGGACCCATCTCAGTCTGGCCAAAGCTCCCCACGGGGCAGGTGATGGGTGAAGCCGGCTGCCTCCGTGATGCTCTGCAGCCCCCAGCTCAGCCCTGCTGCAGGCTGGGGAAGGACATCAGCTGTGAGCAGCCATCACACCCAAAGATTGTCTCTCCCCCAGCCACAGGGACTTTATGTTGGGAGATACTGGGAGAAAAGCAGCGGACTAGAGATCCCTGCTCTGAAAGGCGGCTCTGCCCCAGGAGCACAACGAGGCTGTGGACATATTATACACTGCTCAGGGTTTACACCAGTGAGAAAACAGTTAGAAAGCCACAAGTACAGAAAGAGATAAAAGCAGGAAAATAAAAAGAAAGCATCCCACCTTCAGCCAGAACTTCAGGATAAACCACCTCTGAGTTGCAGAGAAAGAAAAGGTTTTTATAAAACTCAGAGGTATTTCCAACTTCTCCATGCAGAGAGTTCCTACCCCGGTGGTTCCACCCTGTTCCCAGTATCCTTTGGGAAAATAAGTATTTTAATGCTATTTTACTGCATGGCAGAGCCAGCAAACCAGGGATGAGCAGAGCTGGAGATGCTCCAGCTCATCTCCCCAGTATGATCCAAGGGGCTTCCACAGGTCAGAAAACCACGGGACCAGGTCAGTAATTCCCCTGTTCCTTACGGATCTGTTCCCCTTTGGTCACAGAAAGGACTATTTTGGGGGTTTTTTTGCACAACAGCCAGCTCAACTTCACTGTAATTAAACCACAAATGTCCTAGTTTCTCAATTAATGCCAGGAAGGTGCCACCAGGCAGACCACAACGAGTTTTACCAGCTTCATGGGCTTTAGGAAGCAGATGGAGCAAGTCAGCTCCTCTTTATAAGCTGCTAAAGACTTTTACTTGGCTTTGGTTTTCACTAGGATTTGAGGAAATTAGTTATTTATTCCATGCTGCTTGTGAAGTCACATCCATGAACTCCCCAGCACTTTTAAAAATGGAAACAAGGCTCAAAACTCTGAGATTCAAGCACGAGAGTAAACTATTCACATAAAACTGCTCTAGTGCAGGTGGTGAGTGCTGCTCCTACACCTGGAGTAAAGTAGCACAGAGTAATGTATGACTTGATGGCAAAGTTGCTGAGGTAAAACCAGGGTGCACCAGCCAACCACGGGTCCTGCAGAAGACACTTGCACCTTATCACCATCCTTGTTCTGAAGGATGGTTCAGGGCTGAGAAACCCAAACCCAAACCAGGCTCCAGGGCTCACTGCTGTCCAGGCACACAACCCACAGCGTGCTCAGCCCCCACTGCCCCAGCCAGAGTGTCCCCACAGCAGCTCCCTCACTGTTTTGGGATGTGAGCCAAGAACTCCCCGAAGCACCTTCGCTCCTGTTCCACCTCGCCAGGAAGATGACAGCCACGCTCCTTCCCACGGGCAGGGGAGCGATGACTCAATGTGTGAGTGGAGAGGAAGTTATTAAAGAGCATATAAAGTTTTTTCCCTTCTGGTTTGGGTGGTTTGTTGTTGTTTTGTTGATTTTTTTTTTTTTTGACAGCCATAGGTTCCTTCCAGTGGAGACGTAGGAGTGACGCCGGCACAAGGAGTGGGCTGAGCAGGAAGGGATTTACTCAAGCAGGAATGCTCCAGGTTCACACCAATCCCAAGTGCATCCAGAGAGTAGCCCTGCTGCATCCCAAACCCATGCTGCATCCATCCAGCACCCCTGTGGGGACCCCAGAAAGCTCACACATTACAGCAGTCCCCCCAAAAACATAACAAACCCTTGATATGCCAGAAGGAAACAGTGAAATTGAGGATTCAGTAGGCCAAGCAAGCCAGCCCAGGGGTGCAGACTGCTTTAAGGATGTGCATGAAAGAATCCAAGTCTTTTACCAGTCAGTGATGCTAAACCTGCAGGAATATCCTTGTGCAACAAGGTGGGGACAGACCAAGCCCTGGGCTGACTCAGACAGATCTCTGTGTGACTGAAAATCAGCCATGGCTCAGCAGAGAGGATCGATACTTCCACAGAGCTGAGGGATGCTTCTTGCTTTGATGCAGCTCATCATAGCCATAAATACAGGTTTTCATCACTGACTGAGGATGATTTTAAACCCTTGATGTGTAAACTCAAGCAGCTCCCCCTGCCAGAGCTACAGCTTTGAGGAGCTCGAGACAATCACTATATATATCTATATATATTCCTTGTCAGGAGCTGCACACCAAACAAACATCAGCACTTGGCTTCCATGACTTGCTTGGCTCTAGTCCCATCAAATTCGAGTGTTGAACCAAGTGGAAAAATAATTAAAAAAACCCCCAACCCCAGCCCAAAAGCTTTGTGAAACTGCAGCCAAGTCAACTCACAGCCTTACCAAGTGCTATGCAAAACAAAGCCAGCACCGAGGGATTCCAGGGTGGTGCCAAGCAGGCTGCTCCCAGCCGCTCTGCCTGTGGGCTCCGAGGTGCTGCAGCTCCATATGAAGTGATATATGTCAGCCTGTAAATAATTAAACAGCCCTTTGTGCATAATAGAGCGGGTGAGCTCCAGCCCAGGCTCCTGCTGGCTGGGATGAGACTTGCTGCAGCCACACAGGTACCATGATGCCAAGAGCTGCGGGCACGAGGCCATCCGAGCTGCCAGCTCTGCCAGTGGACACTTCCAACCCCTTACTGGAGAGGAAAAGCTTCCCACAGGCCACCAGTTTAGGGACAGGATGATTCACAGCAAATGCTCTTGGAGAGCTGGCGAGCCCAGGGGATGTGTGCAGGAGGTGACTGTCACCACCCAAGTCCCCCTTGGCTCCAATGGGACAAACCTCCACTAAATCTTCCTTAAATCCCATGTGGGCACAGACACAAACCCAGCAGAGTCTGGGCCACCTCTTCACAGGCCCGCTGCTGCTCAGGGTCAAGTTGAGTTGAATGATCCCAAAGCACTTGGTCCTGTGCTGAGCTGGCAGTGGTGCCTCACCAGAGGATGAGGGTGTCCCAGGAAACCTCTGGGTGAGAAGGTGTGAAGGACACATGTCACACCTTTTATCTACCATCCAGAGACCCCTGGTTCAGCCAAAGATGCCATGGTTTGTGTTTGCCCCCAGCCAATACAAGGATAATTAACCCCAGCATCCCAACCTCAGTTTTGTTAACATCACTCCCCAGTCAAGAGCCAGAGCTTCGTTATTACACAGCAGCACGTCTAAAACAGAGGCTGTTTGGAGCATCCCTCCAAGCTGCTCTTGGGTTCACCTCTCCTGCAGAGCCAAGTGCTGATGGTACATGGGGATGGGTGAGGGCCACCAAGAGATGGCTCAGCAGAGTACAGCAGGAATAGCTTCTCCTTCCTTGCTGCTGCACTCCTTGTGGAGCAGTCCCTCTCCAGGGCCACTGAGCTTCCCTCAGTCCCTCTCTCCAGGGCCACTGAGCTTCCCTCAGTCCCTCTCTCCAGGGCCACTGAGCTTCCCTCAGTCCCTCTCTCCAGGGCCACTGAGCTTCCCTCAGTCCCTCTCTCCAGGGCCACTGAGCTTCCCTCAGTCCCTCTCTCCAGGGCCACTGAGCTTCCCTCAGTCCCTCTCTCCAGGGCCACTGAGCTTCCCTCAGTCCCTCTCTCCAGGGCCACTGAGCTTCCCTCAGTCCCTCTCTCCAGGGCCACTGAGCTTCCCTCAGTCCCTCTCTCCAGGGCCACTGAGCTTCCCTCAGTCCCTCTCTCCAGGGCCACTGAGCTTCCCTCAGTCCCTCTCTCCAGGGCCACTGAGCTTCCCTCAGTCCCTCTCTCCAGGGCCACTGAGCTTCCCTCAGTCCCTCTCTCCAGGGCCACTGAGCTTCCCTCAGTCCCTCTCTCCAGGGCCACTGAGCTTCCCTCAGTCCCTCTCTCCAGGGCCACTGAGCTTCCCTCAGTCCCTCTCTCCAGGGCCACTGAGCTTCCCTCAGTCCCTCTCTCCAGGGCCACTGAGCTTCCACCAGTCCCTCTCTCCAGGGCCACTGAGCTTCCACCAGTCCCTCTCTCCAGGGCCACTGAGCTTCCCTCTGCCCTTTTCTGAGGTGTGGGGAGCAGAAACCAAGATCCCACCTGCAAACAGGCTTCCCTCAGAAGTGCTCCTCAAACAAGAACCACCATTGCTCTGTATTTAGACTCAAATCTTTAGGTAAAAACTAATTGCTATGATATAACTGAGCTCAAGTTTTTCAAATTTTTTCCATTTTATGATATTTCAACACCTACAATTGTGCAAGAGCCACCACCACTCACTTCAGTGATTCCATGAAATTAAGCAGATCTCTAAAGAGCACCCTCAGATAACTCCTCCATCCCCCTCCTCCTGCAAACAAAGCACTCAGGGGCTACACAGACCCCATCCCAGGAGCCCTCACCGTCTGCACCTTCTCATCTCCCACACCTCCAGCACTCCCAATTAACTAACTGACCCTTGCTCTGGCACTATAAACAAGCCCTTTGGAAACTCTCAATTGCATTGTGTCTACACCGATTAAAGCCTGAATCCCACTGACCTCATGCGGCGTTAACTTCTCCCATGCACCAGGAGCTTTCTGCTTTTCTACTCAATTACCCCCTCCCGGGCAGAGCCGGCGCTACCCAACGAGCACACACAATGGCCTTCTGCTTCATTACACTAACCAACAGCGGGATAGGAATAAACAAGCTAATTTATCATGGGACAGACCGGGATTTTCCACTGGAAGAGCGAGGAGCTCAAGGATGTGATGTATACTTGGATATGTGATGCAGCACAGGAGTTTTCCTCTCTGCCTCCATCTCTCCTGACCTTCAAGCTACAGGTTTAATACATTCAGGAAAGCAGCTGCTAACACAGGCTCTAAATTGCTACTTTATTTTTATTACTGGTTACTATTTCACAGCTAAGTGAGAGCCTTTTTCTGAACCTTGTGGCAGGTTTGACATGCAGAATATTTAAATCACCTAACGCAACCCTGGGAAAAAAATCCCCCAAACCCACCCACTACCTCCTAGAAGCCCACTGCCCTCGGGAATGGTATTTCTTTCTCACTATTTCATGATTAACTTCAGGCTTTATCAAGCTCTAGAGCCCCAGGGCACCATTTCCCACCTCCTTGCAGGAGTTGCCAGGCACAGCCCTGTACCCCACACCCCCATTTCTTAATACCAGGGGCTTCTGTCCTTGGCATTTCAGACTCTGAAAATGAACCTGCCCAAATCACCCAAGTTTTCCAGGTGACTCCTGACCCAAGGTCAGGTCCTGCACCCAAGACTCCTGCATCAGATGAGCCAGGACCAGGCTGGGCATGACCTCCTGGGGTGACAGCAGTGTCTTGGGCAGCACTGGCTTTTCCACCACGGTTGGGAGGGTGATGGAGGTCCTGACCCAGCTCAGAACACAGACAGGTGGAAGGTGACATTTGGTGGACAGATGACAGCCCAGACCTCTGCCAAGATCAAACCCATCACCTCATAGTGCTGGGGTGGGACAGGAGCTGCCAGGACATGGATGTCCCTAACCACCAGACACTGACCTGGAGGTCCCAGGCAAGCACTGCCACCAGAACAGCCTTCCTGTGGCTTCGAGGGGTGTCTGGGATTTCTTTTGCCCAAGGTTTGTTCTTTCAACACCACTTTTGCAGCTCTGGGCTGTGCAGCAGGACCCCCTCAGAGCTGTTCTTCAGTAAGTCCATCCCCAGAGCCAGCTGTGCCTTTGGACCAGACAGCACAGCTGGGCTCCCCACTGCAGGAACAGGAGCCCCGGTGCCCCACACAGCCACTGCCCCCCAACCCCTGCCCGTGGGCTTGGGGGGCAGCTGCTTTTCTCCTGAGCCTGAAACTCACCCAGTGGCACACTGGGGATAACAAGACACCTTGAAGACTCAGACATGTAAAGAATTTCATCTGCATTTGAACAGGAGGGACCAAACTCCCCTGGGACCAGGGACAGGCAGTCCTGGAGCAGATGGGCACCTCGGCCCTTCAAAGGCTACCGGGGAGTTATCACTTGACTTCAAAGGCCAGAAATGTTATTTACTACCAAAAAAAAAACCCCACCCTTCCTGTTAAATCATTTCCCATTGCAAAGGCAGTGGGACCACCCCTTGGGATGCATTCAGAAGGGTTTACAGCCAAGGCTGCTCAGTTAGTACCAGAACAGGAGAGGAGCAGCAAGAGGATCCCCTCCAGATGAACTCCAGGGCATGGAGTTTTCTGGACACATCTCTACCTGCATTTCTGCATCCTGGGGGCAGCAGGGTGACCATGAGCCAGCAGTGTGTCCTTGTGGCCAGGAAGGCCAATGGCATCCTGGGGTGTATTAGAAGGGGGGTGGCCAGTAGGTCAAGAGAGGTCCTTCTGCCCCTCTGCTGTGCCCTGGTGAGACCCCACCTGGAGTATTGTGTCCAGTTCTGGGCCCCTCAGTTCCAGAAGGACACAGAACTCCTTGAGAGAGCCCAGCACAGGGACACCAAGGTGATGGAGTGGAACATCTTCCTTATGGGGACAGGCTCAGGGAGCTGGGGCTCTTCAGCTTGGAGAAGAGGAGACAGATTCTGTGATTTTGGAAGCAACACAGCCACAAGGAGAGCCCAGCGCCAGCACCTCGGAGGATTTACAGCCTCACTGCCCGCTCCTCAGGCACCCAGCACGGACATCCCTGCCTGGGAACTCTCCATTTTAGGCACATTTACCCATTCAGCTACAGTTACAGCTCTTGAAAAAGAAGAATCGAGCAGACCTAAACTAAACAGACACGACCTTTCACGTCTGCTTTTTCATCGGCTCCCAGCGCTCCTGCCAAGGCTGCGGCACCGGAGGAATGTGTCTATACAGAGGAGCCTATTGGCATTCACGGCCACGGTGCAGCACAGCCTGCCCATCCTCGGGAGAGGCCAGTGAAACAAAGTCAGGCACATAGAAATGGTCTTTGTCCTGCAGGCACTCCTCCCTAGCATCCCTCTGAAACCAGAGGGACTGCTGTCAAAAGATCACTTCAGCCCGAAGAAGGTAATGAAATCCGAGGAAAGAAAATTAAATCCTGGAAACTCTCGGCTCAGACATTTGGATAATGAACTGGAATTGCTGATAGCTCCTCAGCCGTTTGTACAGCACTCCTTGCTCCAGTCAAAACAACTGGTTTCTCAGCCTCAAGCAGAGGCAGGGGAGCAGTGAACCCACACCTTCTCCAGCACAGCCCTCCTCCAGGGGACTCGTGTGCTCAGCCAGCTCCTCCACCTTCCCAGCAGCTGGATTTGTGAAGCACAGCCTCGGTCTTTAACCATGCACCCGCCTGCTCTCAGCCCCTGCCTTCGCTGCAGAGATCCCCCTGCACTCGGGGGTCTGACAGTCTGACCCAGGACCGGGCCTCTGTGGGGTCCTGGAAGTGACACCCCAACTCAGCTACTGACAGGACAACTCTCACTTGCCTAAAGGGACGAAGCCCGTGGTTTTGAAGCGGGGACATGGCTGCACAGAGCTCTGCTGCCCTCCTGCACCCCCCCACGGTACCAAAGCACCAGGGGCAGGATGCACATCGCCTGGCCCGATGGAGCTGAAGGGAAGGGCAGGCTAATTCCTTGACCCCAGGTCGGTAGAACAGACCAGACCACCCAGGGAAGCACAAGCTACTTGAGCAACACTCCAGGGAGCATGCTGAGGTAGGGGGCTGGTACGGCTGCCCCGGCAGCAGCACGGAGCCCACTGTGGGGCTGGCACACCCAGGGGGGCTCAGGCTCACCCCAAGGCCACGGAGCTGCTGAGCACTGGGGGAAGTGCCAGCACCCTGGGAGTCAGCATAAAGTCTGCTACAGCTCTGGGAAAGCCAGACAGACTTGAGCAGTGAAGTCATGGGGGTTTTTGGGTGGGTTTTTTAATACTGTGTATATCAAAACATTCCACGAGGAAGTTACACACACGAGAGAAGCACTCAAGCACCCTCCCTGCTAAGGTACACAAAGGAAGATTCTTTGTCATCAAATGCCCTGGCTTAAAGAAAACCAAGAGGCACTCAACCCACACTAGAACAAAGCTGGATTTCCATGCAGACATTTCCATGCCTGGCCAGCAGTCGGAAGGGGAGCACATGAGGTGTCCTAGCTTGGCCCAAGAGCAGCAGCCATGGTGTGAGCTCCAACAAAAGACCCCAGCCAAAGCTCCCAGTAAGGAGCACAGCCATACGGATGTGGTAGCTGGTCCAGCTGTGGGAGGGTTCATCCCCAGGCTGAGTCCAAGGCCAGGAGCAGCTAACCTGGCTCTGGTGCTGTCAGCACAGCTCAAAGCCTGGCCAAGCCCAGTGGCAGCCTTGGGGACAACCAGGACACCGGCACCTGGCTAAACACACCGTGTCCACTGAGGAGGCAGAGCAGACACACACAATATGCAGGGGGGTTCCTGGGAGAGCTGGCACAACCACACACTGGCTGCAGCCTCATCTCTCACCAGCATTAACACTGCCTTGAACCAGAGCAGAAACCCTTCCTGGTGACCCTGCTCTCCTATGATACACACATGTACGGCTCCCAGCAGGGCAGCCAAGGCAAGGCTTCACTACAACCACCTTGTGCATCATGATCAAGTGCTGATACACCCTACACCCCAATAGAACATGCAACACAACCCAGAAGTGCAACCTTCACACAAGATGTGCAGCAGGGAATGGAGCACACAGCTTGGAAATGGCTCACAAACTCCACGCGAGAGCTGGTAAGAGCCCTGCTTCCAAATCAAAGAGCTGCTAGAAGTGTGTGAGTCCCATGAAAACCCAGACTCTAGAGTCCAGTTCACTGTTCAAAAGCTAAACAGAGAACCATGACTGGCAGAAAACCCAATTTCAGAAAAAAGGAAGCTTTGCCGTATCAGGTACCAACGTGTCGCATTTGTGTGTTTTGGACTCTGCAGAAGTAACCTGTTAAAATAGAGCACTTAGTCATTGTTTTGAAACATGACCTAACCCACTGCTGAAGGAAAGGCTGGGTTAGCTTTGTAGCCCTGTTCCAGTTGTGTACATATTTTGGTTTGTCTAGACCTGAATTAACTAAAATAACTAGATTCTCGGTGTCTGTTTGGGGCGCTGGATCAAACCGGACCAGATCGCTATTTCAGTGACACCTCAGCTGCCATCCCACCTTGTGTCACACCTCGGAGCAGCGGCACTGCCAGGGTTATTGGCAGTTGGAGTACTCCCAGCACCACTTCACTCCCCACCTGCCCTAGAAGAACACTGGCCACCGACCCATTTCCCACCAGATGCAGGAAATGCCACATTCTGGGGACTAACTAGATGGGCCAGGACCCCAATCAGCTGCAAGCCATCACCTCAAGAGCTTCCCAGGCATCTCTTCCCAAGGGTGAGGCACACTCCAGGACCAGCTGCTGGGAAGGGTTTCTTGCAAGACCCCCAGTTGCCATGCTCTGGGCCACACCAGATGCTGGGGACCACACCAGCTTTACGCCTTGGAGCTCACAGCTGCTTCACGGGCACCATATACAGGGGGCTCCAGGTCCCTGGTGAGCTGGCTGGGAGATGCTGGAGGGAAGAGGTGGAAGAGCCTCTTAATCCCTTGAATGCATCAGAAGTGCTAAATACCACAGAGGAAAAACCAGTTTGGGTGATTGATTAGCACAGCTTTATCTGCTGGAAGACCACAAGTGGGGATTTCCACCCCTTAAAAGACTTCACTCCTCTGCAGACAAGATGTGCTCGCTCCAGCAGCATGAAGTTGCTCTGTGCAAGACACAGGCTCAGCCGCTGTGTCCACTGGCAGAAGCGCTGCCCATGCAGTCCCCCAGCACCAGCTTGTGCCCCCCAGCTGCTTCACGACTCCCACCGCGGATGCTGGATGGCAGCAGGAGCCAAGATGGAAGCCTGAGCTAGCAGCATCTGAGGTCTTTCACGTCCAGATCCCTACAAACCTCAACAAACCCGTTTCTGTTTCTTCCCTGTGAAGCCCAACAGAAACACAGCAGCTGTTTATCACGCCAGGTGACAACAGGAACGGGGTGTTATGGTCAACACCATCCTCTCATACAAGCAACAGACTTTTCTTCACACTTAGAAGCGAAAAGCTGCTAGAAAAAACACTTTTAAGATGAGCACCGAGTCTGGCTCCTCTGCACAGCACAGGCCAAGGCAATTTATCTCATGAATCAGCGGCGGGTCCAGTAACCCGCACTTGAACCAGCCTTGTTAAAGAGACAAGGAAGGAGCTAGAAAAGCCACTCCTGAGACTGTTCAGTGCTGGGCCAGACCCTCGGGACTGAAGAACCGGGGTTTAATGCCTCGTGTGCCACCGACTCCTCCGTGGTTAAGGACGGGATTCAAGCAAGAGGAGGAGGAGGGAAAGTTTT
>VXBZ01009708.1:2296-23848 GCA_013399135.1 Heliornis fulica | reverse complement strand
ACTGCAGATGGGTCCCCCCGAGGGCAGAGCAGAGAGGGACAATCCCCTCCCTGTCCCTGCTACCACCCCTCTACTGATGGAGCCCAGGAGAACGTTGGCCTTCGAGCTGCAGGAGCTCCCTGCTGGCTCATGGTTAGTTCCTCACCCACCAGATCTAATCTTCAAGACTCTTCCCTAGGTAACCTCACAGGTCTGTTCTCTTACTAATACTGGTAACATGGAAAATTGTCTCACAGCACAGGAAAAGGGCGTTTTGTGTTATTTCTAGTGCACAGATGGTGGGGAACATTTCAGCTTGGTAAGAAAAGCCTTTCCTGTGGTTCATAAAGACACCAAAATGTAAAACTCGGCGCGGCACGCGTCAAAAAAAGTGTGTGTGGGCTGAGCTGGGTGAGTAGACCAAGATCTACACTCTGTGACGGCCCTTGTGGTCAGGGTCAGGAAGGGAATCGACAGGTAATCACATTAAGCAAGCCCCGCTCTGTAATAGAAATATTCTGAGTGATTTCCAAACCCCACTGCAGTTCAAGGCTCAACACCAGGAAAGTTGAATGTTGCTTCTGTTTTTACATCTGGGAACTCAGAGCTAGGCTTAATTTTATTTTATTTTTTCCCTCCCTGTAAGACAGCTTTTATTTAAATGCCAGCCTGAGATCCCATGCTGTTCCTCAGGAGTCATGGACTCCTCTCTCCATGATGACAAGAAAGGAACACAGACTTTGCAAGGGAATGATCCACCCACCCAGATTCCAACTGTAACACACACAACAGCTGAGGACAGAAGAACAGACACCCCCACTCCCTGGATGCCTGCTCCCAGCCAGTCTTACCTACTGGGCTCCTCAGCAGCGCTGGGTGGGTGGAAATGTCCAGCTTAGGTCCTTCACAGCAGCTGTCTCCACTCTGCTGTCACTCCAGCCTCTGGTTCATCACCAAGTCCTGCCTGTCTCGATAAGGAACTGGGCAAGAACTGCCATAATTCACCACATGTGGACCAGCACTTGAAAAACCTTGAGGGAACCAGAGTCCCAGATAAGTCTCCTGATGGTTCATCTCTGACACCTTTCCAGTCAGATGACAAAGTCTGCCTCGTGTTAGGATGAATCTTCGAGGCTTCCATTAAGTATGTGAGGCAAAGCCAAGCTGCTAATTCAACCAAGAGCACATTTTAGCCTGTCAGAGGGAAAGCGCAGACTTGTGATATCCTGGAGAAGGGGCCAGTAACAGTTCATTAAAATAATTTGTAAGTTTTATTTATAGTCTTTACAGTTATCCTGTGGTTAAAAGGCTCAAGCCCTCCAAAGCAAATCTGTGGAAAGCCTTTTATTCAGGTTTGCCAAGCTGTTTCTTCCAACCATTAATCCAATCACCAGGAGACAGAGTTTCTGCAGCAGGATATCTGAGCAAGCCCGGGGCAGATTCATCATTAGTCTATCACTACATTTCCAAGTTCTTCCATCCAAACCTCTTCCATAAGTAATGATCATCTGGCAGTCAGTACAGCTCTACTCAAATCTCTCCATTTGAATGACTGAGTAATCACCCAGAGGCCCAACAGATTTCTCTCCCACCCCCCTGACTCTCTCTCACCTCCACAAAATCCACTTTAAAAACCTCCGTGGGGAAAGTCGTGTAACCGAGGTCACTTGCAAGGTTCTGCTAATCCTCAGTGCAGGGCTGACAACACGTCGTGCTGACCCGGTCCAGATCTGTTGTGTGGGTTCAAACAGCATCCCTGGTACTCCTGAGAAGTGTGAGTTTGTCTCACTGGTGTGTGTTGGACCACACAGACTCAAAGTTTGGCTCTGCCTCTCACAACCTTCCCATGGGCTGTTTTGCCACCTCACATCAAACTTCTCCAAGGGCTTTTACAGCGATCACTCCACCTCTCCTGGGGCTTCTTTGCCTTGCCAAAGCTGGCATCACCCCTAATATCATGGCTTTCCTTGGCAAAGAGCACTCCAGTCAGGCACTCCTCTACTCACATGTCTGTGTTTTCATCCCCTCCAGCGATGGACAGCACCAATACCAGCTCAAACACAGTATGGCTGAAACATCAGAATGGTGCTGAGGCTGACAACACGTTGGGGTCTGTCTTTCCCCATGTCTGTGACCTCCTCAGAAGCTGGCAGAGTTGTATTCCTAGTAGATATGGGTACCTTAGTATTAAAAACCATGCCAGTGTGCTATGTTGGGGTGATGAGTAAATTCCTTCTCTTACCTTCGTTTACAGTAAAATCCCCACGGTTCAGTCGCTCCTATTGGTGCTCAGAAGATGACAGTGAATTCCAGAGGGTTTTTTGAGAGTCTCTTCCCATTTCTGAGCCGAGCTGTTATACTCCCATGAATCCAATCCATTCTAAGTTTAGCACTGGAGACTGAATTAGCAGATGCAGCTAAATTTAAACCAAAGCTGTTTTTCAAAGTCCCACGAGAAGGGAACAAATGCAGATGGGCTGAGCGCTCGCCATGGCGGTACCTGCTGCAGAACCGTAACACTCTTTCAGCCAGTCTTAGTGAGAGCTGGTACTAGTTGAGATGAGAAAGGCACAAGAGACTCTGTGGAGTTCCAGCAGTGGGAGTCTTGTTGCATCAGATGAAAAAGTTGGTGAATATCAAATAGCTTTTCCATGTTATTCTTCTGCTACACATGGTTTCGTAGGCTGGTTATGTTGGTTACCCTGGAAAAGGATCTGTGCTTTCCAGTGCACACCCTGAGTTATCTGTTGGAGAATGTGAAGATCAGAAGTGTTGGGAAATTGGAAATGTGAAGTTAAACCGAGGGGATGTGTGCCCCCAGCTAGCTAGAGACATTCCCTGAATACCACCTAAACCCAAAAAAGAAGCATGCATTAGTTTGAAGGATCTCCTAGAAAGAGACATCTGTTTTGGAACAAGCACAAAGGGCTATCGCCAGAACTATCCCGTAATAGCTACGAGCTGTAATCTGACATTTTAGATACACATTCCTCTTGCCAAATAATATCATATTTTTGCTCTTGGCAGAGGAAGTAAAGAGAAACATATATCCAAGATGAGTAATTTAGTACAATGTAATCATGGCAAGCTGCTCCACAGGCTAGGGACTGAACTGCGAGTCAGCAAGACAGGGGGGTTTGTCCTCTTAGATAGGAGTGTGTGTGTTACACAGGGAAAACAATCACAAAGACAAGTTGTTTTCTTGTTAATCTTATTTTCCATGTGAGCCCAAGTGCAGGCTTTTATTCAAGGAGCAGATGACTAGGGGTGGGGTGACTGATGCAGTTGTTGCTGTGGGCTGCGCTCCTTGGAGGTTTCCATACCTGTAGATACTCAGCCTAGTGAAGGAACCTTCCGCTCCTCCACCGTCCCAGCTCACAACCCACCATATTTCTGCCAGCTCTCACTGATTTCAAATGACATCACCAGATTGGGCTGTAAGTGGAGCTGGCCAAGAAGCAGAGACAGATCCCAAACCCGAGGAGGTGATCTGTGGCAGAGGAGCACAGCCAGCAGAGATAACCACCTCGGTTGTCACAGGCTAATCCACCTGTAATTAGGAGTTACAGCTCTGTGTCCCTGGGCAGGGAAGTGCCTCGAAGCTGGAGTAGTGAATTGCTGTCTCTGTGTCACTGACTAGTATTATTTAAGGGAGATAAATAAGAAAAGTACTTAATGTGGTCCAGAGGCTTTGCATTGCTGAATCTTACCATCCTTATTTCAGCCAGAGCCTAAGACAGTTAACTAAAGAGATGGCTCACTTCAGGGACAAATCATCTGAGGTCTCTACCCTCTGTGCACTGGTTCACATCCATGTGCAGCAGCGTGTGTTACTGTCAGCCCTCTGCCCCTCCACCCCCAAATGTAGAGCTGGTGAAACGCCTGCAGCTCAGCTGCCCAGTCACCAGCTCCCCAGTGCTGTTGAACTCACCTGAACCAGCCGTGAGGACAGTTCCCGTTGCGCTATGGACACCAGCAGAGCTCCTCTCCCAGCGTTCCTGGAGGCCGCTGCTCTCACTACACGAAGGGATGACCCAGATACTTTTCAACATTGGCTTCTCTCACATTCAGGGTTGTTAAAAATTTGAATAATTTCCTGATCAGGCATTTCCTGAAAGTAAAAGCAATCAGTATAAGCACAGATCTTGACCTTGGACATTAATTTTATATGCTATTTAAGAGCTCCTTCAGCTTTCTGAAAACATAAACCCTGCAGGCAGCAAATGTCTTTGTTTAACAGGGCATTATTTTTACAGGACTTAGGGCATATTAAAAATGCATCAGTATAAGCAGAGGAAGAGAGGAAGATTAGTAATGAAAAGATATCTTTAAATATTTAAATGTAACTTGTATTTCCATTAAGATTAACATTTCCCAGGTGCTACAACATACACTGATGCAAATCACTGCAGTTATTTTCCAATACAATCACAGAGGTTTCCACTGGAAAAGGCTAATTTGGTTGCCTTGCATGTTGTTGTCACTTCAATCTTTTATCCAAGTGTATTTACCAGTTCAGGCAATGGAAAACAATGAGGGTGAGAAAAGTAAACTCCTTCACTCTGCTGTTGCTCATGACTTAAAGGGAATGAATGAACCATCAGTGAGAACTCTCCTCTCCTGACAACCAGAAATGATGCCATCTCCCATCAAGGACTGATGGTGAGAATGGAGAACCAGGGAGAAAGTTGGAAGAACATTTACAAAAAAAAAAAAAAAAGGAAAATAAGAAGTCTATTTTGAGGCCATCTGATTTTGTAGCAGTAATAATCCTGTCTGAGAGAATAATGCAAAGCATGAAGGCTCTGTCACAATAAGCCACGTTTCCTCTTAAGGCAAAACAGAAACCTGAAATCATTGTCCTGGAGTGCACCAAAACCTCTTAGCACAAGTTCCTGAAATATTCATGAACATTAAGAAAATAGCAAACTTCTCAGAGAGCATGCTCTTTGATGTAACTTGCTATACCCATGCCATCCTCTAAGCTCTGAAAACATAAAAGGAAGGTTTTTTGCAGAAGGTAAAAAGTAATGGGTAAAAGTAAAAATCTGCTGCAGATCACACAATGTTGGTTAATTCAGCTCCTCAACTACTCAGTCTAACTGGGAAAATCCACATGTGGTGGGTGTTTGCCAGTGTAGGGCAGTGAGGAGCTCAGTATTTTGAGAAGAGAAGATACACCAAGTGTGTAGATTGTTAATAAGCAGTAGAGGAATCACTGAACTGTAATATCCCAGATGAATCAGATTTAACATCAACTCACCCAGCTTCTGCATTTTTGTTACTTTTGGAAAGTCTGGAGCCAGACACTTTTTAAACCTCAAATTCCTATGTTAACCACTGCAGAAAAGGAGGAAGAAGGAAAAAAGAAAGGAAAAAGAGCAATAAGAAGATGGGAACTTCAATCACATGTGGACATGCAGCAGCGCAGCCACCCCTGCCACCACTTCCCATCACTACTGAGTTCCCTTCTTGTACTGTGGGGCTCCAAGCCTCTGGTGAGGCAAGCCAGGAGCTCACGCAGTGAGGGTTAGTCATATTGAAGGAGGTTTGGGAGCATGGAAACAGCAACTTCACATTCATTGCTGGGAATAAATGCTAAAGATGCCACTGTTGGAATGTTTATGTATTTTGCAAAGACATAAGTGTTTGGAGAACAGCAGAAGATGCTGCTTGGCATAGGCAGACATAAAGCATTTTACCTGATTACTCAGCCCCAGCTCCAAAGACATTTCTTTTGGCAGCAGCTGCAGCTCAGGCAGTGTCTCTCCTCCTCCCCCCAGCCATGAGCAGATGAATTATCCCAGCACTGTTCTTGTAAAGCCATTCATAGCCCTGTGCAGCGGAACCCAGCAATGCTGCAGAGAAAGAGGGAAAGAAAAAGAGGTGGAGAGAAAAGTGTTTCCAGGTGCAGCCTGAGACTGCCTCACACTCAAAAGCCAGGTTGCTCCAGTATCACTTGGACAGGCACTTTGTACTGTCTGCACTGCAGGCACAGGCTGAGGAACAGATCTAGCGGGGAGATATTTTTTTTTGATGGAATGTGGATGTAGATTTTTGTTTTTCCAGGAGCAGTTTGTTGATTTACAGTAACGCCCCCAGGACTGTGGAACATGTATGCAGACAGAGCTTTCCTCCTGTGTCTAATCTGCTAATTTATAGTTGCAAACTGCACGATGTCTTGCAATGAAAATGTAACTTCATAAGGCAAAGGCAGAGCTGGCAGCCATTTCCCTGGGCAGGTTCAGTCTGACTCTGCTGGTTCTGTACATCCTCGAAGATAAAGCCCAGTTGGGACTTGGCAGAGTGACACAGCCACGAGCTGTTGGGAGGTAGTGGGAAGCCAATGCTGTGTACATTTACCATGGCATGACTATCTGTAGCAACTCTCACAGGTACTGATCACAAGTCATGTTGTGACTAACGCTGTGGCCTGCCTGTAGCTGCTCTTTAGATCAGGCTAACAACTTATTTTGGATTCAGTTACTTTAAAACACAGCAGCCATGCTTCCTAACCTGTGCTTAATAACATTATTTGAATTATTTACCTCTGTAAGGCTGTGTTCCATCGTTGTATTGTTCCTGAGAGCTCATTATTGCCTAACAGTGTTAGGATGACTAGAACCACCTACGCATCTGCAGTGAGGATGGCTGCTCATGCAGCAGGAGGCAGGAATTGCTCATGAAAACAGACTCCATCTGATAGAGAGATGGAAGAGTCACACAAATAAATATTCCTTCTTGTGTAGTGATGTTTCCAACAAATTTTGCATTTCTGCTCACATACCCACTACTGGTGATCCTGTATAGAGCCTGTTCCAGTTCATTACATCTTCTCCAGGCCTTAGCACTCATCTCTAACCCAAACCTCTCATTACAGCCCATCTTTGTGGCGTGCAAAAGAAAAAGGAATAAGGGAAATGTATTTCCTGACATACATTTTTAATGTTCACAACCATTTAGTGACTGAAGGCTTCATCTGCTGAGACTGCTATCAGTGCTGATCTCAGTCAATGGGAAGAAGGAAAACGTGGTTTATACAGGGGATCTTCGTCGTCTTTAAACTGGAATTGTCATTAAGGTGGACCCCTGCCCAAATACCTGATATTTAATGTACTCAAGAACCTGATATTTAATGTACTTAAGATAGATTATTCATGAAACCTTCACAAGGAAATATACATAATAGGCCAAAAGGGGTCTGCTAAACAGACAAGGAGAAATGAGAACTCTCCTGGCCCCTTTTCACCATCAGATGAGTTTCTGTGGCTGTTTTCAGCGTGCTGGTCCCCTCATCCTGCACCAGCCTGAGTCTAAAAGCCTGTTCACTTCTTCCTAACACACTGACTGTTCAAATTTGGAACATGGTGGGAGGTTCAGGGTGAAGGAGATGGAGAGAGCTGATCTGATAGCTCTCTGATCCTTAAAGGGGGAGGAACCACTCCTCCTCCTCCTCACAGCCCTGCATTCCTGAAGCTTATCATGTGCTGGCTCTCATGCTTGTTGGGCCTCTCCAACTGCTAACCAAGCAGAAAGCACACTTTTTATCTTGCAAAGCTAATAGCTTCGTGCCAGACGGGCAATTAAATCAGCTCACCAAAAAGCCTAATGAGTGCTATACTCTGAATAATAGAGTGGAAGCAGAACCATACGGCTTGGACTAAAGGGGAGGCAGAAAAAAAAGCGGGAATACGACCTCCTCCTTTTAGACTGCTCATCAAGTCACACACACAGGCTTTGTATACTTGTGATCCGTGAAAAGAGAAACCTGTGGAAACTGACAACAAACAGTCCACAGTCCAATTCAGCTTCTGGGACAGCAAGGAGTAGTCAGCTGAAACACTACAACACCGGGGTTCAAAGCGTGCTGCTGGTGCCCAGCAAGACTAATGCAGCCACAGCTTGAGGCTGGAAACGTGGGGAGAGTCCTGGAGAGCCTCAGGAACTGATCCCGGTCCTTAACAGGTCTGAACTCCAGATTTTCACCCGCTTTACTCTTGTGTCTTGGCAAAGAACAGGGACTGTGACTTTAAAGCAGCCCTACGATTGCTGTGTGCTGCTCTGTGCAAGGGTCTGAGGTTGCTGTAATTGTACCAGAGCCCCGACTGCAGGATACCACAGGGCTCTCCAGACACCGCTCCTCCTGCCCTCCCATGCACCCCACGACTGAGCGCAGCACTGGAACAAATCCCTTACACGAGTTTTATTTGACTCTGAAAGCCTCTGGTACAATTGGTATTCTCAGGAGGTGGTTTCCACCCAACTCAAAAGGACCCCTATAAACCCAGATGGTTTTGATTACAGGACGCCTGTTTTGTGCCAGAGGTCCGAAAGCCCCATCCTCCCCTGCCGTCAGGAGTCTGTGCTGGCAGGGCCAGGTCCCCAAGCACACCCACGGCGATCAAGGCTGGGTGGGAGACGGATGCAGCCTCAGGCATCAAACAACGCTTAACAGTGCAGACCCAGAAAGCAGAAAGAACCTTTAGAAGAAACCGAGGAGAAAGAAGCAGCACAGTAAGCTTTGTCTCTGCTGCTGTGAGGCTGCCTGCCACTTCAGCAGTGCAGGATCTCTGACTGACCCCCAGTACACCCCCAAAGCAGCTCCCGTGGCTCAGGCCAGGGGTTGCAGAGCAGTGATCTGACGATGTCTCATCTCAGACCGACTGTGTGGCCAAACCCATCTGCTCCGTGTTTTTTTCCACCATTTCTTATCAAAATACTGACCTGATAGAGGCAAGATCTTACAAAACATAATAGTCTGCTGCTGCCAAAGAATGATTGCTGCTAGCTAACATTTATTTTTCCACAATTATATTCAGGGCTGTGGAGGGCTCGGCTGTCCTTTCAGACAGACCAGATCAAGGAGTGGTGCCTACAGTCCATCATCCCAGGATAAATCCGGGGAGGCTCCATGACTCAGGAATGAGTCACTGCTCCTCTGTTTCCAGACTCTTGGGGGCGTACTAATTTATTGTCCGTCTGTATCTGCAGTAAATTATTACCCCCAGCTCGGGTCTCCTGTGCAGAGGAACTCAGACACCTTCTGCTTGTCCCTTGCTGTAGGGCTGCACACCAAGACCCCAGGGCTTGGTCACCCGTGCAGAGATCTTACAGGAATGGGGGGAGTTAACCTTTTCTTCCTTGAATGACATGCTGGCCAGGTTAATTATTTGGAACTAGATCATTCCTACCAAGCCCCCAAAATCCCAATTACTTAACCAAGATTGACCTTTGAGAGAGTTATTTCTAAGAACTTGGATAAAATAAGACAGTATGACTCAAACAACAGGAGAAAAGTGTCTGCATCGCAGTCAAGCCACACAAATTGCTCTCGCTGTCAGAATCAAGTATCCTAAAAAAACCCAACCCAAGAATGATTAATCTTTTTTTTTTTTCTCTTTAGTGAGACAGATTGAAGTGCCCCAGCAGAGCTAGACAGGAGGTGTTTAAACAATGCCTACTGAGTCTCCAGCAAGTCTTTACTAGCAGGAACACAAGCACTAGGTCGGAAAGGAAAACAGTATCGACAATAACAGATTTGTACTGGTGCACTTACAAGATAAATACATTCAGAGACTCACAGAAAAGCACTGAAAGGTGCTGAATAGCAAACAGGCCTCTTCAGCTCTTCACATCCAAAATTCAGGAGCCTGAAGACACTGAGGATACAGAAGAAATACATTAAAGTATTACTGGTTTCCAGTGGCAATGCTGGTTTAAGAATTTCTTCCCCATGTCATTCATATTAATCCCCATGCTCGTTTTTCCACCTCCCTCCTTCCCCCAGTTGTGTTTTCAAAGGCAGTACTGGCTTGGGGCACAGATCCTTTTCCATCTCTGGCTGCTGATCCCCAGCCTTGTGCCACCCTGGCACAACTGCTGGTGTGGCCAAATGGGAAATGCAAATATAAGTCATGTAAATTCTGCCAAGATGGGTGCTGAAACAGACATGAAATGGCCTTTGAAATCAAATCAAAGAAAAAAAAAACCAGTTGTGGAATGGCAAATAGGAATGAGAGAAAAATTAAAATTTTTGGAATCATGTACCTTAAAAGGTAAACAAATCCCCAAATCCCAAATTTCTAACTAAAGATTTTGAACAGGAGTATACTACTACTTTATTTTTATGTTGGGGGTGTCCCTGCTTCTTGCAGGGGGTTGGACTGGATGACACTTCTAACCCTAATCATTCTATGATTCTATGATTCTATGATTCTATATGCACCCACAAATTTAATTGTTATGTTAAAAATAAATTGATTCTCAATCTTAGCAAGAGATTGCATATTAGTTTTCACCACACTTCAGATCAGAAATGTAATTTCTTAATTAAAAATCAAGGCCACAGGCTGGCCCTTGAACTTAAACTATCTTGAGAGCAACAGCTTCTGATTTTTTCCCCTTCCTTAATGCTTTTCTGAGACCATCACTGCTGTGCAGGGAAGGATCCTGCTGGCCAGCTGCAGGCTGCTGACTGTGCCGGGGCAGATCACTGGTGGTCAGCACAGCAGGGGATTACTGGGGATCTCTGTCTGCACGGAAGCAAACCTGGAGGGACACGTTTCCAACCGTGCCACAGACCTAATGAGTACCCAGTTGTGTGGTAAGAGCTAGCAGCGAGGCTGCCGGGCCGCTGCTTCGTGCTGTGCTGTTGTAACACTGCTTTATCGCAGTATTTCTCACGCTGGTTTCCTGTTTGCCATGCAGTGGAGTGCTCTTCTGGTAAACTGCTTCGATAAACAGGGGCTGCTAGCCAGTGACCCCTGCGGACGGTCACAGCACAGCTCCGCGACAGCAGCAGGGACAGCGCCCTGAGGGCTGGAGAGCGGAGGGTGATTAATGCACGTAGTGGAGTTCTGTGAAGAAAGAAAGGAAAATCCCAGCTCTCTCGGTTGGTATTTTACCGCTGTGGGGAATTAAAACAATAAGTTGTAACTGAACAATGACACCCTAAGGAAAAGAAGAAAAGCACCCATAAAAGGCCCTTTAAGAATAGCTTCTCTGTTAGGAAAACCTCATTGAGGAAGTTTAAGATCAGAAGGAGAACAACTCTGAAGGGGCAAGGAGGTGGGCTCTCAATAAATGATCCCATTCCCAGCTTCTGTGATGCTGTGGCCTAACGTTCAAAAGCATCTCCTACTCTACATTCTGTCTTTGAGACTTTGCTGACTCCAAAAATCAGATTGAAAGCTGCAAGAGTGAGATGTACTTGAGTTTGGACCCCTCCTGCCTCCAACCTGGCAGAGGGAGGCGGCACCGGAGCTACCAGCCGCGGCCAGTCCGTGCCCTGGAATGCAGCCGCCGAGCCGGGCTCGCTGGATGCTGACAACCCGCTTTCATCTGGCCGGGTCCCCGCCACCAGCTGCGCCGCGGAAAGAAAGAGCGAGCGGCTGGAATTCACAGCATTCCCCCTCTGATTAATCCCCGGCTGCCCCGCCGCGCCTGAATGAACCGGGCTAGGGATTGGTAGCTCTGCTGGGGGAGATTTGGGGATTCCTTTGGGCCCCCCGCGGGGAAGTGATACAGAGAGCAAATAAGCAGCGGGCAGTGCCGAAGTGATGTAATGGGCCCCTCGCCTCCGCTCTACCCAACTCACTGGCCTTTCTCCCAGGGACTGAAACATCACGCCTTACAGGCCATGTGTTAATCGTGCCCTGAGCTCTATGCAGTCCAGGCAACTTAAAAGACATGAATGATGTTTAAGCCAAGGCCTGGGAGCACAGAGAGAGCTCGGCTCAAGCCTGGGTTGGTGACCAAGGATGAAGATAGAGAAGTGCAAGGTCCTGTGGCCACCGCAGCCCTAGGCGGCCACCCCAACCCCTCCGCTCGGGCTCCCCACCTCTTTCCAGGCTAGACAATAATTAGATATCCAGTTAAAGTGCCATTTTACAAAATGAGACCTAGCCCAGACATGATGGTGGGCAGGCTCTGGAAGTGTTAAACTGCAGAACTCAGATCTCAGCAGAGTCACCGAGGGAGCTGATTAACCAAGTGCCTGGGCTCTATGTGGAAGCGTGTCTCTGAATTCTCTCTCTCCTCACACAGGCCTTGCTGCAAAATAACATTACAGTGCCATCCTGACACTAGAATGAACTTTTGGGTCTCAGATGGTCTAGTTAAGCTGAACAGCCCAAGGATGCACAAAGCTTCCCATCTCTGTCTCCCCAAGTGATCTCTTTCAGAAACATGCGTTTTCTTGCAGGGCGCCCTTGGGCCAGCTCCAGTTTCTATTTTCAAGATCCAGAAGAAAAAAATGTGAGAGATGATCTGTTTTTCCCACCTGTGTAATTCACACAGACTCTGTCATTTATAAATCATCAAACGCTGCAAGATTTTTAGTATCTTTCTTTTTGCTTTAGTTTTGTTATTCGTGTGTGTGTGTTTTGGAATCTAGTATGATAACTGGGAATATTCAGATGTTAAACTTACACACATACATGTAATAAACACAACTAATAAATAATCAGAAAGAAAACAGAAACTGGCCAATTATTCAGCCAATTATAAATATGAAAAATACTGTTCTGAATCTTGCTCTGAAAAAAATAACTTATGATCACGTTGTAGCAAGGACAGAAATGAAAACACAACATTTCAAATACCGTTAGAATTCAGATCTACATACAAAGTGGGATCGTTGGGAAAGTCATTCCCTGTGGATTAGTTCATCCCAGCCACCAGC
Source organism: Heliornis fulica (assembly GCA_013399135.1). Taxonomy (NCBI): domain Eukaryota; kingdom Metazoa; phylum Chordata; class Aves; order Gruiformes; family Heliornithidae; genus Heliornis; species Heliornis fulica. The sequence continues at coordinate 11,187 of VXBZ01009708.1, read as the reverse complement.
TTGCACTTGCTTTAGTCTTTTCTGTGAAGGGGTGAAGCTGTTACTGCGAGCAGCCGTAACCATCCCCGCTCAGCGTGAGCTGCCTGTTCCACAGCACAGCCAGCTCCTGTCTGCCCTTTTTCATGTACTGATACTGGGTTAGATTGAGACCACATCATCTTTTTTCACTAACTTTTTACCTTTGCAAGCATTGCTCCTGAGTTCTGAAGAACTAGAATGCTGCTCCAGTTCTGGTACAAAAATTCCTGATGCAATAGCTGCTCCCGCAGTAGATAATTATTACTCTGGCAATAATGAGGCTGTTAAATACATCGCTGTTGTTCTGCTGAGATGGTCAGGGACCTAAAAATGAGAGAGCTGGATTATACTTTCAAAGCTAAAATCATTACAACTGGAAAAATCTTTGAGTTTTTTTGTGGGAAAATTCACACTAACTCCACATCCCAGTCACAGTTTCTTGGCTTATTATAATGTCCTCACTATCAACATTTCCCAGTTCCCTGTTGGCAGCCATTCTGGGGTCACCACTGGGGACTGGATTTACTGGAGGGGCTCAATGCCCAGCCCTGTGCTCAGGGCCACCTGCCAGCAGAAAACCTATTGCTCTGTCTCTTCCCTTCCATATTGTGTGTATGCTCAGCCCTGCTCAGAGCTACATCTCATCCCAGCACCAAAACCAGAGGAAAACAAGACAATGTGATTAAGTGACGTGCTTACTGTCACAGAGTAGGGCCAGCTCTGGAAGCAGAGAGCTGCCATTCCCAGTTGCAGAGTTCTTTCTCTGACAGTCCCAACTGTGTTGCTATAAATATTGAAGGGCAAAATTCAGATTTCCTTCTGTTTCTTTAGCACTGCTCGTTTGGTTATCCAGAATGGCTTCTTAAAAGTACCAGGTTGCTTCAATGTGTCAGTCTGCATTCCTTTTTGACTGCATTACTAACAATACCAGATAAAAAGGACTCTAACAGAACTGAGATCCCACTCTTAGGTGGGTTTGGGGTTTTTTTTTGTCATCTTAAATTATTAAATTGCAGTCATGAAGGACAAATACTGAAAAAAAGGACCTCGTCAGGCAAAATTCGAAGGTCTCTTATGCAACAGCAATGCTGAGAGCTGCAAAGGAGCCATAGGTGACCCTAGTTCAAAAAGATTTTGAATCAAAAGATGTGTCCAGTGACTTAGAGGTTTTGAGAAGGCTTTATCCATGGCTGTGTTTTAACAGCTGTATTGAACAATCTCTGTGAATATTGCAGTCCCCTCTCTCCAGCCCAGCTGAAGAGCTCCCCTGCAGCGCCGGCGCCTGCAGTTGTTGAATGGTTGTTTCTCACACTACAGCTCAAGTAAGTCAAGGATACAAGGGAGAAGATGATCCAAGTAATTCACTAGCCTGTATAGCTGGGATAACCCACAGGAGCCCGCAGAACTCATCCAACTTTTTAAACCTACCCAAAGACTTGACAGGGTGTTTGACTCTGATTTTTTTGTCTTCTTTATTCTTTTCCCAGTGTGGTTGTTTGTTGTATTTCACAATTAGCATCAGGGAGCACACACAGTGCACCAAACATGTTACTGAAGACTGAAATTCTAGAAAATCAGCGATAGAATATTGCAACACATTCGAACCAAGTATAAGATGCTTCCAGTGTGAAGACAGAAATGAATTTGCTGCAAAGACTTAAAAAAATACAAGTACCTCATAAAAGGATCTGTGATGACTATTAATCTTTTATCATGTTTCCATGTAAGTGTAAATAAGCACAAGGGTGGTCACCCACATAAGAAAAACAAGATATTTGATGCCTGGGTCCATTGCTGCTTAAAGATTGTGGTTTTCTTGCCCTGATGTCATAGATTTAGACCCCGAGGTGACTTCAGAACATCCCCTCCCGCGGTCGCGGGCGCACTCCGTCCTCTGTTGCGGCAACATGTTCCCTCACACACTACAAACCACTGGATCTGGGACTAGACAGGTATCAGCCATAGAAACCCCTGTGGGTTTTATGGTAACAGGAAGCACAAGTAATGTTTCATGGCAAGTGGATCAGGAAAGCAGCATCACAGTGTCCCAGAACTGAAGGGGTTGGAAGGGACCTCTAGAGATCATTGAGTCCACCCCCCCCGCCAAAGCAGTGACTGGAGTAGGATTTAACCTGTCACTGCAATACCTCATCTGACAATAGCTTGGGTAGTTTTCTCTGTACTCTTACTTAATATTGAATTCCTTGCTGAAAGCTTGCACCAAAGCTCAAGGTAGAGATATCCTACATACCATGGCAAATTTCACAGAGTTCAAAGCTCAGACATGAGTTTTTGTCTTTAAGATATGTCCTTCATGATTTCAAAACAATCCAGCTTTGCTGAGGAGTTAAATCTCAGCTTTGTGAGAGAGTGAACTGTTAAAGCTATGAAAACAAACATCAACTTTTCCAAATTTTTGAGGATTACATTGTGGCTTTTACTGCTGATGCCAGTGGCAGAGTGGGGCAAAGCATTTGTGAACTGGAGGCTGGAAACTGTGAACCCCCTGCACATACACACACACAGACATGAAGAAAATACACCAACCAACTTCTGAAATAAGTTTTGATCTGTCATCCTTCCTAACAAAGACTTTTCATTACAACCCAACTAAACACTGGGGGATTGAAGAACTCATTTCAGCACATGCATGTAAATAAACATCATATCATATGTGTGCATGCTTTCTATCTTGGTTGCAGCAGGGTAACTGAAAATGTAATTTCTCTTCTAATTAGGCCTTTTGAATGTAAACAGGAGTAAAAAAAAACCTTTACCTGGATGAACACAAATGTTGTCCTTGACTGTTCTGCCTCAGTCCCTCTTCCCTCCCATCACAGCTGATGGTCCCATCTGCTGAAGGATGGCTCGGCCTGAGCACCCAAAAGGAACAGAAGGTCTAAGGTAGATGTAACATATCTACCATGATCCTGAAAAAGTGCAAAAGAGAGGTCAGAAACAAATCTGAAGGGCTTTTATTCAGTATTTTGGTACTATATTACTCCCTGTACATGGCATGCAATTCTTAGCAGCTATTATTTTTAGCCCTTTCTATGTTACATGGCTGCAAAAATTGCTGACAGAAACTGCCAACATGCTCCACTAACAACTATAATCTGTTTTGCTGGCATAAACATCTTTCTACATTAACACAGACCATGTACTTTAGGGGCTTCTAATGATGCAATTCCACTGGCAAAGGAGACTTCTCTGATACTACCCCAGATTAGTGGGTCAAATTCTAAAGGGATATGTATAAAAAGTGGGGTGGGTTTAAAGCTGACAAGTTGTTAGGAGTCTCAGTGGAGCCAATGTATGCATGGAGAAGGTGTGGATATGCAGGTCTGGAACTACATATTTAGGCCAAATTTGACTTTCAAGTAAAATTTTCCTGACAACAGTAAACAAATACGTCACATCTGCCACAGATGTGCTGTACATAACAGCTGCTCCTACAGCATCAATATTATATTTACTTAGTGATTCATCCCCTTCCTCTGTGTGTTTATCTAACTACCCTAACCACATCCAGTTACCAATTACTAGCTGGAAACGGCCTTACAAAACCATGTTCAAGGGACTCTAAACAGCTGAACACAGACTGAGGCTTTGGTGTCACCACTCATCGCTAAATGTCTGCACAGGAGGATAAATCAGTCAGCACTTTCCTAGAATAAAATTCCAGCAAGCCACCTAACCATTTGCAATTGAATCTCCATCTCCTCTAACCAATAAAGGGCCATCAGATGACTGCAGATGACTCTCGATCAGGCCTTTAAACTGGAGGAAGCAACAGATCTTCATAACGTTGTTGCATGTGGAAACTGTGAAACAGTTGCTCAGAACCCACTCATGGACTTCACAGATCAGCACAGGGGAAACTGTGGAGTGATTTCCCAGCTCTGCCATTCAACCCATGACAGTAAAATCTATTTCTCTTGTAATCTGGGTATCACCATCACTGACCTGCATTCTCAGAATCAGATTCTGTTCTCTTCAGTTTGTGAGTCAGTGCAACTCAGGACAGACCCTGGTCCTGCAACAGGAACTGTCCACACTATTACATTATCAACTAGAATATAATTCTGCTCCTTTAGTTCTGTGCATTTTACAGGAATAAAATAAAGCAGAAACTCACATTTATCAGTAATGTAAGCAAGAGTACACACTCATTGTCTTCTCCAAACGAGCTAGGTTTCCACACTTGTAATTAGTATGTAATTATTTGTGGGTTTGTTGGCTTTGAGGCAAAAGACTAATGTCAAATCCAACTGGCACAGACCAGACTGTCACCTTTAATCTCTCCCAGGAGTTTCATCTCTCAGCACTTCTAGAAGAGGACTCTGAGACAGAAGAACTTGTATGACTGGAGTTGCCAGGACTTCACTCTTTTGGGAACTTCTTTTCTACACTATTCCCAACACATGTGTAGACCTATGTAACAGTCTTTTTGCTTGAAAGATAAATTATAAAGTCCTAAAAACCTCTCAATTGCTGAAATTCAGAGGCCAAGGCACATACTTCCCTTCTCCAGTCTCTCACTTTTCTATATGACATTCCACCATCAGCAGATGACATTTCTCTGCATGAGAAACAGGGAGGTGGCTACCTTCAAGACCTAGTTTCAGCTCTAGGAGAACAATGTCCCAAGAGACCCTCTGCAGTCAGTGCAGAAACAGGCACTTCCATACAAGGATTACTGTCTAATTTCCTTTCTACTCCAGTTTCCCCTGGGAGTAGAGCAGGTTGGTTATCCTGGGCTTTGGGAGCACCCTGGGAGTTACTGCTCTGGAGCACCTAGACCCTCTGTGTACCCACCTCTGCTTTCTGTATGGGGGAGCTGACATCTCATGGCACTTCAGCTACTGCTTCTGTCCTCAAAAGAGCCAGTCTAATGTCCTGGTCTGCCAAGAAGCTTCCTGCTCTCACAGCTTCGATATGCTTCTGCCTTTGTATCTTCATGTGCTTTTCCTGGAGACTGACTGAGGGTCTGGAAAGGCTAAACTGGAGTTCACAACCACTGTGATCCTCTGCTTAATTATCTGATAAATAAATGTGGAGAAGGGCTTGATGTTAATACATATTTTTAGGTGTTGTAATACAGCTACTGTCTCATACAGCTGTAATGAGCAAATGTGAAGAAAACTTTCATGCCTCAAGATAACATCCTCAACTTTTCCCAGAGCTTGTGAAGGCATGCCTGACTCTCCATGTGGGGATTTGTAATACCTAAAATAATACCAAAATAAGAAGGTAAATACTATGGGAGCAGTCCTGCACCTGATATACCCTCAGTGGAACTTACATCTACTCATGTGTGCTGAGGATCTGGCTCCTGACTTCGTCTCACATCTTTAGACTAGTTCATTTAACTCCTTGTGTTCTTGTATCACTCAGCAACTAAGATCAACTCCTGACATTTTGCATCAATCCCAGCTGCTCTGCTCAGTTATACCTGCTAAGGCTCTGCTGTTCTTTTTGTGTAGATGCAAACTTATCAAGGAGGGTTTAAAGAACACGACTTTTTGGTCAGATTTGTTTTGAATCAATTGGACCTATTTTAGAATGATGCAAGCCCTAAAGAATGCTGTGGGACTGTCTCAGTCTGTTAGCACTTTTAAGTAAACAAACAAAACCTGCTTTAATTTAGACAAATTTCCAGGCTGCAATTGTCAGAACACCACTAAAAGCTCTTGGGTATTAAAAAACAAAATCTAAATAAGAAACAGAAGCTACATAAGGAGGAGGGCTCTGTGGGAACCTTCCTGCCTTTGGTCTGACAATCCAAAAAGTGTGTTCTGGTTTCCCCCAGCATCCGGTGCACTCCAGCAAGTTTCTAAATAAAGGAGAGTCAAAACTTCCCTCAGAGCTTCAGTGTCCCTGAAATGGTGTGTCACATCTTTGCAGGCAGAGCTGCAGCTCATGTTAAAGCAAGCAACCACGTGGACATTTTCCCTAAACACTATATATCCTAAATGCTCAGCTCAAAAGTCCCTGGAATAAGCACTTACAATCACAACTTCCAACATTTGCACAAGGCTGCATCCATTCTGAGGGGCTATTTTTTTCTTACCTCACTCGATTTCCCTTCAGTGTTCATTAAACAAAGGATGCTCCATGCCATGACAGGAAAGAAAGGCTGGATTTCAGCTTGAGGACTAACAGTGAGTCAATTACAATCTACCAGTTCCTAATTACAGTTATTTACCCCAGGCTGCCTCCCAGGACACAAAACTGGTGATGGATGCCTTCTCTTTGTGATAAACATTCACTGAGATACATGTGGAGGCTGAAATGCAATGAAGATTAAGTGTTTCTTTTTCCTTTACTCCAAGCAAGGAGTGTTCAGCTTTCATGAGAATGTTTAATCCCCTTTTAAGCCTGAGTAAAACCAGCCTGTATTACGTAGAGCTATTCTGATTGTGAACACAGATCCTATCTACAGGAAAACCTGTAAAATAATCTAAGCCAGTACCTTAACTGCAAAAGGCATTAAAAAAAAAAAACCAAAAAACCAACCCTGCACATTAGGACCACATAAAATGAAATTGCTATGCAACACTAGCATTTTAGAGATAATGTATCTTATGAAAGTCTAGCACTTAATTATGGAAAATGAAGTAAGCAGCATGAAAATTATAATTGAACAGTATTCCTTCTGATATATTCACAGAATGGGGTACTAAAAAAACCTTATGAATCCAGGGAAATGATATGTGGGTCAACTTCAAAAGAAAACAGAAACAATGGGAAGCCCAAATCACACTTTAAATACATATTCAAACATTTGCATCAGCAATTCCTTCTCCAGCAAACTGAACACCCAGCACTTTCACTGCCATCGACACCCCTTTGAAGTTCAGACCCCCTCAAATGTATTCTCCGCTTTACATGAATTTCTGTCACCACTCTCCTTCCCCATTATCACCTGCTCCACAGAGAGCACAAAATTTCATATAAAATCCCACAGGAAATGCAAAAGATCTATATAAAGCTGCAAAGCATCTTTTGCCTCTCATCTTCAGCTCTTTACAAGTTTCTCAAACTGTTGGGAGAACAGAATTCTGGTTATACCATAGAGGAGGGAAGACATGAACTGAAATAATTAACAACAGCACCCCAAATGCCCCAGACCAGCCTGAGTGGTTAGCAGGCTGCTAATTTTGTATACAGGCTATACCTGGAACCTCTGCATGGCTGCATCAGTTCCTACACGTGTCCAGACTGGGGGTTTTGTTCAAGAGTTTCATTATCTCTAACACTCATCTCATTCTGGCTAGTCCAGAATTAACAAGCATTTCAGGAGAGTGCAAAGCACAGCTGGGATCCTGTTTTTCAAAGGAATTCTTTACAAGCGCAGACATCTCTCCCGGACTCAGCATGACCCTCTTCTACCCCTGGAATGTCTGTGTTGCACTTCAGTGCTACATTTGGACACAGAGAAGAGCCCTGGCTCTTCCTCATCTCCCTGCCACAGGGTCCAGGACAGGAGGGGAGACTGGAACCTCCCAGGACAGCTGAAGCCACCCAGGGCAGCAGAGCCACTTACCATCTGTGTGCAGTTTCTTGATAGCAGGGAGCACAGCATCAAAGACAGTCCTGTCCGCTTTAAGTGTAAAACAAAATTTAAAAAAAAAAAGAAATTAAGAGGATTATTTTAGATTAGTATAGCTCAGTGAATGAATTATTATTGTCAAGATATTTTAACAACATATACAACCTATTTCTTCACAAATACTTTCTCCAGCCTATGCTGGATGCTTACATTCACCAACATATTAGTCACTGCTTAATTATCGCTATGAAGCCTTATTAATATGTATGGATAAAGAGCTCTCTGGCAGGAATGCATTTTAATGAAGTCGCTGAAAGGCACCAAGCAGCAGTTTCTAGAAGGTTATACCATGACTAACAATAGCAAACCGAAGCAGCCCAGGGACAGGATGAGGTATGGAATGAAAAAAACTCAAATTCATTTTAATATTTTAACAATAAACTTAATTATAAAGCATTTAAGTGGTTCTACTGAGCAGCCTCAAACAGTTTGCATCTCTTCCTCAGAGGAATGGTGTCACTCAAAATGTCGTCTCTAAGTGCACAGCAGCGTTTTCCATAGGATATGGAATATGCTGCATGAAAGGAGGATGGTGGAAATGAGACATTTTGTGGTCATTCTGTGTTTAACAGTGAGTGAAGCACCAGCACGCTATTTTTGAGGTGACAGTGGAGTCTGTAACTTTCTATATTGCCCAACAACATGTAATTTACAAATCAAACGCATATGTTGTGCATATGATTGCACTTATTTCCTGGTGCAGCGATTCCCTTTGCTCCTTGTGTTATTTTTGTAATGTCTGGCCCTTCCAAGGCATACTTTATCATCACAGAATCCCCAGGTTGGAAAAGACCTTTGAGGTCATCGAGTCCAACCATCCCTGTCCTCTCCTGACCCATCTCCCTGAGCACCTCATGTCCCAGCTGGTCAATACACCTATGGGTGGGGACTCCCCCCCTCCCTGGGCAGCCTGTCCCACACCCCCACAGCTCTTTGGGGGAAGAATTTCTTGTGACATCTCATCTGAACCTGCCCTGGTGCAGCTTGAGGCCATTCCCCTTGTCCTGTGCCCTGTCCCTGGGCACAAGAGACCATCCCCCCCCTCTCTCCAACCTCCTCTCAGGTCATTCCAGACAGGGAGAAGGTCTCCCCTCAGNACCCCGGGGCCGCAGCAAAGCCCGGGCACCCGGGGCAGAGGACACCCGGGGCAGCGGACACCCAGGGGCGGGCCGCTGTGTGGGGTTGCGGAGCCGCCCCGAGAGGCGGGCGCGGACCGGACGGCTCAGCGGCGGCTGCCCGAGTAAGAGTCGGCGGGGAC
>VXBZ01009678.1:945-13111 GCA_013399135.1 Heliornis fulica | reverse complement strand
TATCAGTTTTGTCAGCTATATATCTATGGAAACCCTTCCAGTTATTCTATAAAATCTGCCTTATTGTTTCTGCAGGCTTTGCAACCATATAATTAAAATGTTCACACAAATGCTGTTTTGAGATTAAAATTGTTTATTACACACATATACTTAATATGGTATGGCTTTGAATTTTGATGAATCTTCTTAGTAGCCTTCCAGTTACAAAGGGAAGAGATTAAAATGTGTTCTGAATTCAAACAACTGAATTTCCTCCACTGTAATGTACATTAAAATTGACTGCATTCCCCATTTTAAACACACTAAGGCTTTTCTTTTTCTTTTCTTTTCTTTTCTTTTCTTTTCTTTTCTTTTCTTTTCTTTTCTTTTCTTTTCTTTTCTTTTCTTTTCTTTTCTTTTCTTTTCTTTTCTTTTCTCTTTTCTTTAACAGAATTAAAAACAAACAGAGAAGAACTGAGACTTGAATTGGTCTTTCTTTAATGGTACTTTCATACCAATGTAAATAAGGTGTAAAATAAGTTTTGGAAGATGCTTAAATAATATTTTCCTGATTTAAAGCACTGTAAGTCAGTGGTGAATCTGGTTGCACTGAATTGTAAGGAGGGAGGAAAGGAGTTTGATGTAATTCATGTAAAAACCACCATGACCACATGGTACTCAATAAATCAGGCTAGGAAGGATGAAACCTTTTTACCCCTGCTCCAACTTAACATCACCACTGTTACAGAAAATCTTGCTGTCTGAACCATTAAGTGGTTCATGAACCATTAACTGGCATCCCGCACTAGGTAAAGTGCCTGTGCTGGCTGTCTCTCCCTTTATGCAGCATCGAGTTCAAGCCTGGGGTTGATTTTTTTTTTTTCTGAGGAGGAAGATGAGAAAGGGAAAAAAAAAAAAAGAGAGAAACATAGCATGGAGAATCTCATTGATGAGCTTGGATTTGGAGGTTTTGCTGCCTGTCTGTGCAGAAGCCTGACTTCTGTGAGCACATCCTGCCCCATGCTGATTAGTTCTGCAGTTTCTATAAAAGTGCTTGGACGTGCTCCTGGCACTCCACATGTACAAAGGTTATCTGCCCATGCATCAAAGCCTGCTTAAAAAATTTTCTGAAAGCATGAAAGAAAATCATACCTTTGGTATCATACTTCAGAGTACCTTTTACTGTGAAATTACACATTTATTTCCTCTTTAACTTCTTATTCCTATATCTGTAAGTTTAATACTTTCAATATTGCTACTGCACATGACCCTCCCACAAACTGTTCACCCCTATTTTACATCAGCCCCTCCATCCATCAGTGTTGGAGTACACTTTCCTTGTGGCTGGCTTCTAAACCCTGGCTCCCAGCCCATGCTGTGGTGCCAGGCGTATCACAGAGATGCTCACAGCTGTGCCCTGGGTAATGGCCCTATTCAGATCAGCAGGGTGATAATAAAAACTGTGTCTGGCTGTAGAGGAAACTGAACAGAGATGGATTGTGCACATTTTGGGTACACTTTAGTCTACATAAAATACCCCTTCAGTGCCACAGATTGTCACAGAGCTCATGATAACTCATCTTGAAAGAAAACAGTCATCCTCCATCCCAAGAAGCTCGCCTTACACAGAAATACATAAGCTTTAGGAGTAATAAAGGGGAGCACCCCAGCCCAGTAAAACCAGTTCTGTAAACAGCTGGCAGAGCTGGTATCAGCTCTCTGGTAGCAAGTACATCAGTGCCTTGGCACTGCACCAGGCTTGTGGCACCTCTGCAACCCTGATTCACTGATGATTTTGTTCTGTTGCTAATGACTCTTTCTGTTGGGGGAGGTAAGTTTCAAAAAAGACCCAGTTCAGTTGAGTTTGCCCTTTAGCTTTGCCTACCTGATGGGAATTTATTTCTTTCTCCACCTCCCTTCCCACCCCTGCCCAGAGAGAGAGAGGTCTTCAGGAAACAGAATGTATCTGTGTAGCTAGGATATACCCTCAATACACCACTCAAATAATGCAAAGCTGAGGATGGAGCTCATGAGAGATGGTGCAAACAACTCACTACATGAAAAAAAAGTTAAATATCACGAGTCACCCACCCATGAAGGTAAAGGCGGCATTCTTTACAACGTTTTGTCAGTTTCTGAAGTTGCTCCTCTCATGCTGAATCACTTACAGGGATAAGCTTTGACCCATGTCAGAAAAACAGTGAGTAAGTACATTTTCTTAGCTACCACCTGTAAGGCTTGGCCCAAAGCCACACAGTTCAGAAGTTACATCACATTCTGAAACCTGATTTTGAGAAGCACTGCATCCTTTGGTTGTCCCTTATCCACCAATGCTGTCACTCCATCATAAAAGGCCACCAGGTTGGTCAGGCACGATCTACCCTTGGTGAAGCCATATTGGCTGTCACCAACCACCTCGTTGTTCTCCATGTACCTTAGCATGATCCCCAGGAGAATCTGCTCCATGACCTTGCCAGGCACAGAGTTGAGGCTGACCGGCCTGTAGTTGCCTGGGTCCTCCTTGTTCCCCTTTTTAAAAATGGGGGTTATGTTCCCTTTCTTCCAGTCATAGGGACCTCACCAGATCGCCACGACTTTTCGAATACAATGGCCAGTGGCTTGTCAACTACATCTTCCAGTTCCCTCAGGACCCGTGGGTGGATTTCATCAGGTCCCATGAACTTGTGCACCTTCAAGTTCCTCAGATGTTCCCAAACCTGCTCTTCAAAGTGAGGAGCTAAACTGAGGAGAAGCAGAGGCAGCAGTGTGAGAGCAGAGAAAAAGAGCTTCTTCATGTGCCTTGTGGTTTAACCCAGCAGGCAGTCAGAACTACTATGTAGCTTTTTGCTCACTGCCCCTCACCCCACCTCCCCCCACATCCTCCAAATCCCCAGGGAGATGTGGGAGAGAATTGAAAGAGTAAAAGTGAGAAAACTCATGGGTTGAGATAAAAGACAGTTTAATAGTTAAAGAAAAGGTCTCTCCTGGGGAAGAGAACTGGAAAAAGAAAAGTAAAACTTGTGGCTGGGGATAAAGACAGTTTAATATGACAGGAAAATAAGAGAATAATAATTATCATAATTATAATAATGGTATATACAAAACAAGTGATGGATTGAACAATTGCTGACCACCCATTGACCACCAATGTTCTGCAAGTTCCCAAGCTGTGGTATGAGCCTCCACCCAGTTTTCTCCAAGTTATGTACCAAGCATTACATCATATGGGTATGGAATATCCCTTCAGCTAGTTTGGGTCAGCTGTGCCAGCTGTGTCCCCTCCCCGCTTCTTGTGCATCCCCAGTCTCCTTGCTGGTGGGCCAGTACAAGAAGCTGAGAAGTCTTTGATTTGGTGTAGAGATTGCCTAGGAACAACCGAAACATCAGTGTGTTACGAATATTACTCATCCGAAATCCAAAGCACAGCACTTTACCTGCTACTAGGAAGAAAATTAACTCTCTCCCAGACAAAACCGGGACAAGGAAAGAGGNAGATGTGGGAGAGAATTGAAAGAGTAAAAGTGAGAAAACTCATGGGTTGAGATAAAAGACAGTTTAATAGTTAAAGAAAAGGTCTCTCCTGGGGAAGAGAACTGGAAAAAGAAAAGTAAAACTTGTGGCTGGGGATAAAGACAGTTTAATATGACAGGAAAATAAGAGAATAATAATTATCATAATTATAATAATGGTATATACAAAACAAGTGATGGATTGAACAATTGCTGACCACCCATTGACCACCAATGTTCTGCAAGTTCCCAAGCTGTGGTATGAGCCTCCACCCAGTTTTCTCCAAGTTATGTACCAAGCATTACATCATATGGGTATGGAATATCCCTTCAGCTAGTTTGGGTCAGCTGTGCCAGCTGTGTCCCCTCCCCGCTTCTTGTGCATCCCCAGTCTCCTTGCTGGTGGGCCAGTACAAGAAGCTGAGAAGTCTTTGATTTGGTGTAGAGATTGCCTAGGAACAACCGAAACATCAGTGTGTTACGAATATTACTCATCCGAAATCCAAAGCACAGCACTTTACCTGCTACTAGGAAGAAAATTAACTCTCTCCCAGACAAAACCGGGACAAGGAAAGAGGAGCTGTGGCTGATGCTGCTGCTGCTACTGACACCTATTTTTCCAGTAGAGAGTGGGGAAGCAGATGAGGAAATACGAGCTCTAACGTGCTGGCATACGCTGTTACAGAGACCAGTTGTGTGTTGGAAGAGGAGGAGCATAAATAACAAGGTTTTTGAGGCTGGCTGTGCTTTGCTGGGCTGTATGGTCGCACTCCTCTGGCTATTAGTGAAGGAATAACTCTTTCAGCTTGCCTCCTGGACTACCCCCTTATTTTTAAGAGGTTTCCAGAATAAATTGTGGGTGAACGCTGTGCCTTGTCTTCAGGCAGTAAGCGCTGGTGGATGGCGAGCATGCCATGAAGGATTTGAGCAAGGCTGCTTCAAAGCAAGGATTAGCCTTTGTCCTCTTAATGGGCTCAAGACCTCCTAATCCAGTTTTTGTGCTGCAGTCTGGTTTGCCCTCCTTTCCTAGGGCAGGCACACGCTCCCTGGGTGCTGCTCGCTGCAAAGAGCTTGTCAGGGACACTCGATGTAGTTACACAAGAGCCTCACTGGTCGGGAGTTGTGTGGGCTCTGGTGACAGGCAGGTGGCTGCAAACTCCCAGCTGATGGCACTGTGTCTTCATCTTCCTGCCTGGCTGGAGGAGAGTGGAGTTTACCGGCCTATCAACTGTGACTGGCAGGAACACCGTGACTCCAGTGTGGTGCATGACCTGTGTGTTTTTACCTACTGGTTACCACTAGTTTGCCAAGACAGGGCGGTGGGGGTCTGAAGGCTTTGCACATAAGGAAGCTCTTGTGGCCACAGAGACTGTAGCATGGGCACAGTGGAACTGCAGGCCGTGGCATGGGCAGCAATCGTGGCTCTCCTCTGAGATCCTGCAGATGGTCACAAAGCCAGAGTGGCAGAGGAGTGTGGGTTACAGCCCCACACCTTCCTTCCAAGGACAGATTCAACTCCACCTTAACATGACCAGCACTCTCCTGCAAAGCATGAGATAGGTGTGCCCCATCCTCATTCACAACCCATGGCCAAGCAGACATGTTTCCCTTCTCCACAGTGCCTGCCTGTTCTCAAACAGGATGAACCATGCTGCAACCAGTTGGAGACATCCCATGGCCTTCTAGCTCCCTCCACAGGATGGGATGGCTGCCCAGATAAGTGAAGCTCCATGGTGAAGATCCACAATGTGCTCCTCTAGAAATGTGTAGCTGCTGCCAGAAACCTGCAATGGAAAGCAGGTTGTTGGGGTCCTCAGGAAAATATGTGTTGTTCACGTCTTCATAGAAGTGTCTGCCTGATACTAAGGCAATCTGGATGTGCCTGGCTTGAGGGGACCACCGTTTGCTGGTCAGCTGGCCAAATGAGTAGCTGGCTGATCACTGACAGGCATTTAAAACTGGATTTTGAGAAGCCCTGCAGCCAACCAGAACAGGAAGACAAGGTTGCTTTTTTATTAATGGGGTCATTTCCTCCTCTGAAGTAACTGCAGTATTGCTCAGGCAAACAGATTTTACTGAAGGTGTTGGGGTCATGGGAAGAACTTAGTACAAGATTTGGAGGGAAGAGGCAGAGGCAGAGAGGTGGGGGATGCAAATTCAACCTTTAGATTTTTTTGCAAAGTCTTGTAGGCTTTGCAGCAACCTACATTCCCCTCAGACTTGTGCCACCTCCGCACAGGCATCCCCAAGACCTGGATATTATCAGCAGCCTTTTGTGGTGGTCTTGCAATGTGGCTTCTTTAAGAAGCAGCTAGAAGTTTCTTAAGGGTCCAACAAATCCCATCTGGGCTCCCAAGGCCAAACTCCCAAACTCTGTTACTGACAAAGCTGGCGGGGCCAATCAGTGCTGGTCACAGCCCCTCTGGGAATCACATTTTAGAGAGAGAACCCATGCTGGTGCAGGGAAAGACTATGAGAAATGTACCTCAAGGGGTACCTACAAGAAAGATGGGGAGAGGCTGTTTAGTAGGGCCTGTTTTGACAGGACAAGGGGTAATGGTTTTAAAATAGAGGGAGGTAGATTTAGATTGGATATTAGAAAAAAGTTCTTTACTGTGAGAGTGGTGGAGCACTGGAACAGGTTGCCCAGGGAGGTGGTGGATGCCCCATCCCTGGAGACGTTCAAGGCCAGGTTGGATGAGGCCCTGAGCAACCTGATCTATTTGGGGGTGTCTCTGCTTCTTGCATAGGATTAGCTACAGCACGTTGCACGGGATCACATCCAGATAGATGGGTCTTGAATACCTTCAGAGAAGGAGACTCTACAAACTCTCTGAGCAATCTGTTCCAGTGCTCTGTCACCGACAGAGAAATTAAGATTTTCCTCATATTCAGACATAACTTTCTGTGTTCCAGTCTGTACCCATTGCCCCTCATCCTGTTGCTAAGCACCATTGAGAAGAGTCTGGCCCTCCTCTTGATATCCACCCTTTAGATATTTGTAAGCACTGATCAGATAGATACCTTAAATCGTCTCCAGTGTAAACAGACCCAGGTCTCTCAGCTTTTCCTCACACAAGAGATGCTTTAGTCCCCTTGTCATTTTCTTAGCCCTTCACTGGACTCACTCCAGTACTTTATCTCCTCAACTGGGGAGCTTGGAACTGTTTTCAAGTAAATGGATAATCCAGTGGAAGTAAAAAAGCTACTTATGTGCCTGAAGTGAAGCACATGCATAAATGCCTTACTGAATAGGGATTAATGTTATCAAGATTTGCCACTGATACACATGTATTCTTGAAAACATCCAGAAATATGTGAATTTTGAGACAGAAACTTGTCCCATCCCTGGAGAAGTTCAAGGCCAGGTTGTATGAGGCCCTGAGCAACCTGATCTATTTGGGGGTGTCCCTGCTTCTTGCAGGGGGTTGGACTGGATGACCTCTGGGAGTCGCTTCTAACCCTAATTATTCTATGATTCTTTGATTCTATGATTCTATGAATTCAGAGTGTTCAGTTGTAATTTCATAAAGCAGTGTAACTTATAAAAAAATAATAGCTTTGTCTTATGCTTCAAAAATACATCAACAGAGTAAACTTGGATTTTACTCTCTGTGATTTCCTAAACCTCACCATGTATGAAGCAGAATTATAAATTGCAGATTGAGATTTTGCCAGTACTTTACAAGATAATATCCCCTTGTTTCATTCAGGTGAATTTGGGGTACAGGTGGTTTATTCTCAGCACCCCCATGTTCTGTAAATGTGTCCCCTCAGCTTACGCTGAGTGAATTTTAATTTTTCATAGACCACCATCAGCTTCTGACCTCAGCTGTGGCAAACCAGCTTCAATTCAAAGCTGAAGCAATATTGCAGGTGATTGAAATCTGTAGAAATAGTTCTGCAGAGCATACGCTGAGAGAACACCATTCTGCCCGTGAATTTTTTTTTCTAGGGGCTAGAAAAGCCCACCTACAAAGCAAATGTGGCACCTCTCATTGGCTTTCAGTCAGCTGAGACAAGAAGCTCCTTGAGAAATAGCTGGCAGAATCTTCAGTATAGTAGCCTGTAGAAAGCATCTGCTGCTTTTTGTTATTACAGCATGTCAGCATTTCTCATACTTCAACATATATGTCCGTGCCATTCCTTGGGACATAAGCATGGGTTCTGGAAATTGAGAATTTTCTTGGAACATTAGGTTGGTTTTTCAATGTGGCTTCTTTAAGAAGCAGCTAGAAGTTTCTTAAGGGTCCGACAAAGCAAATACCATCTGGGCTCCCAAGGCTAAACTCCCAAACTCAGTTACTGACAAAGCTGGCGGGGCCAATCAGTGCTGGTCACAGCGCCGCTGGGAATCACATTTTAGAGAGAGAACCCATGCTGGTGCAGGGAAAGACTATGAGAAATGTACCACCACCAGTCCCTCTTCCCCTCCCCTCCCCCTTCAAGAAGGAAAAGAACTCATGAGGAACTGACTGAAGACTGAAGCCTCCATTCCCTATTTCCCCACCTTTCCCTCGTGCCATCCTGGGGAGGAGAAACATCATGAATAAAGTGAAGTCTGCAAAGAAGGGAGGGGTGAGGGTGGTGTTTTAAGAGCTGTTTGTACTTCTCATTATCTGACTCTGGTTTCTCTGTGTGTGTAGGTTTCTTTCCTTTCTTCTGTGTTGAGTCTGTTTTACCCATAACGCTAATTGCAGAATGATCTCTCCCTGTCCTTATCTTGACTCCAAAGCCTCTAAACATGTATTTTCTCCCTTGTCCAGCTAAGAGGAGAGTGATAGTTCTGGCCTCCTGCCAGGGTCAAAACACCACACCTTTGCTGTGCTCATGTCTCTACCCAGGACACAGCCGCTATTGGTAAAGCTTGCATGGACATTGGTCTATGTGCCCGTCTTCATGGGGGTCTCCCAGACCCCAGCTATGGCTTCTCCAAAGAGAGGAGGATATCAGTACATGGCACTACATGCTACCAATGTCACTAAATGAAGGAAGATTTAGTTAAAAAATACCAGGTACTGCAAATGCTTCTCACTTCAGGATTTTAGAGGAAAAGCGCAGTATAACCCTGTGGAAAATTGACATGAGTCTCCTCAGTGTGTCACCTGAACTGAAGTTGGAGTGCCAGCAAGGGACCCTGCATCTAGCACTTTTCCTTAAATGCTACTCGAAGGATAAAGTTAAAAACCACCACACATAAGGCCTTCAGATGCTTGTTCGAATTGTTTTAGGGTGAGATGTTTAAAACCACTTGAAAGAACCTTTCTGTTCATCACTACAGCTTGTAGTGTGATTAAGGGGAGTGACAGAGCCAAATACAATTGAAATTCCACCACTTATATTTTGTATTGGACTGGGACCTCTGGTTTACCAAGGGATACACAATGACTCACCTACATGGAGACAGAAATTACAGTGTTGATACACAAGGAGGTAATGAAACATTCCTGTTTTCTGTTGCCAGCACTTAACAGCAAGTCAAGGAGATTAAAGCCTAAAATAGCAGCAGAACTGCATGACCATCAACTGATTTTATAAAAGGCAAGGAAGAGGTTTGAAGATGTTATCCACTGGCCTAACTTCACTGAAGTTACTTGGGCAAGAGAGAGTTGCAGAATGGAGACAGCTTCCTTTTTTTTTTTTACAAGGGATGTTTAAACCATGAGACAGACAAATTCGATTTGTGCACCATCTCCTGACTCTGTGCTGGGCCAGTTGAGAAGTGAGCTCCTTATCTGTTCCCACTCCTCGTGGTACTGATAGGCTGGCTGCATCCAGTGTCAAAGTCACGCCAAGTGCTTGGACCACAGGTTGCAGTGGGAGGGGTGGAGGGAAAAGGGCTTATGCAAATCAGAAAACCCCTTGGAGGAGGAGGAGGAGGGTGGGACACCCATCCTCCATTAACATCTGGTCAGGTCATGGAGTTGGCAGCAGTCCTTCAGTTAAGGAGGTAGCAGGCCACGAAGCAAACCTGGTACAACAGGGAGGCCACCCTCAGAGTGCAGTGGGGGAAAGTGGGATAACAGGCTGCAGGAGGGGTCTTTTAAAAACATACTGCCCACCACAGCTCATCTCAGAACAGGGCTGCCCTGAACTGGAGCTGGTCCAGGAGGTGCCTTTGAAGACTGGAGACTTTATTGCATTGGGATTAGTTTTGTGGTCAAAGATTTCATGCCATGGTCTCTCAGGAGATGAAATGCCCTTTTCTGGCTTATTAGGGGCCTAGAATAGAACCAAAAGGGAGAAGATCGCTCTTGCAGGAGAAACCAGAGGGGAAAAAATGTAATTTCATTTCAGAGAGCTGCACTCTGTCTTGTAGGGACAGTGGAAACACCATTGCTGGGGGGCTTCCAAACCCAGGGAGTGCCATGCATTTGTGCACGCTATAGGAAGCCGTTGCACATTGCCAGGGCATTAAATTAGATTCCCTAATGAGCTCTGAGTGGGTAGTGAGATACATCAGCCCCAGCAAATTCCATTTTCTAGGAGCTCGCTCAAATGGTCTGCAGTGAAATGGGAATGGATGCTTTGGTTTCCCAGTGTTTAGGCTTAGGGAGAAAGAGTCCGTCTGTAGTGCTCCAGAGGAATAAGAACAGCTCAGCTGACACCAAGTTGAACTGAATTGAGTTATTTATGGAGGATATTGCAGAACTGAGTGTTCAGCGGGACAGCCAAGGCACATCTCCTGGCTGAGGTCTGTGAGGGGGAGCTGTGAGCAGCCGAAAACCTTCACAGCTATCATTTACAACCATGTACCCCAGCCTGTGCTTGGGGAAGGGTATGTATGACACAGAAAATTTGATGGTCATTGTGGGTCTGAGCACAGTGTTCTGAAGGGGAGCAGCCCACAACGGAAACAGGACCTCTCCCCATGACAGCTCACGATGAAAATCACTTGTTACCTTCTTTGTAATGCTGCTTAATTGAATACACAATGAGTTTCAAGGATTGTGCATTTCCTGCAATGCTATTTTGGTGTCAAAATTACTCTGTCAGCAGTCTCTTTTAAAGTGGGGTTATGACAAAGCACCAATCTTATTAGCTAATTGTGCTTGCTTGTGTATAGTTGTTTATTTCATGGACAAATTACAATGCTTGGGTGATGGGCTCTGCAGCCAGAATAGTTTTGATTCCTTCTGGATTTCATTATTGTGGCGGCAAGGGAGGGAACAGAATAGCAGATGAAGCTGTTACTGCTTAAGCTCATGATCCTGCCTATGCCTTCTACTGAGTTATGCCTTTAGGCTGAGCAAGTTGGCAGGGCTCATCTGGAAGGGTGAAAACAGAAATTCTGCATTTGTCTCAGCTTTTTTAATACAAAAAAAATCCCACAAAAAAAAAAAAACCAAAAAAAACCAACCAAACAAACCCAACCAAACAAAATAACAACCCCTTTGGCTCAGGAGCAGCTGCTCTCTTTTTTTGAAGGAGTAGCCTACTTCAGTGTAAAGTGTTTACTATCTATATCTATTTCTTCTAGGTAGAAGCACACCATATAGCGCACGTAATGCACACATCTGCATATATATGACATGCTCAGTACTATCTTCTTGCTGTGTTACCACTGTCACAGCAAGATACCGCGTGTCCTGGCCCGAAGTGACACTTCACTTCTTAATGGACTTTCCTAACAGATTTTCTGTCAGAACAGGCAGCAAGGACAGCTTTGTCCCCTTGCAAAAGCCAAGGGAGGGTCTCTAGAGAAGGCCTTCTCCTGCAAATCCAGTGATCATCAGACTGCAAGGGCTCATCAGTCTCCGTTGAGTTTTCCCAGACACCTCTGTGCAAATGCTTAATTACAGTCCTAGATGACTGTCTGCTTTTTGCTTGCCAGCAGCAGCAGTTGTCTTCACCTGGGGTAGCTGTAATTGGTAGAGGCAAGCACAAACACCCACTCTGCAAATAAATGCACTGCTGCCATCCCCCCAGCAAAGCAGGGGTAATGCTCTTGCATCCCCTCTGAGCTTTCCTGCAGCATACTTATGAGGAGCATCTCAGTACTATGGCATCTCATTCGCTGCTTACCACCTGCTTCTTTTTTATGGGTTTTTCCATTGCCTTTTCCTTACTTTCTAGTCCAATCCCTCTGGGAGGGTTAGCTGGAGAGCATCTGCAAGAGCTCAGTGGCACAGGACATAGCTACAAGGTGCTCTGCAGCCTGGACACTGAGTAAAGCTTTGCCTTTGCTGGGATGTACATCTGTTGACTTGTGAAGGATTTTAACAGGTGACAGACATGAGAGCAATCCAGCATTTGCTGAGATGGCTGTTAGAGCCATAAACAAGATGGTTGTTTATCAAGCTAGAAGAAAAGAAGAATGTAAAGAATGTGAAAAAAGATAACGAAGCACCAATCACCAAGCAGGTCTCGCCACAATACTTAACCTATGAGAAGAGACTGTTAGGGCGTGTGCTTCGTGTACTGTGAAAAAGGAACATATAAATATTTGGTTTGGAGTGAAATAAAGTTGGCATCAATTGATCCCATTGATCTGAAGTGATGACCTGTTATTCCTCCACAACAAATGGCGCCCTAACAGGGACCCTCACACAGGGTCAGTCTTATTGCTGTGCAGTAGACAATTCCTGCGGGCAGGAGGGAAAATCTGTGGGCAGAAGGAACCTGCAGGCAGGAAGAATCTGCGGGCAGAAGGAATTTGCAGAGAGGAAGAATCTGTG
>VXBZ01009668.1:24751-39361 GCA_013399135.1 Heliornis fulica | reverse complement strand
GGGCCCCAGATCTGGATGCAGTAGGTGAGTGTAAGTTTCTGCTCCCAATTAACAAATGATAGGACAAGAGATGACCTCAAGTTGCACCGGAGAAGGTTGATGTTGAATATTAGAAAACATTTCTTCATGAAAAGTGTTGTCAGTCATTAGACCAGGCTTTCCAGGGAAGCAGTTGAGTCACCATCTCTGCAGGTATTTAAAAGATTTGTAGATGTGGTGCTGAGGGACATGGTTGAGTGGTGTAAATTGCAGTGTTGGGTTAATGGTTGGGCTTGTTGATCTTTAAAGCCTATTCCAACCTAAATGATTCTGTGTTTCTATGGTCACTGTGTTATTTCTTCTATTTGTGCACCCCAATTGCCACTACTAGCAACAGATAGATATTTCAAAGGTTAATGGATAAAATTTGCTGATGATTTCATCCTGGAACCTCTTCTGTGAGCAATCGGTCACCAGAGAAGCTGAGAAAAGGCAAAAGTATTTTATAGACTTGATGGAAAACAGAAGAAAACATTACAAAAAACTTTGCAGGTGTCACTTTCCTCTTTCCTCCTGACTTGCCAGGTGGGGGTCCACAGGTTACTTGTGTACGGCAAATCAAACAGTGCCAAGGAGTTTCAGTTGCTGTAAAGGGGTCAAATGGTCCCTGGCATGGTGGTGGCCAGGCCAGCAAGAGGACTCCCAAACCCTTCCAGCACTGGGGCTGTCCAGGGAGAGGCTGTTCCCATAGGCAACCTAGATCCAGTACCCTTGTTTCTGGAGGTGAAGAGGATTGAATGGTGCAGGCCAAATTCTGAACATAGGCCACCATGCAGCCTCAGCAATGGAGAACAGACTCCAGCACATTCACTGAAATAGACACAGTTGTTGTAAAACCATTTCTGTGGATTTGGGAGCAAAACTGTGCCTGGTCTGCAACTGTGGCTATGCCATCTACTATGTTTTATTCTGTCATTAACAGATAAACACAGAAGGCAGTGATGCTTTCACTTGTTTTTTTATTGAACAATAATAATCATATACTTTTTAAAACCAACCAGCTTATTAGATTTACATTCAAGAACTCTTAATGTCCTTTTTGACACTGTTGCAAAATAGTAATGATGTCTGCAAACATTTACTACATTCTTTAAATAATTCTCTTCAGTCTGCTGAAGGACCATAGGTTTGATCCTTCTCTCACTGAAATGAAGACAAAATTACTTTTTGGATCAGTAGATGAGAACCGATACGCTTGCTTCTGCATAACCCAAGAAAATACTGCTGTCTCTCAGATCTAAACACTCAGTGTGGGTTAAGATGTGGTATATGCTAGTTTGAGATCCATGTTTAGGAGTCCCTGATTATTGTGGGAAGGCAGCCTGCACTGCTCTACTAATGTTTGGATGGCTATTGCCCTCATCGTCCTCATCTTCTAGAGCAGCACAGTTCAGCGCCGCTTCCCCAGGTGAAAGCAACCTGATTCCACCAATGTTGACTCTGGATCAGGATTTGGAATCTTCAAAGGCTTTGAAGTTTTTGCTGTTCATAGTTTTACAAGTACATTTTCAGACCCTGCACTGAACTTTGGCTGTGGTGCTGCGAGCTCCTTTCACTGAAGTCACTGTCAAAGCTCACATGTATGTCAAAGGAAATAATTGAAACCACATGTCCAATGAGAGTGCTGTGCTACGAGGCAGCTCCTAAACTCATGCAATCCAGGTTCACTCTGACAGCTACATCAGTTTTCGTTTCCTCAGGATCTGGTTCTTTACAGACATTAGCAAACGCATCTCGGTGTGGATTTTCATGTTACAAATATATCATCCACTCTGGACTGAATGAGGGACTGGCAATCCCTACAACACTCTAACATATATAAATTATTCTGAAAATGGGACCACTTGCTCATGCAAGCAGGAAACAAAGGACTGGGTACCAAAGTACTCTAGGCTGTGGCGCTGCACTGCCACTCCCTGAGGGTCCAAGTCTTCCCTACACTGGATCAGATGAACTCCCTGTGAGTTGCAGCTGGGTCACATCCGGCGATGAAGATGCAAAGTATGAAGGTCTGTTTTCTGCCCTCTGGCACTGACCCACGTATCCCCAAGAAATGCAAACATCACCTTAATGGCACCGAAGTAGCTGCTTTATAGAAACATATATATTTAAATAATGCCTAGGAGCTTCATTAATTTCAGGCTCCACCACCACCCCAAATCTGTAACATTTTACCAAGCTGCTGTTTTTCTGTGCAAACTTTATCTTTAGAAATCCACCTCAGTACAATGTGTAGTGTCTTGGCTAAGTTATTCCCAATGTATAAACTGAAATGCTGGGTGTTTTCTCTCTGAAGAAAGGCGTATTTAGCTCCAAGGATTTGTCACCAAACTTTCAAACACCAGAAATTTACTAACTAAGGTTGATTTATTTAACCCACACTGTATGCTCCCATGTTGTTATTATTATTGTTGTGATTCAGAGGTGTTGGTTTCTATCCTGGGATTGTTGATGTGTGTTTCTTTCACCTTGGCTCCACACCAATAGTTTCATCCACCCAAACTGTCCACTGAATTCAGTCAGAGCTTTCTTGGCCTCAGGCTGCAAGAGTTGGTCTCTGGCATTATTTAACTGAAGAGGGTTGGATCATGGTGGTTTTCTAATATTACTATACATTCAGGTATCCACAATACATGTCTCTGTTCAAATACTTATCAAAACAAATATTAAAAAAATCATATACACTGTACAGTCTATTTTTAAGTAAACATTTTTCTCATGAAAAACAGAATCACAATTGGCCTTCAGAGGTTACACTTTTATATGCTAAAGATCTACTTGTCTTAAAGTGTGTTGTTGCATATTCAGTAATCTGTGAGAAATGCATTCACTTGAAAGTCTTACGAGTTTAAGCAGATATCAGCGAGGATTTAGCCATTTCATTACCGGAGAGCGAATAGCTTTCTCCTTAACGAATTCCTCTTTTACAGAATTCCCATCTCCTGATGCCATGTCATTCTCTGAAAATATACAAAAATAAAGGTAGGTTTAATGAAATGAAAGAATAAAGTATTGTTCTGCAGCAGCATCCTGGGAACACTTCATAAAAACCTTAGCTGACAAAACTTGCAGGCACCTCCCTGAATGCCTCCAGTTATCTAGTTTAGAACATTTCTCCCAATTATGGCATAAGCCAGATGTGCTTTCTAGTAGTTTAAGAATAACGCATAAAAGGCAACTAGAGTTCAGTATCCAGCTCTCACTGTAACACTCTGGTGTGGCATGGGACCAAGCAGCACATCCTCGATAGCTGCAGCAGGAAATTAAAGCCATTATCTGAATAAGGCCAGCTGATGTGCAGGTAAAAGAGATCCAGTTTGGCTATCAGAAAAGTTCCCTTGCTAACACTACTGCCTAGGCTGTGGCTGAAGCTGCTTGTCTCACTAAACTGGGACAAAGCATGCTGGCCACTGCCCTACTGTTTGACCATGAGAAACACGCCGTGGCACCACTGAATTTACTCGAGTATGTGTAGCTATGTCTTTATAAATTATATGGGACAGAAACTCACTGTTTAAAAACAAAGGCATTCACAGCTGTTTCAATTTGATGAGGATCTGTCCTAGATGCCCTAGCTACCTCCAAAGACCACCATTAAATGCAACCTCATGTGACCATCCCATGGAGTACCACCCACGGTGTGGTTCCGGTCTACTTCGAGTGACAGACTTCTGAGGACAGAACTCAGCGTGAAGCCTTTGCAAGGGTGAAAAATGCTATTTATTTCTGTGGGGTTGGGATCTTGTCCTGGCTGGGGTCAGACAAGCTGTAAACATGGAGGCAACAGAAAGTTTGGGACCAAAGTCAAGAGAGTGGAGGAGGCTACCTGGAAAGATTTGGAATATAGGCTAGATTAAAAAGTTAGGAATATTTTCTCTTCATGCAATTTCAACACCTTTGGTAATAAACAAATCTGGGAAGGGCACAAGATCACAGCCATTTAGAAAAGTACAAAAGGATTGTGACTAATCCATCTTGCAAAGTGTTTTTCAAGATCATTTTTAATGTGGTATGAACACAAGCTGAAGAATTCTGCTTCTGTCTAATTTGCTCTAAGCAGAGGGTGTGGAAAGATAAATCATGTACTAAGGCAGCAAACTCTAGATAGCTTAATATAACTGGATAAACTCAAAACAAGGCAGACCATTTGTAGTTTGAGGAGAAATAAAATTCAAAGACTTGTGGAAGAAATCCTAGAAAAGGTCCTATTAGGTCTAGGATTAAATCTCTGCTATTTATTTAAAATCTTTACATTTGTATTGACTTAGATTGCTGTTTAAAGTAAACATTATTCAAGCAAATATACCTCAGGAACATCAAGTGGAGAATGAAAGAGGAAGAAACTAAAATCCCAGCTTTTAAACCTCCAGTGATCTCTCCTTCTTGCCTCAAAACCACTCCAGTTTCTCACGTCTTTTATGAATACTGAAAAGATCTGTTACAGGCTTCAGTTTTAATGTAGGAATTTATTCCAGAGATACTGCAATAAATGACTACAATAAAGTATTTATAAAACAGTTCACTGACATCTGAAAATGTATATGTTCACAATGAAAAAAAAAAGATGTTATCTTTATTACATGTTAGCTGACAGATGTAAAGGCAACCTAACAAAAACACAAAGCAGTTACATGCATTGCACCTGAACCAATGCAAATTCCAGCATATCCTTCCCTTGCAGGGGTGATGTTTTACACACAACACAGGCAAAGTATTTTGCCCATGTACATTTTGAAAATGTTTTTACCATATATCACAGCTCATCTAATTCCTTGCCATGTGATGAGGGAGGTACTACTAAGATGAATAAGTGTGTTGTTAGGTATTTGCACAGCTCCACTAAAGAACATATTTGTCACACACAGTGTGGTACTAGATCATTGACAATGTGATTTCTGCCAAAGCCATCTGCCCCACAAAGTCTTACCTGTGTGTGACACTATTTTTCGTCGATTTGGAGGCTTTGAAGCAGACAGTTGAAAGAATGGGAACTTCAAACACTTCCCAGTTACTCTGTCGCAGATGCCAGAGGGACAGTTGCAGGTTCTTCTGCATTCCATTCCATAGGTACCGTATGGACACTCTGAAAAGAAGTAATATAACAAAGCAACCCTCAATGATCCAAGTCAGCTGCCAACACTCTTGTATCTGCTTATATCCTTAAAAGTGAAAAACCTTTGAGTGGAGGTCAGCTAAACCTTAACTACATTATTTCAGCATGCCGACTGCTTGCTACAAGTATTTTCCAGTTCTAACAAACCTTGACCCACGTTACATACATAATTTCTTTTCCTGTAACTTTTTACAATGTGCTACTGGGATCCTTCTCTGAAACACCCATAGTCTTAAAATGCAAATTAAAGGCAATGTGAGTATGTAAGTATTTAAGTATGTAATCACAGTGGATACAGTTAAAGGATTAGCATTGGTTTTAGAAAAGACAACTTCAGAAAGTTCAAGAAATCACAGCTGGGACATGATATTATCTAACTTTCATGTCTGTCATGATTTAGAGCTGCAGTTTATTGCTGGCTATGGGCTGCTTGTGTATGAGGCCACTGCACAGGGGCTCAGTGGAGGCTGCCACCCTGACCCCAAGGAGCTATCCAGCAAATGAACCCTCTGCCTGGAGAAACTCCCGGCTCCTGGGAAAGACCTTTCCCCCTGTGTAACAATCAGAAAGCAAAGGCCTGCCTTCCTGTGGCAGACAGCAAAGAGCTCACCTACATCTCCAGCTTTAAGAGTGAGTATTCTCTAAAGGGATCACTAAGGCAGCTGCCTGGTTATCCTTCATCTGTTTGCATACTGCCCTGACTGAAATCTCCCATCCCCGATGGATGCATGCTTACAGAGTACCGAAGGGAGGATGTGAGGATGGGACCAGATGTTTTGGGTTTTTTTAATATAAGTCAATAGCAGATGATTTACCCCATCCTATAGCTGACACATATTACATTCTGTATTGCAATGTTTCCCATGGTTTAAACCTGGGGTCACAGCCCTTGTCTTCCTCAGCCTTGATGTTGAACAGGGAGGGTATGCTTCTGGGATCATAACTGAAAAGATGAAGGCAAGGAAAATCCCCTTTCCAAACCCCTCAAACAAGAGATCATCCCAAGAGAAGTTTAGGATGTCCCAGGAGAAAGGTTTTTATATTCAGGCTGTCCTTGCCAACATAGAGTCATGGGCATCTTAAACAGCAAGTCTTGGAGAGGTTCCAATTCAACTCCTGGGGGAAGATGAATAATCATTCAGGTCTGGACCGAGGATCCATCCAGCCCTGGCTCCCACAAAACACTTAAGAATAAAGATGGCCATAAGTACACACGATACTTTCATACCTCATACTATTCCCCCCCCTCCCCCATTTTTAGCTCTGAGAGCTGCTGAGCTCAACACCTCACGGCAGGGTTGTCCTTCTCAGTTTGTCCAGCCTACTTCTGAATGAGTCAAAATATTTATTTTCATCAGAAATCCTAGGCTACCTGAAAATCAGGTTATGCCCCAAAATGCAACCATTGTCCATGACTAAGCTTTTATACATGAAAAGCACTGGAGAATCTACCAGTTCCCTTGTAGGGGCAGCACACTGATTCCCTCCAGCCCAGAGAATATTACTCAGTTTCACCATAATCCCTTCCCAAGCGAGGATGCCCTTTGATCTGCTCTTTGTAAACATCAAACAAAACCAAAATCCTGCCAAAGCCAAACAATTTTTGAGTGCGCAGTCCTGCCTGCAGGACAACCTGAGAGCACACATCAGATGCAGAACCAAGACGCCTGCTACAGGTGCTCAGCTGCTCAGCCCAGAGAGGTGGGATGCAAAGCACAGCAGCATGGAAACAAGCCTGAAGTACTTGGCTCCATGTGGAATAATGCTGGAATTCATGCAAGCTCTTCAGAATTGACGAAACTGAGATCTGAATCAATTTAGCTGTTAGGAAGTTTTGTTCCGCAGAATTCTGCTCCAAAAAAAAATTGCAAATATCTCCTGGTGATTTAAGAAAAGTAAGAGTAGATTCTTTACTGTGACAGTTATACCTCAGGTTTAAGGGCTATTTACTAAAATAACCACAGAGCGCCTGTATTCCTTATTCTGTTGTGGACAATAATGATAGTGCTATTTGTAATATTATGATGCACTTTTGTAAATACAAAAGTACCCTAAAATTTGCTCTGAAACACATACTGTCTGTGTTTTACCCATTTTAGAAGTAAATTGCAGAACAGAGAGTTCAAGTCACTTTTCCACAACTTCAAAGTAAATCAGTCACAGGCAACCAGAGAAAATTTAGCCATCCTGACTCTGTGAAGTATTACAAACACGTAGGTTATTAAAATAAGTGAGCAATCTTTTATGATAGCTATAAATGGATATATAAATTAACAATACTTGATTCCATGCTTTGCCTGATAAAATTCATATATGTACATGGAGAGACTGAACTATCTCAGAGCTGAGATAAAAAAGAGAAATAATGAGAAATTATGTCTATAATACTTAGTTCAAATAAATATATAGGGATTACAAGCCTTAAATACCAATTTACAACTCTAAGTCAAGACATGGCTTTATTGAAATTAATGAGAGCTTTTCCATTGACTTACTGGAAAAAAAAATACAATTTACTTCACATTATCCACAGAGCTTCCAAGATTCAGCTATAGGGACTCAGATCGCATGTCCCTCAATGTTTCTCTTTTTCCCATTTGAAGTGTGCTATTGTGAAGAAATTCCTATGAGGACAGTGAAAAGTATATAATCATTCAAAAGAAATGTCAAAAGTATTCTAGGTGGTATCTTGCACTGCAGTAACTTTAATAAACTGAAGATCAGTCAACTATCTCAGTAAAATACTTTTCTGGTGGGTAGACCCAAGATATGATCCTCATCTGTAAATTCTAGTCTTTAGAAATAAAAGTAGTATTTGGGGTTTCACCCTCAAATATGCAGATTAATTTGTTTTTAAATGGCAATATAGAAGTGTGCTGCATTTGAGTCAGCCTGAGAAATTTTTGCAGCATCTGTTCCTAAGTCATTACTTTAACTGAGACTACTAATACTACTGATTTTTAACTGCCAAGACATCTCCACTTTTAAGGAAGTTATTTAAAGGCATATCTGTATCTACTTACTGAAGTGGTATGCTAATGCAGGAAAAGTCACTGAATTCATACTTTGACAAACTTTCATCCTACTTTCAGTAATGTAATACCTCCTCTCCTTTTAAGGATTCTCCTTTTTGTATGGAGTGAGGATTTCTCTGAAATGAAAAATATCATTATATTCTATGGCTAAAGAAATCATCATGCAGCATACCTGGAACAAACTGAGAGCAGTGGCTGGCTGCTCATCTCACAGTCAGCTCCCGTTCTATTATTCCCATCTTTCAGGCAGGAGGGTCTCTGCCTCCCCTGACCACATCCCTAGGGTAGCTGAGCACCTCAAAGCAGCTCAGGCACTGCTGTTATCTCCAACTCTCAGACCCCGGAGAGAGCACACAGTCCCTGGAAAGGCAGCTGGCAGTGCTGGAGTAAACCTCACTCCAAGGACAGTACGGAAGAGGCAGGGACCCCCTGGCAAGGTTGGACTTTAAAGTCCAATTAAATTAAATTACAGTCCTCACAATTTATGCAAATCATCACAAGGATCAGGGCTTGTGCCTGGATCTCACAAGTCCCATTCAAAAATCTCATCTCCAAGCACACCCCCATCTGTATTTCCTCACACGAGTCCTCAAGTCTAAACAATATTCTCACATTAATAACCTTATCCTGTCTACAGGTAACACTTTTTAATACCAGCAGGTATTTTTCACCTTCTTCCTGACTAAGGGCTGAGCTGGAAAAATCCCATTTTAGACCCTTCAAGCAGGAGGCAAACCCTAATGTAGGTTTAATTGTCAAATTGCCGTAGTGGGTGCATGCAAAGTTAATATTGTTACCTTTGCAGATACCAAATTCATCACCAAAGTCATCCTCCTCAGTGTAAAACTGGCACTTCAGCCCAGGACCACACTTGACACCATCCATACCCGAGACTGTACGATAGCAAGTCTCCCCCAGAGCAGCTGCACACACCCTGCAGCAGCCACAGTCATCCAGCACCGTCCGCTTACAGCGCAAGGTACTTTTGCATGCGTTACTGTCACAGGGCTCGGGACAATCTACTGCGTATTTCGCACTCCAAGCAGTTCCAGCGTGCACGGGCATCAGGAGGAGTGTGAGAAGCAGGAAGCCCTTCATGTCTTGCAGGGATAAATGCTCCGTCCCAAAGAGCAAGCTTTAATGCTCAGCCTGCGGGTGCCTTGTGCCGAGGGAAGCAGCGGTATAGAATCCAAAGTGGTAGCTGCACACATCAGCCTACAAGTTTATGAGCTTTATACAGTGTGTTGCCCACATGCTGCACCGTCGTCAGCTTCCTCAATCCGGCAGCGCTGCTCCTGCCAGCCTCCCTTGTTTCAGTTTATGAAATCCAGGATGAAGGTTGGATTAGCACTCTGCTGCCATCCAGGAATTGAAAAGCCTTAGCTGATGTAATCTGTTATGTTTAGTTGGTTGTTTTGCATGAGGACTAAAAACTCTCTCACATCCGTCTCAAATGCTCAAGGACGTCTGCCAAAAGAAAAAAAAGGGGAAAAAAAATCCCACAAAAACCCCACACACAACAAAAAAAACCCACCCAGAGAGAACTTGTAGGTTGCATACCTTCCTGTAGGATAGGAATCGCTCTGACACTGGGCACACTGCTGACAGGACAGCTCTGCCTCACTAACACAGCTCATGTGGCTAGAAGCAAATCACAGTGAATCATCTCACTGCTGAAAGAATAATCTTTATAAGAATAAATCTTTCCCTTCCCATTCAAGGGGACATGGACAGTTACTTTAAGGAACAAAGTGAGATTGTGGATTAACATGAGCTCAGATTCTTCAGTAGGATTTTTCCTGCCAGCATCAAAATGGTATTTTTAGTCAGTATTTAGGTGGAGATGAATTACATTTTTCACTCAAAGTTTATTGCTTGAACTAAAAAAAGGTCAGACAGAAACGAGATTTTTGTGAAATCTTCCTCAGGAAGTTCAGGAGAATGATCAATGTGCTGCCCCAACCTCATAACCAAAGGGGAAAATCCCAATCCATCACCAGTACGATCTGCACAGCCTTAACATGGATCCAGGGGGTGTGATTCTCCTTCCCTTTACACCACTTCCTCCCTGCCAACTCTGTGAGATGCCTTAATGTTGCTCTTCAATTAAATAAGTGTAAATAAACAGAAAATAAGTCTCAGTTTCTCCTGTGCCCCCTTTTAGACTTTATTCGTGCTATCAGAGCCTTGACAAGAAACAGCAAACAACTGAAAAATTCGGTGATACAGATGAGCCAACAGAGAGATGGAAATTTCTGAAGAAAAATCTACAAGAAAGGAAAAAATGAATAAGGCTAGCCATAAATAAATCTCTGAATACCAGAGTTTGCTGCCACTGAATTTAGTGGGAACCAAAACAGTCTAAACTTCTGTGTGGCCAGCTTGCCGTTTGGGAATCCTGTGTCTCACGTGGGCTGAGGACACTGCCAGGAGGCTGCCAAACAAAATGAAGGGCTATGCTGGAAATCCAGGAGAGCAGGAAAGCCTTTTCCGCATGAATGCAAATTGGAATTGATCCAAAATAAAATGCTTAACTCTTCTCTCTTGTGATGAATATAAAAAACACAAAATACTCTATGTTGCACTAGAGTAAGTGGTTCATATAGTTCTGGTACATGTAAGTAAGATCCTGGATAGGATAGGATAGGATAGGATATCAGAGAAAGAGAACTACAGAGGAAGAGATGGGATGAGATGAGATGAGATGAGATGAGATGAGATGAGATGAGATGAGATGAGATGAGATGAGATGAGATGAGAGGACCTAATGTGTTTAACACATGTCAAAGACAAACTTCATCGGACAAGTATTTGCCAGCATCCGTCTTATACGGTATAAAATTACTTGAAATACAGTTCTTCTAATCACTGTTGCCAGCTGGCAAATATTTACATGCACTGTCTCATTCCTGTTTTCACATGTAATCTGGACCAATCAGTGAATCTGAAGTGTTAAAATTAACGCATTATGTTGAAGTTGGACTTGGACTCGATGATCCTTTATGGGTCCCTTCCAAATCTATATTCTGTGATCCCGTGAAGTCTTGCATAAACCAAAAAGTACTATTGGTAGTCTTAACATGACAGCGACTAGCAGCAGTAGACAACTTCACCTTCAAAATCCAGTGTAACTATCCCTTGGGAAGTGAAAGAAATACTTCAAACTTGGAAATGAAGATTGCAGCTAAAATTCAAGGAGGAACAAATGTGCAAGGCTATAATGAGCAGATAGAGTAGAAATGGATGTGCTATCCCTGACTCCCTCACAACTACAACATGGAAAAAAGCCTGTTTAAAACAAACAATCAAACAAAAACAGCAACAAAAAAACCCACAAATACAATAAATCTAAACAACCAAACATCTCCTCATAGTTCACAGCAGAGTAATGCAAAACACTGTCCATTTTTGCTGACATTAGCATCCAAAAACTGACATTGTTTTACAGTAAAGGTCAGGTTGTAACCTGTGGGGCTGAGCAACCTATGTATATCCCACTGGGCAGTCTCTGAGTGGGAGAGGCTAAATTTGACCAGAGAGCCAGGGAGTACAACTAGGGACAGTAATCATTTCAGTCCACAGCCAAATCTGCTCACATGAGTGAAACAGCCCAGAAAAGCAAGGTTCACCAGACTTCACAGGTCTGCAGCGGGAAGAAGCAGAAAGACTCTCCCTTAATGTCCCTCCCTTAAGTTAATCCACACCTGCCCTTAAATTCATACCTGCTTGCTCACTCAGAGGAGATAACCGAGGAGTGTGCCGGCCCATCCACACATGCACCAAGGCATCTATTCCTGCTGGTAAACACCAGCTGGTAAAATCCTGTTCTGTAAATACACTTACAAAATTCTCCTTGTATAAAACACCAAACAAAGTCTGAAAGGGCTGCATTTCACATTTGGGTTTCTCACAGGGAAAATGTCCTAGGGAGATGATAAATAAAAAAATTACACACAGATGTGGTGAGGAAAAGAAATCATAAAAGAAATCGGCACACTCCCCTAGCAACTAGCCAATATTATTTGGAATAAGATGGAAAATATATTCTGTGTTTGGAGATAGAAGCCAAAGTAAATTATTACAATGGATCAAAAAAATACATGTAATGGAAGAAAACAATATGAACAGATCGAGGTCTGGCATATACATGAGTATGGTGGAGGAAATAATGATACTATGACCTTCCACACTGTCCACTGATTAATTAGTGAAATAAAACCAATGGTTTTAATGCTTCTTTGTTGGTTTTACCTGTTGAATGCATTAAGCTTTTCTTTCCAATGAACTAAGCTCTCCCTTGAAAACTAGTGCAGTGGGAATTAATGAAGCTTCCCCAGCTATCAATAGCAGAATATTCACCACCATTATTTAACTTACGGTATAAATATACTTTAAATGTGGAAGATTTTCTGGATCAGATCAGATCAGTGCTAATTATTTTTTTTCCAAATTTACAGTATAAATTGTCTTGGTGCCAGTTTACATCATAGTTACATCACTATATATAATGTTTGGCATTCCTTCAGAAGCAGACCAGGTTTCAACCCTGATGTTCAACACTTTGCAGGGAACCGAGCAATCACTGGTTTATTATCAGTGAGCTGTGAACTGTTTTTCCAGCTGAATACTTTAGAACAAATTTTTTCTAGTTCTTTTGAAAATAATCAATTTCTCAAGCAAAACCAAATTGTTTGAGGGTGTAGAGGTTACATTTATGCCCTCTGAAAAGTTTGACCCCACCTGTTAAAGATCCATGTGAAATTGCATGCCTCATGCTACATGATTAGTTAAGTGCTGATAAACAGGATCAGTCCATTCATTGTGCCAGTACTCTAAGGGTTTGTTGCTGGTTTTACTCTTTAGATTATCAATCTACTTAAATTAGATTACTTCAATTCTTCCAAATTTTTCTGGACACTTTTGTTACCCAGTCTTGAACATGTAAATTCAGGATAAGGAGGAAGCATTAATATAGCTTTAAACATAGGAAAGCATTTAATGCATGACCCTTGTTGCTCACTTCCAAAAGGCAGTCCCTAAACTAAAAATACGTTACCATACATTCCTGAACGATCTAACTTTTTCCCAGGCTTCCTTTACAAAATGGCATAAGCACAATGCTGTATGAGCAGCAAAGATTCAAAGGGAAACACCGAAAGGAAGCTGAACTGCAAAGTCCAAAATGAAAAGCCAGAAATAGGAAGTAAAAGATAAGAATCAGGAAAGTGAGATAGTGGCAAGGACTCCCCTTTGTATGATTTCTTTTCTTGTATCTTTTCAATGAATTGCTAATTACTCTTTGTTTCAACTGTAACATGGCAACTCAACTTCACCCTGGTAAAAATAGATGCTTTGGGACATTTCCTACTTGCTGAAGGCAAGAGGTGTTTACATCCTTTCTCCAGACAGACCAGGTGCTACTCAGAGAACTGGGTAGGCTGACAGATTCACAGAATTGTAGGGATTAGAAGGGACCTCGAGAGATCATCGAGTCCAACACCCCTGCCAAAGCAGGTTCCCTAGAATAGGTCGCACAAGTCGGCGTCCAGAAACCTGTGCACAGGCTTCAGGACCCTACTATAGAAATGACTGGATCGGTGGGGCTGTCTGAAGAGAGCCTCAGGAACAGAGCCTTAGCATGCTTGGAGAACACTAAGAATACACTTGCCCAAAGATCCACATACAAGTATGTGGCATGTCCAGCCTCAGAGATAAAAGCCAAACTGACTGTTTAACTGACACTTAAGCTCTACTCTGAGTTTCCTCCCCGAGACCTACAGCCATACAAATGGAGCTGTGAACCTTTGAGGTCTGTGATGGTGAGTCCAGGTGACATATAGTCCTTAACAGTTGACATTCATGCTCTGGCTCTGACAGAAGGATCTCTGCACTGTGTCAGCCCTGCACAGTGTGGTTCTTCCCAGTGATTTTACCACCGAGATGATCTACACAGCAGAAATCACTAGCTTTCCCTTGAACATTTAATGAATCAAGATAAATAATTCTGCTGTGATTGGGGAACATATTTAAGACACAAAAAATGTCAGTGTGGTGGAAAAATGCTACTACATTGGGCCAGTTTTTCTCAAAGGCAGGCAAGTTCGATATGACATTTTGATAATAGATATGAGGGAAAATGATGAAAAACTAGGTTGTGGTTCTGCTATGCTGAAGTCTTCTCCTTTACAGCTTCAAATAACCTACATTTTCAGAGGAAGAAAGGAGTTTCAGTGCCCAAGACTTCTAGGAGTTTCTGAAAAGCACAAAAAAGTCACATAAATTTCCCTTGCAGCCCAAACCATTGCTAAGCCTACATACACCCCCACTTTACTAATACTATTCTTGGTGGTTTTTCCTTTTGTGAGACCTCTTGATTCTAGGAATCTGAATCACCCTCATAAAGCTGTATGCCTGCCTGGAAAA
>VXBZ01009668.1:0-15243 GCA_013399135.1 Heliornis fulica | reverse complement strand
GTCCAGATCATCTATGAAGATGTTGAACAGAACTGGTCCCAACGGTGTCAAAGACCTTGCTGAAGTCTAAGTAGGCAACATCCACAGCCTTCCCCTCATCCACCAAACAGGTCACCTTGTCGTAAAAGGAGACCAGGTTAGTGAAGCAGGACCTGCCCTTCATGAACCCGTGCTGGCTGAGCCTGATCCCCTGGTTGTCCTGTACCTGCCGCATGATGGCACTCAGGATGATCTGTTCCATGACCTTCCCCGGCACCGAGGTCAGGCTGACAGGCCTGTAGTTTCCTGGATCCTCCTTCCGACATTTACCTAAACTAGTCCAAGTTTAAGCCACACACACTTTTTTTTCACATCAATAAAGTCTCTCACAAATTTGGTTAAAATCACTGTGAATCTGATCAGCTTCACTAAGTGTCCAGCACCACTTTGTTCACAGTGAAAAGGGAACTATTATTAAAAAAGCACATCCCCTCCTCGTTGTAATTTTGTTTCTTACCTTGCAAGCATCACTCTTCTCAAATTTATTTTTCCCTACAGCACATAACATGTTGTTTGTTATTTCTGCTTGATTTTCATATTCGGCCTCACATCTTTCTCTATCAACAATTTTAAGAGTTGTTTCCTGAAGATATGTTGATAACTTTCCTGAAGATGTGATTCCCCAGCCAGCAACCTTGCATGTTGTGCCAGGTTTGAGATCTTTGCCAGACTTAGGCAGATGCAAACATTTCACATATTTATTCAGCCTTGCAATACCATTCAGCTGGAAAAAAAAGAAAGAAAAAAATGTTCTCATCAGAAAGGAAACATACAATATAGCTTCTGTTGACATTTAGTCTCATTTTACCAATACTTTCTTTATAAATCACTTTTCAATATTTAGAAACTGATCCTGAAGTTAATTGCCCCTTTGCAAACACAAATTAATTTCCCTGGTGTCTGTTTAACAGTTCCCTATCTATGGCAGCAGTAGAGATTTCAAGCCCACCTTCACACTTATTACAGTGGGAAATTAGAAACCTGCACAGGGGTTAGGCTGATGGATTGTATCATATTTGAGACCCTAACTTGCCACTGAACTTCTGTGTTGGAATCAGACTCTGCTGCTTGACTGATAGACAGAAAGGTCTAAAAGCATTGTGCAGTGTACCCACTAACAAAGATGAAAACAAAAGCTATAACCAATTCAAAATGACAGCAGTGACATAACTGCTGAAAAAGGTGGTCTTGAACTCATCAGACCACCAAGTTTTTCTTTTGAGACACTCAAAAGGACTTAAATGATCCAAAGTGTCAGTGTTTTGTTGGCCTTTACCTGGTAAGTTCAAGGACATAGAACTCCTTGAAAGAGTCCAGCGCAGGGTCACTTTGATGATTAATGGAGTGGAACACCTTCCTTACGAGGTCAGGCTGAGGAAGCTGGGTCTCTTCAGCTTGGAGAATAGGAGACTGAGGGGTGACCTCATTGTTTATAAATATGTAAAGGCTGAGTGTCAGGAGGATGGAGACAGTCACTTCTCAGTGATGGGCAGTGATAGGACAAGGGGAAATGGGTCCAAGTTCCATCTGAATGTAAGGAAAACTATTTCACTGTGAGGGTGACAGAGCACTGGAACAGGCTGCCCAGAGAGGTTGTGGAGAATGTCTCCTTCTCTGGAGACATTCAAGATCAATCTGGATGCGTTCCTATGTGATTTAATCTAGGTGATCCTGCTCAGGCAGGGAGGATTGGACTAGATGATCTTTCAAGGTCCCTTCCAACTCCTGACATTCTGTGATTCTATGAATCTGTGGCAAATTCATTCTTCATCAGAGGCCAATTTAAGCCTTAAAACATAGTCAAACACTAACATATACCCTCAGTGTGCTTTGTAAGGACACAAAACTAGTGAACATACATTTTCTGCTTTATCACACCAATAGCACACACCATGACTCATTTTGCAGGTGGTTATATGTATTACTGAATGGTTGCCATTAAACAGTTCTGTCTTTAAAAAGGCACTCTCACAAATCACAAGTTTATAAAAACAACAAAAAAAATCCTTTGTTTACATTCACTAGTGCTGGTGGGAATTTCCAAAGATGTAGAGGTTATCCCAAGACATTTAGTACTGTAACACACTAGAGCTGCAGAAATGGGACATAAGCCCTGGTGCTAAGACTATCCCTGCTCCTATGTCAAATTCAGACAAAGGACTTTGTATTATCCAAGTCATTCTGGAACAGAGTTGTAATTTTCAGCTCTAGAATTACTAATTCCTAGCAATGAATTTTGGTATTGTGTTACCAAATAAACTGATGCTCCAGATAAGTGGCCATGGGAAAGTCCATCAAAATGAATCTGTCTGGCTTGCAGTGAAGCAGATGGAGAATGCTAATATCTGAGGGAAGGAGTTTTTCACACTTGGCCAGTGATAAATTGCTGGGGGCACAGATGTTCATAAATACTCCAGCTAGTTCTAGAAAGGGACATTGTGCATTTTCTTCCTGTACCACTGTCATACCAAACTGATGATATGGTCTAAATATTAGATGGTATCAGAATTAAAGATTATGGTATTAGATGGTATTAGATGGTATCAGGATTAAGATTAAATCAGGTTCAGATCATCACTTCCTTTCCACCAATTATTTCAGAATTGCAGTAATCTTCATAATATGCTGTACTTAGCCAAATATTTTAATTATCCATATTGAGGCCTCATAAAACTATTTGTTCATTATCACAGGTGTAACATTAAAGCACAGCCTGAATAAAGTGCTGCAGCGAGTGGGTTAAAGGGAGTTTTAGAGCTCAGAATAGGCTAGAAATGTCATCCCTGTTCACAGTGCAGGTGATCCTGCAAACTTATCTATATTAGTACAATGAAAAGCAGGGTGTTCTGTGATAGTCAAGCTAACTAAAGAATGTACACTTCAATAACAAAGTACTGCCAAAGCAATCATCAGTAAAAATCCTTTTATACTAATACAACAGCAATTAACATAATACCTTCAGGAGCATTATATCATTATCCTTGGATGACCGGTCAAAATGCGGATGTTGACAGAATTGTATAACCTTAAATATCTGCTGTTCTTTTTCAGCTATGGATGCTTTATGGGCTCCAAGAACAACTCTAAATTCAAGTCCTTCTAATCTAATTTAAAGAAAGAACAGAGAGAGGTCATTACTGGAACTAAGCAAGATTTCAAGACATCCTTACAGTGCATATTAAAAAGAGAGACTGCTAAAACACAAAGAGAGTTATGTTAAAATATGTTAATTTTCTGAGAATAAACAGTAAGAATTAGGCAACTCATATATCGTCCTCTCCACCAAGCTACCTGTGCCTCATCAGAAATGTATTTATTAGGGTTCATCTTACTTCATTTTGCACTGCTAAAATGATGCAGATAGTAAGATAACATTGCCAGAATACATAACGTTTTCCCACGCTTCATCTTCAGAACACAGTCTCACTACATACATGACAACTTACTCAAGCCAGAACAAAGACTTTATGAATCAATCTTAGAATTAATTTTTTTAAGTGCTTTTTCTTCATTGAAGCAGCATGTGTCACTGAAAGATGCAAATACTTTATTTGTATCTGAATGTTTGCTTTGAAAAAAGCTGTAGCACTAGTGCTGGATCCTAAAAGATGTCTACATTTGGTTTTTCGTATAATTCAACTCCCTCTCTTAGGGTGTTTCGAGGTTTAGTCCCAAACACACAGCTAAGATTTCTTTAAAGCACCTTGGAATTGTTCTGGTTTGGGCTGAAAGTTAATTTTCTTTCTAGTAGCTGATACAGTGCTGTTTTTGGGATTTAGTATGAGAACCATTTGGGGTTAAACCACAACAAGAATATATTCCTTTCTTTAAGACATTGCTGTTTCAGATGCATAAACTTAATTGGGTCATTTATCAGCACCGTCTGTATTTCCTGTAACACTGGCAGAATGTGACTAATGAAGGTATCTGTACACTTTTTATAAACTTATAAGTAGATTCTAAAATTTTATAAACAAGAGAACTGAAGTTTTTAACAGTTCTTAAAAAACAACAATATCCACATTTGTTTACTTACAGGTTTGCACACCACATCCCACCACAATGAAGAGTTAAACTTGCCCCTGTGTAAGATACTTACTTACAATGTGCAGCAGTCAAAACCCATTGCTTTTCCACAAGAGCTCCTCCACACCTCGTAGTATTGTTTATCTGGATAGAAGCCATATAAGGCCAAGAATGAGGACGCACAGCATGTCCTCCAATGATGTCCATGCAGCCACCTGAAATGCAACAGAAGGGCATTTATGGGACGTGTTTTTCAGAGGAAGTGTGAATCTGGGTATTTTAATCCTTAGATGAGCACTTACATCTCAGGGGTAGGATAACAGCAATTGGAGATAGCAGGAGGGGTAACAGGTGGCTTGTCATAGTCGCTGCTGACAAGAGCACACTATAGATTACAATACTATCTTTTCTATTTAAATGTTCCCTACCGGATATGGTGGTTGAAAGGCTTCCTCTCTTGAAGTTTCCCTTTACATGATTAATATTGTATTATTTACCTGAAGCTTGGTTTCATGAAGTTCCTTCTTCAGGTTTCTTTAAAACCTGGCTATTTCTTGAATCCCAGACATTTGTCAATTTTAATGGGTCCAAGTTTTACAGGAACTTCAGCAGCACTTCATAACAGCTATTATATTATAAAACAAGTGCATAAGAGAATTGCTGAGCATTACATGGTATGAATGTATAATAAAATGTAGTGGTCTTAGTTGAAAAAAAGAAAAAGATTCATACATTAATTTTATGAGAACCACTGATATTTGGCAAGCACCTATTGTCTGATAAACTTAGGAAAGTCTGACACCTATAATTTTATGAAAGGAGGTTGTAGAGAGGTGGGTAATTGTCTCTTCAGCCAAGTGACAGGTGACAGGACAAGGGGAAATGGCCTTAAACTGCATGAGGCCAGGTTCAGATTAG
Source organism: Heliornis fulica (assembly GCA_013399135.1). Taxonomy (NCBI): domain Eukaryota; kingdom Metazoa; phylum Chordata; class Aves; order Gruiformes; family Heliornithidae; genus Heliornis; species Heliornis fulica. Next base: position 10,260 of record VXBZ01009668.1, on the reverse strand, counting down.
GTGTTAGGAAGAAATTCTTCACTGAAAGAGTCATTGTGATGTGGAGCAGGCTGCCCAGGGCGGTAGTTGAGTCACCATCCCTGGATGTATTTGAAAGACAGGTAGATAGGTGCTTAGGGAAATGGTTTTGGAGTGAATAGATACACTTGGTCTTGATGATCTTAAAGGTCTTTTCCAACCTAGTTATTCTGTAATTCTGTGAAAAGGCAAGCAACACACATGGAGGGCAAGCTGTATTTTCTTAGCAATAATTTTTTGAGGATTCAGATGCAGAAAACCCTAAAGCAGATAAATGTCAAATGCAAACAAAATATCTGATCAGTGATCACAAAAGAAAAAGCTAAAAAGACACAGCAGTGGGAGAGACACTCCGTATTGCAAACCTTTGTGTCTGCATGCATGGTTTGCACACCTTGCTAATAAACCACTACAAAAACCAGTATGGTTGTTTGTGCAGAACTTAAAAACACCCTGCTATCATCTTATGTACCTTTAGAAAGAACTGTGTCTTGTTCTTTATAGCTAGCTCTCAGTTTTTATTCAAGAGTTAGAGAACAGCAGCTCTTCAGATTATTTAATGAGATTATTATTACTGGAATGCATACTTCTGTAGCAAAGAATCATACTAGTTATAACCCAGTTTGAAAACATGTACAGGATGCAACACAACATAACACATTTCATGTATGAGAAGATTTTCCAACACTTACAGAAAACACGTGACACGGAATGAATCAGCTCATCAAGCAGCCAGTTCTAGCTATGCCAAAATCACTCCAGCTAATCTGGGAATTATTCACCCATTGGAGATTACCCCTGCAAAGAGCCTTCTAAAGACATAATTACAGTCAAGTAGCCTGCCCGCTAAGTGGCTATCTTATAAAGCAGAATAAGAGACAAAATGAGTAACAGACCCATGTTCTAACCAGACAGGCAGAAGAAGGCATAATATCTGTGGTGGGTTTGCAATGTGACTTCTTTAAGAAGCAACTAGAAGTTTCTTAAGGGTCCAACAAAGCAAATCCCAGCTGGGTTCCCAAGGCCAAACTCCCAAACCCTGTTACTGACAAGGCCACGCCAATCATCGCCGGTCACAGGCCTCTGGGAATCACATTTTAGAGAGAGAAGAATGCAAACAGCTGCATTTTGCCACCAGAGAAGAGAGTGAGAAGATATAAGAAACTCTGCAGACCCCAAGGTCAGTGAAGGGGAGGAGGAAGAGGAGGAGGAGGAGGCGGTGGCGGCGGCGGCACTGAGAGAAGATTCCCTGCAGCCTGTGGAGAATACCATAGTGAAGCTGGTGTCCCCCACAGCCCATCAGAAGTACCTGGGCCAGGCAGGAGCCCACAATGGAGCAGGTGGAGGAATATGGGAGAATCCCATACTGTGCCCTACATTGGAGCAAGTGCATTGCAGCACCTGCAGCTCATGAAGAGAGATAAGAGACTAAGAGAGAGAGAGACGGTGGCCCACACCATAGCAGGTTTGCTGGGGTGGGAGCCTTGTAAGTCTGTGGACGACCAGGTTGAGCCCAGCAGTTTGAGACTGAGAAACATTTTATGAGCTTATAGAACTGCTGGGTCAGTTGGTGAAGAGCCGAGGCCCCNTGAAGAGCCGAGGCCCCCTGGGAGAGGACTCAGTGAAGAAAGTTGTGGGGGACTGTCTCCTGTGGGTGCGAACCCACACTGACACAGGGAGAGTGTGAGAAATACACCCCCCAAGAAGAACAACTCATGAGGAACTGACTAAATACTGAAGCCTCCATTCCTGATTCCCGCACCCCCCTGCTTTCCCCCATGTCATCCTGGGGAGGAGAAATCATGTATAAAGTTAAGTCTGCAAAGAAGGGAGGAGTGGGGTGTGGTGTTTTAAGAGCTGTTTGTACTTCTCATTATCTGACTTTTGTTTTCTCTCTGCATATAGTGTAATAAATTAAAGAGCTTTCTTGCTTTTCTTCTGTGTTGAGTCTGTTTTGCCCATGACATTAATCGCAGAATGATATCCCCCGTCCTTATCTTGACTCCAAAGCCTCTCAATATACATTTTCTCCCCTGTCCAGCTAAGAGGGGAGTGATAGAGTGACTTTGGTGGGAGTCAGGCCTTCAGCCAGGGTCCAACCACCACAATATCTAATATTGTATTCCTTCTGTCAAGTAGATTCAACTTCACAGGAGTAATGCTGTCTCACTGCAAGGCTTTGAGGACTCTCTGAGTCTACTACATCTATCTGTATTTCTGTGCTACCACATTTTTCTGTGACATCAAATAGATCAAAATAAGAAAATTGAGCAAATAGCTGCGGCAGCAAAAACACTGATAAATATAATTAGATACTGGTACCAGAGATTAAAGTAAAATAGGTAAAATATCCCCAGCATATATCTTGTCCCTTCCCCAGTGAGACCCTGGGAGTCCCCCAAACAGAGGGATGTGACCAGGCAACTGGACACTGGAGTGGGCTTGAAGTTGGGGCAGCCCAGTGAGGAGACAAAGAAGGTACACCAGCTCTGCTCTGCTGTGGTCCCAGCAGCTGCCAGCTCTGCTCTGTTGTCTTGTCCTCCCTTCCCCAGCCCTCTGGAACCAGCCGTATGGCTGAGCCAAAACACCACCAGAACTCTGTCACCCAGAAGCTCTGGAAGGATTAGAGCTGCAGTCTAAATGGGTCTCCTGAACTGGTTTCCTAAAACCATGCCTAATGTTTACCTTTAGCACCACAGAAAGCAGCATGAAGGATAAAGGAGCAAAGTTGCTGGGGGAGAAAAATGATCAAAACAGCTGAGTATGACACAAGGGACATAAGTGCTTGACAGAAGTACAGAGGTAAGAGTGACACACAGCCCCATGGGCAAGGCCATGGGAAATTTCCTCATGGGCAAAGGTTAGAAACAGAACCTGAGAAGACTTGTTATTCTTTATACAGGCAGTGTTTGCTGCAATAGTGGCTATGCTTCACAGGCACTGTGGCGGAAAGATGCAACATTTTGCTCACATATCTTGAAGATGATTGCTTATGAAGCAGAGGAGCTAGTAAAAAAATTTGGCAATGCACTCAAATAAAGAAGGACGTTTTGCTCTGAGGCTTCCCTCTACATGCAAAAGACCAATAATATCTAAACTTGACCATATATTAACATTTCCATAAGCAAATGAGTACAACCAACTTGTTGCACATCTTAAAATTTGATGACAATTTTTCAGTGCCATCTACACATTATAAGCTGAAGTGCTCATAATGTGTAGATGACACAGTGCTTATCCAAAAACATTTGGATACAAAATTAGAGGCTGATTATGTGCATATTAATCTGATCTTTAATATCCATATCATCAACCTTAGAGCTGTTGTGCTGAAAGCTATTTGTTGTTATCAAACAATATTTTAGACTGCTTATTGCTCATTCTAATCACACGTTTTTTAAAAGGTGTGGCTATGCTGATACCTACAGAAAAGATATCTTCAGAAGTAGCATTTAGAAGTAAATAGGAGTGCATAGGAGGCTATAAATTTGTTTTTAGATGACAGGCACAGCTAAATGTTAGTTGCTTAGAAAACATCTAGGAACATTTGTTAACGTTTTATTCTGTGTCTTCCAAATGTGGGTTTTTTTCCTTGAAAATAAAGCCAGTAAATTTAGGATGATACACACCAAATATCTTTTCACTAGACATGGCACCTCATATAGAAAAATCCAAGAATGAATCATTGTCATACCATGAGTTTAAGCAGGTCTTGGTGTACAGGATTTTTGATCACAAGTGCACATCCCAATCATATGCCTAAGGTGCAGGAAATGTGGTAAGACTACTAATTAAAATGTCATAAAACCAAACTTTGGCAACTATTTGCAAGTGATAAATGAAAGAATGGTAGCTATGATACGAAGAGAAAAGAACACCAGCGCTACAAACTGTTGAGGATGTGCAGATAGTGCAGAGAAAAATGAAAGAAAATTAAAGCTTGGTGTGGTTTTGCAGTACATACAGCTGTCACCATGTCACATAGGTGACAGTGTCTCTGACAACTCATATCAGTGACAACGAGCTCTGCGATCTCTGAAAAATAGCTCCTTGGTTGCCTTCTTTAGAGAAATCACCAACATATCTCTTCTGTCCCAGAAGAGAGGGCAATGGCCAATTTTAGCCAGGTGGTTGTTCAAGGTCTTCTACAGGAAAAAACAGTATCAGGCTAAGCCAACTGAGCTCAAAGATGTGACACAGTCAGAACACAGAAGCTTTCTGCAGGCTGACTCTTGTGGGGTTCAAGTCTTCAAGGAACCTTCCAGACTGTATGGTAGTGACACGTCACTGAATGCACCTAGTTACTGCAGGAGCTGAAGTCGTAACGGTCAGAAAAGCAAAAGTGAGTCCAGATGGGTTGAGAGGAGTCGAGCAAGACTTTTATTGTTACAGCTTCCTTTCCTTTTTATCCTCTCTGTAACTCATTGCATTATAATCCAATCGGCACACACAAGACAACACAGTTGGCAACAAGCACTTCATTGGATGACTCTTTCCCTGTTGCAGCTTCGTTGAGCTGCCTTCTACTTGGCAATTCCTTATCTTGTTTCTCAGCTCTTCTCAGGACTTTCCATCCTCTTCAGGGGCACACGGGTATCTGCTCAATGTCAGAGTTAAACTCACATTCCGCTCCCTCACATTCCAATCTCTCAGGCCACCTGTGGCTCCCCACAGTTAGTTCATGGAATATTTGACATTCCTAGCTTTTTAATACTAATAGAAGATATTTATATTATTTGGGGATATATTTGGAAGTGTGAGTCTGTGCCTTTACCAAGCTCTAATAAGATTTATTCTGTTTTAGGGACTCAATTCAGTTGCCTAACACTAAGCATTTAGTGACATTTGAGACACCCTGTGTTTCCCAGACCTGGAAAGTCCTGTGGCCTTCTGTATCAGGAGGCAGACCTAATTCACCTCCTCAGTGCCATACAGATACTCATCCAGTACACAGCTAATGAGGTAGGATCAGATGCTGAAAGGAGCAAGCATCACATTCCTTCGACCTGAGCGGCTCCTGAATACCACTGATAAACTCTCTGATGGGGAATGAGGCTGTGATTCATTTCTGACCTAGAGGCCACCTGGCATGTCTAGAATGAAACTGTACATATTCATGTGGAAAACTGAATCAAGCCCAAGTTTGTGAGCCATGTTCTACTGTGTAACCGGACACATAGTGGCTTGCAAGTTTTCACACCACTACTCATATACTAGCTCTCTGCAAATGATACAGAGAGAACATCAAGGGGGCAGATGCTGTTTTCATACCACAAAAGTTGATGCAACTTCTCAGTAACACTTCTGCTGTAAACTACATTGTTAGGGAGGTTTTTTTACTTTGTTACAGTTATAAATGTCAACTATCCTGAAGAAGAAAACCAAAACCCACATCCTTTTCATTTAGGTATATATATATATGCATTTAAAACAGTGACTAAGAGGGAACATCAGACAAAAATCATGGGGACTTTACTCATTTTGTCCACCTCTGCTACTGTCATTTTACTGGTAATACATGGAGGTAAGTGCCCAGCTCAATTCTTCTGAAGGTAAATAATGACATACAGAGTGAAGCCAACATGTATTAATGTGAAGGGAGTAGTCACAATTATTATTTGAATTCTTATTATTAGTTCTTTTCCACTGTCTGCATGTGTTTCATCTTTTGTACAAAGGAAATAATTTCTGAATGTATTAATTAAAGCTGTACAGAGGACAGGCTATCTGTAGGACTTCTGAGGCCTAAACTTAATAATTATCTGACCTTTCTTTCCAGAGGCATACACATACATTAATCTCTTGATTTCGTATTTTTCTGAAAAAACAGGTTTGTGTTATGCAACTTACATTTTATGGACCAGTTTCCAAGTATCTGCATAAGTCACATATATATGTCATATTTATCTTGTGGCAGATCTGAGGTTGTTACTCACAATTAAATCATTGTCACTCACAGTGAAATTAACCATAGCAGCGAACTTTAAGAAATCTGTGCAAACGCAACAATACTTGTCTTTTTCTTGTCAAAGTTCACCCTACTCATCTAGGTTTTGTCCCATTGACATGTACAGAAGTAGTACTGCTGAGCAATTTTAAGAGTCTACCCTGAAGACCAGTGTGGTGATGTATGTACACACTTGAGTGTCTACACTTTGTAACTACATTAACTGTTTTGACTAAGAGACTTAGAGTTTCTTAAGGTAGTTTTAGCCCAGGTCTGTGTATTGTGGCTTATTTTTGGTTTCAGGTTCGTGTGTGGATATTATTGGAGGGAAAGAAGTAAAACCCCATTCAAAACCATTTATGGCCCAACTCGAAGACCCGAATGGAACTTTATGCGGAGGAGCTTTGATCAAAGAAAACTGGGTGTTAACAGCTGCCCACTGTGAAATGTAAGATCTTACTCTGATTCAGAAATTGTCCTTAGCGAGTATTTGGTTTCTCTGTTCAATAAGGCAAGTTAATGAGCTATGTCTCACATGGACTCAGAAAATGATCTTGAAATGGCATTAGGGCAAAACAACAGTACAATTCAGTCCAGCCATGACATTCTCTGAACCAACAATGCTGTGAGCTATTCTCATAGGGAAAATATTCTCATTTTCAGCACAAATTGCAGAGAGCACAGTTGGTAAGACTGTGCCCTCTGCAAACAGCAAAAGACCAACAGCAAAACTGACACATTCACTCCTTGTTCAGTTCCCAAAGGCAAACAACAGGGGATGTTCAGAGTCAAGTACCCGAACCCTGTCTGTGCTTCTGGTAAACTGAAAATAGGGTAGCATGAACTTTGATTCACCGAGTTGTTTGGGGTTGGGTGTTTTAACTACTTGTAAATGGGGTAATCTTTTGTATTCTTCTATATTACTCTTGCTTTTCAGGCATGAGGAAAGAGACTGTAGCACTGGACATTATAGCACCACACTGAACAGCAAAAACCTGAGTGAACAGCAAGCAAATACCACTAACCATGTTGTCTATCTTCTTAGGAAAAGAGGCAAAGTTACTCTTGGAGCTCATTCACTGAAAGCAACAGAAAAAGAAAAACAGGTGTTCCGGATTAAAAGACAAATTCCCTACCCATGTTACTCTCCCAGTTCTAAGGAAAATGACATTATGCTGGTGCAGGTATAGACTTACCAAATATGTAGCTCCTATGATCTACCAGTTTCCTTCTTGTGAGGGAGACGAGCCAAGAGAGTTTCTAATCACTTCTTATTTCTGAGGTTATAAACTCTGGTCTGCTAATTCAACAGACTGGAGAATTGGGGACACACTGGAAACTAAGGCATCAACAATTCCTGTAATTCATGCCAATGCTAGAAGTAGAAAAATTCTGCAGCTTGACCAAGATCTTTCAATTTCTGCCTTTTTGGTGAAATAATAAAGACTGTTCACAGTAAGATGTGTGTTTCGCACAGAGAAATAACTTGGTTAAAAACACTAATATTCTGTCTGAAAAAAAATAGTTCTAATTGAAAATATCTGACTTCTCTGATTCTCAATATTTACAGCTTCAGTGATTACTGTTATTTTGTCCTCCTAATGGTATAAGAGCCAGAGGAGTAAAATAGAGTACCTTTAGAGCTGATATATCACCAGAACCTAAACAGGTTTTCACGAGATGAAGAATACTAATTTTCCTCAGTCTTACATTGATTAAATGAATTCTGACACAAAGCACTGAGGAATCTCAAAAACGGGTTGTAGTAATCACTCAGTACCATGACATAAAAGATCCCATGGTTAACATGCAGGAGCCTTTGCTAGACTCTGTCCCATAATAACTATTCTCTGTATCTTCTACAGCTTCAGAAAAGAGCAAAACGTACCAAGGCTGTGCAACGCATTGACCTGCCTACCTCAGATGATGATCTCAAACCAGGAACGATTTGCACAGTAGCAGGATGGGGACAAACTCAAAATCATCTCAGAAAGACTTCTGATACCCTCAGAGAGGTTAATGTCACTGTTATCAGTAGGAAAATCTGCAATGACAACCAACATTATAGGAGAAAACCTCTTATAACAAAAAACATGATATGCGCAGGGGATAAGAATGGAGGAAAGGACTCATGCTCTGTAAGTATATTCACTTAGAGTCAACGAGATTATAGTGAAAATAAAATACAAATAACTAGCTTTTACACCTTTATAATTTCTGTTTCTCTTCAGTCAAATGTAAAATTTTATTACAAATGAGTGAACTCACCAAGGCTTGTTCTTCTAATTCTTAAAATTAAAACCTCTGATTAGTAAATCCAGCTTCACAGATTTTGAATATTGTGATTTCATTCAGGCATGTCAGGTAGCTAGCCTCTTCTTCAATAAATTATTGTAATAGAAAAACTCCACAAAATAGTTACAAGACCATTCTGAAGCATTTAATCTCACAAATGCTCTAATGTCAGAGAGCTTTGAAACAGGTTTTGCTGTCAAAGTCAAATGCACAGCTCTGTAAGAACTGCCATGTTTTAAAAGATCTAAATAACGAATTACCAAGTTACAAAAAAGGTGCCAATGTTGAGAGATTTTCTGCATTCCAAGACGAAAGTTTCCAGCTTTTTTGTCTCATATTCAGAAAGACTAACTTCCTTAGCACCGAGCTAGGGCCATTCCCCATAGCACTTGAAAGATCAGGATAAAGTCTTTGTTTCCTTTTTTTTGCCAATGAAAATCTTAACTTCTAAGGAGGAAGAAAAATAAATCCACAATAGCGTTGCCTATTTTTTTATTTCTGCCATTTAACTGGTGTAAATTTTATTTATAACATTTTTTAGATTTTGTAAATTTGATTACAGGGTTTTTTGCCTTTTTCCAGGGGGATTCTGGTGGACCTTTAATATGCAATGGTGTGATGAGAGGCATCACTTCTTTTGGGAAGAACAATAAGTGTGGTACTGTTGATGGGCCTGGTATCTACACTCGACTCACAAAGGAATACCTTCAGTGGATAAGGAAAACCATAGGGGGAGCAGAATAGTTTGGGTTTGGACCAGGTGATTTCCTGCTTTGAACTTAGATAACAGTACCTAGTTTTGAAATACACTTTTAAAAATAGCGCTATTATACTGGCAAAACAAGCATTCCCACACTGAATTTCAGCAGCTTGATGTCCTTATAGACTAAATACCTGTCTGTTTTCAGGGCAGATGTGATCTTGACAGGGCCAGAACACAGCACTCTGCAACAACAACATTTGTAGCTTATTCTTCAGCCATGGAGTCTCTCAGTAAGTATTTGAGACCCTGGTTTCCAACATTCCTATGTTGCACATTCAGATTATTTCTGATCAAGCATCTAACTCCGCTGCTTGTGTCCTCACTGTGTGCTGAAGTATATACTGCACTCTTTTGTATCTAGAATTCTGCCAATAACCCTGAAACCTAGTTAGATGCTAGGTAGAACACCAGGCACCAGGAAAATCTGGTAGTTTCTCTGCAGCAGAGCTCCTGATTTCACAGGTGTAGGAAACTGCTATGCTTCAGAAAATTAAATTTCAGCAACTGCATCTGATTGTGGGACATGGTAATATGCATTTCTTAGCTGTCTTGCATTTGATGCCACTAGTTTTCATCCCTTTATTATGTACTTCGCATTTAATAAAGAAATGGCAATAAAAATCTACTGATTGAAGCTGTCAGTTTTTGTGGAAAGCTCCATCTGCAGTACAGTCTCTGTACGTAATGTTTTGGATGTGCAATATGTTTGCAGAATGCACCAAGATCAGCAACAGTATATTAAAAAAAAATCATCTGAAAATCCACACTCCAGAGAAATTGCACACTGTCTCAGCTGGAGAACCAGTACGATAAAGCACTGTTTATAACAAAAAACAGTTTTAATTTTATGATGCCACAACTGCTGTTTCAGATAAGCAGTGAAATTTTTAAGTGCTTCAACAATCACCTCTCAAACAGCAAACAGAGCTACTGTGAGAAATGCCTACACCCATCTTTGTATTACCAGCCCTGGGCACTTTACAAGCCATGAACACAACAAAAAAGGCTTTAGCTTTAATTTTGTCTTGCTTTCGGAGTGTTTTACTTGGAAGTAGACATTATCTAAGAGAAAGAAGAAGAAAATCTAAGAGTGAAGAAATCTTGTATTGATTTTAATTATTATTAATAATTATTTAAATTATTGCTTGGTTCATCATGATCTACTAAACAGCACTTATAAATACAACATGGGAAAATACAGACAAAAACATTTTTACACAATTCATAGAATCATAGA
>VXBZ01009656.1:7008-19933 GCA_013399135.1 Heliornis fulica | reverse complement strand
AGTCCTTCTCCTCAGGGCTGCTCTGGAGCCACTCTCCACCCAGTCTGCAGTTGTGCCTGGGATTGCCTCAAACCAGATGCATGGCCTTGCACTTGGCCTGGTTGAACCTCCTGAGGTTGGCACGGGCCCACCTCTCCAGCCTGTCAAGGTCCCTCTGGATGGCATCCCTCCCCTCCAGTGTGTCGACAGGTGGCTTTCGATTTATTCTTTTTAAAGTTTTCGATCTGAATCCTTGTATTAATGATTGTTTAAATACTGACTGAGGGACCAGTGCAAGGAAGAATATTTAACTCTATGGAGCAGCACATGATTATCATATGGATACTACAGTTCAGTTTATCTGTGCATAGAATAAGTCCATATAATGCGGGTAGCATTGACAAGATACATCTTCAAAGGCAAGCCCTAAATCACTTCAGTACAATAAACTAAAAATAAGTATAGTGAATAAATTATAAACGACCTTAAGAAAACATCCTCCTGAAATGGTCAGATAAACCTAAAACATCCAGATGAGGATCTTCATGCAATTTAGACAAGTGGTAAATATGTCCAGTATTCATTACATACAATTATGTCATACTAGTTCCCTGAAAAGCCTATAAGCCAGGTGTGCAAAACACCAGGCCCTCCATGCTTGGGTGGCAGGTAGGACGGGCAAGAAAGGCACGTCCCTGCTGCGGGACCGTCTCCTTTTCAACCCAGAAGCGCTCCTGGCCGCAGGACCACAGGCACGTGTGCACACACACACTCTATACACCCCCACACCCTTCCTCCCTTTCCCTCACCCAACACCTCACACTAACGCACACCCTCTCCTCCCCCCCGCAGACTCCCATGAGATCCGGCAGCTGCACCCTGGACAGCGGGCGACAGCAGGCCCCTGGGAGGAAGCCACCTGGCCCGGCGGGGTTTCCCGGCCTGGCTTTACTGGAAGGAAAGTCTTCTGGGAGGAAAGGGGCAGCTGGCGGCCGCGTTTCTGCGCAAAGCCCTGTCCTGGCTTCTCCAAAGGCCACGGGCCTTCGACGAACTCGGGATGGGGTTCGGTGAGGTGAGAAGCGCGGGTACAGGAAGCGGGGCCTGCGAGGCCAGGCAGCGGAAGCGGCGCAGGGGGACGGCCTCTTTAGCCTGCGGGTCACAGGTTTTCATAGAGAAGTTCAGGCTGAGTTATTGCATGGCTGAGTCAGGAGGAAAGCTGGCAACCAGGAGGTAGAAGCAGCCCGGGAGGAAAATATAGCTGGATTGGTGAGAGTTTCGCCTATCTGGAACAACCCCACCTGCGGCAAAGGAGAGAATGGGAAGGAGAGAGAGGAAATCAGCAACGGTGGGCAACGGAGTCGAGGAAGGCCTGCCTCCACCAAACACAGCAAGTGTCTCTGCCCTGGGGAGAGGGAAGAGCCTCTGCCACCACAAAACCAAAGAAAGCCGCTGCAGAAAGAAAAGTGGTGTGAAGGCAGAATTTAGTCCCTGACCTGAGAGAATTTGATGGTGAGGACAGGCTAGCTTTAAACAAGCACATCCCCTAAAGAGGTCTTGCAAAAGGAGCGTTTCAATATTAAAAAATGGGGAAGGGTTCCTTACACCTCAGAGGCAATTGAGCTGTTTGTGGGGATCATGGTGCTGCCAGCTGCAGCAGGAACTGTGGGTGCCCTAACACACCTAGCAGCCCTATGACAAAGATGGAAGCATAGTTCAGTCCACATGTGTGATGTACTCTTAGGAACAGAACAAGGTCAAACAAGGTCATATCCTCCAGTCCTGCAAGACTGTGGAGAAATATTCGAAGTACAAAACAAGTACTAAGAGAAAGCTTTCCAAGCAAGTAAATATTTTGTTAAACAGTGTGCAATGACAGCATTTACAAAGTTGAATTAGCACAGTACACGCTTGCTTTCAATTTTTCTTTTGTTTTAGTTAATTTATAACTAGTTTCTGTTTTTTGAAGTTTTGCCAAAATATACCACCATTCAACCTTAAGAGAGTTGATCTGCTTAAAATATTCATGTTCTGTAGTTGTGTGCACTTCACAGTAACACAGTTATCAGTACGTACTTGGCTGTCCACCCAATGGCCACAAAACCACCCTGTTCTGTGGGGCAGAGTGCCTGTCCAGCCAGTGCAGACTCCTGTCTCTCCCAGTGGTGTATCAGGATGTGGAAGGCAAGAAACCACTCAGAAACAAGCATAGAGATACTTCCCAGCACCTGAGCAGAAGCATTTGGCTGTGCGCTGGACATTTCCCTGTGACTCTGAAGGGATCATGCCAGTCAAACACCAACTACAATTCAGACGGTGGCCAGCATTGGGTTTAGACTACACTACAGGCATTCACTTACTGTATAGCAGAGTGAAAAGCTGGCATAAAGGTATATTCTTAACAGGGTTACATTAACACTAATAAACATATCAGTTCATTCATTTGAACAGGCAAAACAAGAAACAAAAAAGGGAATGCATCCTAATCCTTTATGGAGATACATTCCCTCTTCCCCAGGTCCCTTCCACACTCCACCAAGCTAGGGCAAAACTTCAAAACAATGAAAAATTTCAAGTCATACTTACCAAGCTATTTCAGATCTTTTGAAGAGGTATTTTAGTCTTCCTTTTTAGCAGACAAGATGCAGAACCTACTAGTATAAAGGTAGTGATCAGTAATTTGANAAAAAAAACAGTCAATGTAGTTTAAATTTAAATGTAAGCATAGAACTGATGCAATTGTCTTCATAAAATCAATTTAAGTATCTTCTTATTGGAAGAACTGGAACTGACACCCACAAAAAGGAGGAAACACATTTGATTTACACAAAACATTATTCCAGGATTTCTATTCTGACTGCTATCCCAAAACGCTCCATTTCTGTTGAACATGATGTGGCTTCCATAGTTCAAGATGCTAAAAAATACTTCCAGAGAGTATCACTGCTTTGAAGCCATTTTGATAGCAGAGTTGGTAGATGCAGACAATGATGCTGTAGTATGCCTATGATGCACTTTTTCAGAGATACCCTCTCAGAGACCAACCAACAGAAATTGCAACAAAGGACTTAATTCCTTTGGACGTTCTGAAATTATTTTGTCACAAAGGGAGAAATAATGTGGGCTTGTGCGGATGTAAGTAGATTCAGAAGTCTCTCCCAAGACAATTTTCCTCCACTGAATATATTAAGTCTAACTTAGAATTACCATAGGCAGAAAAAAAATATAATTAGATATTTTTTTTGTTTGGTTGGGTTTTGTTTGTTTGTTTGTTTGTTTGTTTGTTTTCTCCAAGGCTGTAGTTACCTAGATTTTTATTTTCCTTATAGTCATTATTTTTCCAGAACACTTCTGGAACAGAGCCATGACTCTACTCAGACTCAAGAAAATAATTCTTGACAAGCAGCACTTAGCACATAAGCAGTGGCTTCCCTGCTGTGTAATCTATTTTCTTAATATGAAAGTTGTTAATTTTCAGTGGACAAACACCATGATACTGTTTTCATATGCCTGTAAACATAACTCTAAAGAGCTTATTTTGGATGTTGCACATTACTTAAATAAGATTGGATTCAGATGTATGGCAAGACTACACATTTACACATCCACAATCTCTTACACAAGAATATTCTCTTATTTGTTTAGACTGTATTCTTCCCATTAGCACTGTTTCCACAAAACATTTTTGATGGAATATTTGCAATGATATTATATAAAATGAAAGTAAATACAGCCAAAATAAGTATTTTTATGTGATCAAATAGTCATGGATATTTTCTGCCATTTTAATGAAAAACCCTTTATTCTGTCTGACAGGATTTTCAAGATCCCCTCCTTAGGGATTTTTTTTCCTGCCAAGGCATGTTGCATCCAACTGTAATACAGCATGGAAGGAGCAGGAGAAAAGTCATGTTTATATTCTCCTTTGGTGTGACTTGGCCAGATCTCCTAGGTAAGGTACCATCCCTCTGCAGAACAGCTTTATACAAGTAATAATTGTTCACTGATGACAAATTATGACAGACCTGACACATATTTGGATAAATTACTAGATTTTCTGTTTTTAAAAGTTGCAAAATCTATTCTGGACCTCAGAAGCATGCAGGATAAAGCTATGCATAGAAGGCGGAGATGATGAAAATCAGCAAAATTACTATAAAGCTGCAAAAACATGTGGGTTTAGAAGATGTGGAAATGGGGAAGGGAAGGTTTGAAGGATAACGACAGTGCTGGAATCCCTTACATATTTTGGCCCCATAGTTGTCTGAAACTTTCAATAATACCAATATAGAAAAATTTGGGCTGTGTGGAGGAAGCCTGATGATGACATAAGTTGATTCAACAAGGCATAGTGTGACAATGACAGAGGCAGAAAACAATGCCAAGGCAAGTGGGAACCATGGTATGCAGAAGGAACTCTGGGAATGAAAAAAAAATTGACAAAGCAGGATGAGAAAATTGAATGTTGAAAATGGAAAATCGTACACAGGGGATTAATGACAGCATCCTGGTACAAGGTAAAGACCTTTCACTGGAAATTATTCAGGAAGAGATGGATGCATCTTAGTTCATGGGAAAACTGCTGCGAGTCACAGGTGAGACAGTCACACTGAAAGTGGCACCAGGATGCACCAAATTTAGCATTTCCACCAGGAATTGGGAAGTTCATGCCAGTTTACGATTCCTTAACTGGGTTACAGTGCATATCTGAGTCCCCCATGCCCAGAGGGCATGAAATGGGATAATGAGGGAAGTGAGGAATTATCCTCTGTTATCACTTGACCCTAGAAAAGTTTGGCTTTGCAGGCTAGTGAAACAGAAGTGGAAAGGCATTCTCTGCATTGTTTTCTGCAAATGCATTGGAGGGAATATTCCTCGAAATGGGAATCACCTTACGAACCATCAGACCCATTGATTTCTGGAATCGCCTAGCTGCTCCAAGAGGGCAGGGGTCCTTCAGTATATTTGTATCTTCCTGTTTGCGAAGTCGCAATCATTCTGTCAGAATGTTCACAGCAGTGGTTTAACCAGCAATGCTGGTGTGTTTTTCAATGGACAGCTGGCACAAACACACCACCTGTGTCCTGGATCCCTTTAGAATTTCCTGGTGGGTCATGAGAGGAATTGCTTGCTGGTTTGGGCAGTCCCAGTGTCTGTATAGCTCTTCTCTTTGTACTAGTGGAAAGGAGGATGCTGGATGGATGGATATATAGCACAATATATATAAGCACTCCATGACCCTTTAACATGTTTTGAAGCATTCATATATAAGGAATCCTTTGTATGAATAGAAGAGAAACCTCAAAAGAAAGTACGTTAATATCTAAGAAATATAAGACAAAATGTCAGTTGTAGTGAGTCAGTAGCAATATCATTAAATAACAGCTTCTGACCATTGGTATATGACATCATAGAGCATGTGCATGGGTTGCCAATTACAGCTGACCTGGGTTGAATGACAAAACACTCCTGCCCTCTCCCAACCTTATCCCCCACGTTGTCTCTCTGAACAGCATTAACAATGTCTCTCCAGCAGCTTGGGAGGCTGCAGAGCCTTCCCTCTTTCCAGGAAGCAGAGAAACCAGGCAATGAAAACAGAAGAGCAGTTTTACAGTGAAGAGAAGCATGGCCATGCCTATGGGCCATCAAGCCAGGATGGAGGATGCCTCAGCAGCAGAGCTTAAGGACAGGGTCTCAGGAGGTGAAAGGCATGGGAGGCTCTGCATGCCTGTGTTGGGGGATGGTTAGCAGCACAAGACCACGATGCTGCAGAGTATCTCTGGCCTGAAGAGAAGTGCTGAGTGAGCGGAATGGTATGTATATTATCAGGTCCGCGTGACCTGGTGGCTGAACACTAGATGAAACCAGGAGGCTGAACATCTGGGCCTGGGCCCCCAGATAGGTTGTAAACAAGCCATAACAGAAGATACTAACCTATGTAGTGCTTAACCAATCGTAGCCTAGAGAGATATATATGCAACCAATCATGTAATGCCAAATATACTAACCCTTGCTTGGAAATGTATAAGAGAGCTACGCTGATACCAATAAAGTGAACAATACTTTATCAATCATATTGATTGCCTGTGTTTGTTCCCTCACCAAAATCCCCAGCATGCCTGTGTTCTTCACCACTGTGTGGCTCATTCTTGCCATACTGATTTTATTTTACCAGGAGAGGCATTTTCCCAGAGCTGCTTCATTGTTCACGAGGACATGGTCTGTAAGCACCCCTGCACACAAGAGAATAAAACTGTGAAAAACAAGTTGCCTTCTCCTTTGTCACATATGTGAAGTTATGAAAAGCATGATAATGGGATTCTGAAAATCTGCAACCAGGACACCGTCAAAATTTTGGACATTTTTTAGAAAGGAAGAGATGTGGTATGTCACTTGTCCCTGGGATGTCACTGAGCCAGTGTCAGCTGGCTAACACAGGACAAATGAGTACAGGTTATAACCTCAAAAGGTGACATACCACACTAATCCTACCTCCACAATGGATTGCTGGGTTTTTTTAAGATGTTAGCTCACACGTTCCAGGTTGTCACAAAAAGATTAGGTTGCAAAACTAACCTAAGAATCAGGAAGCTGGGAGCAGGTTCATCCCTCAGGGTAGGAGCATGAGAAATGGGTATAATTATGGGCTGTAGGTGGTTACAAGAGGCAGGCAATTACTAACAGTTATTTCATGGTGGCACAACTAAGAGGTAAGCATTTATATCTCCACACTTAGCAATTGCATCCAGTCCAAGATACTGAGCCACAGTCAGCACAGATATCACCACATAAACCAAAATATATTTTCAAAAGGGTCCAAGAAGCAGTGATTTGGCACATTACTTTGTAGGTTGCCCTGCACATTACTCTCTTCTCCCTTACCTCTACCCACCCGCAGAGGATGGTGTTACCTACACTTTTGGATTTGCCCTTTTAGCCTCACAAGGTCCTTGAGTGTTGTGCCATTTACACTGCACACTGCATTACCTGAACAGCTGGGCTGAAGATTTTTCTAGTACAGCTTTCAGATCTCTTTCAGAATAGGGTGAGAGAAGTACTTACAGGCTAATTTTTCAAATTATCCTCATTACTTAAAAAGCCCTCTGCATTTGTAAATACAGGCATAAAGATGTTACAAGATTTGGCTTTCCAGGCAAACATCACACAAAATGTATGGTCTTCAATTTCTTCTCTCTCCCCTTAAGGGATAGCAACTCAATATCCTTTATATCCCAATCTTAGCTGTTCCCTCCAAGGGATGACATTTAAAATTATTCGGGTGGAGAGTAAAGTACTATAGTTATCCATGTTTAGCACATGCTGCTTTTTGCTCAGTAGCGTATTTAGGGATGTCAACTTTAATATTAATTTTGTAGCAAATGGAGCAAGAGTTATCTCTCCAGGCACTCTGTCCTTCAAAGTTCTGTGTAGAAATCATCTATTTGTTTATTCTTCTGTCTCTAGCCAAAAAGGGGCATCTTGCCACCACAGGACTTCCTACTTGAGCTACTTCTCACTCCAACATTGCAGATCTCCATCCACAAGATTTGTGTAATAGATAAGCAGACACCTGTGTTTCCAACCTCTTCAGTGCAATTCTCACATCATCCGTTCTGTGACTGTAGTCAATTGATTTTAAATCCAAATCATGTTCGTATAAAGTTCATTTGGGGGGCCTCCCTTACCTTTATATTTGAAGCTTCTTCCTCTTTACTCAGTTGTAGCTCCAGTTCAGTCCATTCAGACACCTTGCTTACTTGATGAATTAATAACTGGGTCAGCATGGATTTGACACAAGCTAATAATATGCAAACAAAAAATGTTATTGTTATTGTTATTGTTATTGTTATTGTTATTGTTATTGTTATTGTTATTGTTATTGTTATTGTTATTGTTATTATCAGTATGAATTACAACAAATAAGCAAGCCAATCCTGATAGTGAGAATCCTAAATGATGTTGAAATTTGTTCAGTCTACTCCATATGTCCTCTGACTTTTGCTATATGCTTCATGTGGTTTAATTGTTCAGTAAGTTCTCATGTTACAATTGGTAAGTGAATACATTGTGTCGCTGGTTAAGTTCAAGTACCCACACACTCCATTTTCATGCAACAGAAACAAATCTAACGTCAGACTGTTCTGTGATGCTATTTTTTATGTAACCTCTAGTTGCATATTTGGTTCTTCCAACCCCACGCAAGCTGCATTAGCCAATGCTTCAGTCTATCTGATGACATTGTAGAGCACATTTGATTCTGCAGTGCTGTTGCTTGAGATGTGAAAATTGATTCCAGAACCCATCCAACCACAGTTACTGTTGCTGGATATTGCCAGGGGTCTTTCAGCAGTTATTTGATGTCTTGTGCCATACTGTAGCTCTGGTACAAGAGGTTGCTTCCTCTAGAGGGGGCAAGGTGTTAACAGTCCTAATGTCTGTTGATGTTGTTGGCCCTCCACAGATAAGGGCCACTTGTGGTCCAAGTTCATTCACAACTAACCCACACGGTGTGTACTGTAGAGGGTATATTTAGTTTTGAACTAATATATCTCAATTTTATGAGACCAAGTGTCATTGATTGAAGTGGTGTAGTTATGACAGATACAACCTAATTGGAGGGCTTGAGCTGTTCCGCCAAATCTCTGAATTATGACTTCTCAACTACTGCAATTATAAACTTCGGTATAATTCCAAATTACAGAATTTTGGACTATCTAAACAACAAATATTGAAGTTTACATATTGAATACAGACATGCGTGGGATTGTCTAGTAATCCAATGTCTCCCTTCCAAACAATGCATCAGTCAAGTCTTCATATAATCCAAATCACCATCTTGGGGTGCTTCCCACACCCTGGGTCCATGCACTTTCCCCATGGTGTGTTGATGCACACCCAGAAGATGATAAATTGCCCCAGTTCTTTTACCACCAATATCAAATATTACTGGCGGTTTATCAATATTAAAGTTATCTATAGTTCCATGCTTAAGGGTGCATTGTAAGACATATTTCCCTTTCTCAGTGTGCCATGTTTAGACTGGTATGATTTTCTGTTTCCCACATAGCCTTCTGGGTTTGGTTCACAACTATGGTTAATAGTCTCCAGGTAACAGGTTGTGGTGTGTTGACCCTGGCGGGAGGCCAGATACCCAACAAAGCCACTCTATATCTGCCCTCCTCCAGACAGGGGAGAAAATATATAATGAAAGGCTCTCAGGTTGAAATAAGGACAGGTAGAGATCATTCAGCAATTAACAACATGGGCAAAACACTCAACATGAAAAATATATCTAATTTGTTACCCAATCAAAACAGAAGGATAATAAATAAAACCAAATTCTGTAACACCTCCTTCACCCCTCCCTTCTTTCCAGGCCCAACTTTATTCCCAACTTCTCTGCCTCCTCCTCACAAGTGGCACATAGGGACACAGGGAGTGGGGGTTTCAGTCAGTTCATCACATGTTGTCTTTGACACTCCTTACCGCTCAGGGGCGAGGACTTCTCACACTCTGTCCCTGCTCCAGCATGTAGTCCCTGTCACAGGAGACAGTCTTCCACCAACATCTTCACCATCAGTCCTTTCCATGGGGCTTCAGCTCTTCATGAACTGCCTCAGTGTGGCTTCCATGTGGTGTAGACCATGGAATAGACTGTTTCAGTCTATTCCATGGTCACAAGTGTCTCCAGGAAAACTGCTTTGGTGTGGACCCCTCTATCCAGAGATGACAGGTCCTGACAGGAGTTTAATCCACACAAGTAGAATCCACAGCAGCAGGTGAAAGCCACCTTTGGGTAGTTCTGTCTGCTTCAACATGGGGTCCTCTATGAACTGCAGGTGAGATCCCTACTTCTCATCGTCCTATATGGGCCGCAAGGAGACAGCCTGCTTCACTATGATCTTCTCCATGGGCTGCAGGGGAATCTCTCCTCTGGCACCTGGAGTGCCTCCTACCCCTGTTTCTTCACTGACCTTGGTGTCCACAGTTTCTTACATCTTCTCACTCCTTTATCTAGTGACAAAAGATATGACCTATGACTTTTATTACTTCTTAAATATGTTATCAAACAGGTGGTACCACTGTGGCTGATGGGCTGAGACTTGGCCAGTGGCACGTCCAGCCTTGAGCTGGTTAGTATGGGGTCTCTCAGATCTAGGGAAAATTTCTAGCAGCTTCTCACAGAAGCCACCCCTGCAGCTCCACCGTCTACCAAAACCTTGCCATGCAAACCCAAAAACTGTTGAAGAATAGACTGAGGAAAAGTTGACATCAGCATTTCCATAAGATAAGAAAAAGAGGAAAAATTTTTGGTTATGAGTATGATTGACAGATGTTATCAGGTGGGTACTATCTATCTAGCTCTGATTCTGTGGGGTTTTTCAGAGCTCTCTTTTTCTTCCCAAGCAAAAGGGAAGGGTTCCTTAGGGTGGTTAGTACCATTGCCACCGTTCCAAACTGAGGCGTGATACAGGCTGGCCTCTCTGAAAGTTCACAGTGACTTTTTCCAGTTTTACATTTGCTTTTGATATTGAAGTCATTGGGAGTACAAGAAACTTTCATCTTTGGTCAATTGGTCATTCAGGGAGGTCCCAGACAACTGGAAACTAGCAAATGTGACACCCATCTACAAGAAGGGTCAGAAGGAGTATCCGGAAAACTACAGGCCTGTCAGCCTGACCTCGGTGCTGGGGAATGTCATGGAACAGATCATCCTGAGTGCCGTCATGCGGCAGGTGCAGGACAACCAGGGGATCAGGCTCAGCCAGCATGGGTTTATGAAGGGCAGGTCCTGCTTCACTAACCTGGTCTCCTTCTATGACAAGGTGACCCATTTAGTGGATGAGGGGAAGGCTGTGGATGTTTTCTACTTAGCAGTCAGATTTACAAGCCAATGAAGTATTCATGAAGAGTCATCCACAGCTGAACTGGAGCCTAGCCAAGACAAACTATAGTTTTATTTCTTTTCCCCATCCCATTGCATGCCGGCAAACCCAGCAATAGGCATATAACAATTTGGAGCAGCTTCTTGTTTAAAAATAACTTAGATCAGGAAATGCTGTCCTTACAGCCAGATGAGTAGGAATATCTTGAGTCATTAGCATAAGGCAGAAACCTTCCTAATTTCCCTTCTCCAATTCCGTTCTGAAACCCAGTTGTCCTCCATGCTCGTGGAGGAAGATCTGCTACAAATACAGTATCTACTGCAAATGTGATGGCAAGCCTAACTATATAAGGAATTATACCTGTAAATCCCATTCAGGAAAGCCATACCATTGAATGCATGGACAAAGAGAGAGAGAGCATTAAATTAAAAATTAAAAATCAAAAATTAATTCAAGCTGAATGACAAGCATTGATGGTGGAAGAGAGTAGAAACATTGGTAAAAATGACAGTTGAATGAGTTCTCCATTCTTAGAGCACAGAAGCCATTCTAGATATTCCTTTGAAGTTTCAGTTGACATAAGAGGCCTTTTCAACACAACTAGAATATAAAAGAATTTTATCTTTCCATGTGACCTATTGCAAGTTTAATAAAACTTTATTCAGCTATGGTGTGTCTTAACTCCTCTGTGTCTCAATTCTGAGAGTAGTACAACAAAAATACCATTCTACCAGCATCATATAGAAGACAGTGAAGCAGCATCAAAACTTCAGAATAAGGGTGTCTAGTTTCTTGTACTTAACCTAATAAGTACCAGGACTTACTCTGTATCTACTGAAACTCATAGAATCAATGGTTTAATGTCAGTGACATGAGTAAAACAAGTTGGTGGAAGGCTGAAAAACACTGTGGGACGTCAAGTATCTCTAAAATGTGATTCACAGAGGTGCTGTGAGTAGTGCTGATTGGCCCGGCCAGCCTTGTCAGTAGCAGGGTTTGGGAGTTTGGCCTTGGGAGCCCAGCTGGTATTTACTTTGTTGGACCCCCTAAGAAGCTTCTAGATGCTTCTTAAGGAAGCCACATTGCAAACCCACCACACACAATTTCTTGAGTGTCTCAAAATGCAGTTGGAAAGTCAAGATTTACTGGGGCTAAACATTACCCTTACAGCTCAGTCAAGCAGAAGTTGGAGATGAGTACAAAACAAAAGCAGTTAAAGAAAATATTTTCAAGCTTCAGAGGAGAGAAAAAAAGCAGGGAAAGGGATCTTCATCAAAGGCCAGTAAGAAGAAACAGTGAGGGATACACAGTCCTTTGCCCAGCACACACACCAGGGCCCAGCTGGAACAGCTAAGCAGACTCTCTCAGTGTGGTGAATATGCCCTGAATGCAGAAACAGGGTATTTCATTGCAGAGGACCAGTGAGCTTTATTTTCTGCCACATAACCTATATCAGCTATGTCCTCACCATGCACTGTGCTTTGCTGGCACTGAGAGGTCAAGATCCAGGGATTTAGGCTACTCACAGACTACTTATGCATTTCTGCTTCAATGAGTGCCTCCTGAAGGCTACATTCTTGAAGATTCACATCAAGTCACCCCAGTCTTTGTCTCATAGAATCATACATGCTGCCCAGAGTCTCAAAAGGCAAAGGCAGGGACTGGGCAAATGAAGAACTTCTTACTGCTGAAGATCAGGTTCAAGACCATCTAAGGAATGTGAATCACAGAATCACAGAATATTAGGAGTTGGAAGAGACCCCAAAAGATCATCCAGTCCAACCCCCCTGCCCAAGCAGGATCATCTAGAGTAGGATACATAGGAACATGTCCAGATTGGTCTTGAATGTCTCCAGAGAAGGAGACTCCACAATCTCTCTGGGCAGCCTGTTCCAGTAATCTGTCACCCTCACAGTGAAAAAGTTCCTCCTTCTATTAAGATGGAACTTTCTATGTTCCAGTTTGGAACCATTGCCCCTTGTTCTATCACTGTCCATCACTGAGAAGAGCCTGAATCCATCCTCCTGACGCTCACCCTTAACATATTTATAAACATTAATGAG
>VXBZ01009649.1:537-18860 GCA_013399135.1 Heliornis fulica | reverse complement strand
CCTGGAAGTGTTTAAGGCCAAGTGTTTNAGTGTTTAAGGCCAAGTGTTTAAGTTAGATGAGGCTTTGGGCAACCCAGTCTAGTGAAGGTGTCCCTGCCCATGACAGAGGGGTTGAAACTAGATAAGCTTTGGGTTCCCTTCCAACCCAAAGCATTCTATGATTTAATGATTCTATGAGACAGGATCTACTCAGCCCTAATTCTCTTATAAAACTGCCTTCTTGAGTCAGAAAAATGGTCCATTTAGTCCAGTATTATTTACCTAGCAGTGGTCAGGAGGACATTCTTTGGGGCATGTCACACCACTTTCTGGTGTCCATTCCTCCACCCTTCCCCAGCACCCAGAAACAGAGATGTAAGTGAATTTCTTGTTCGGGTTTTTTTTTCAGTATCTCCTTGAGCACATACCTTTATCTCTCCAACTAGCTTCACCCAATGCCACCTAGTTCTTTGCTTGTAGGACCTGGAGAAGAGCAACTCTCCATTTCATTTTTCCACCACCATCTAGATTTCCTTAATTTAATCACAAACCTCCATCTTCCCACACCGTGGGACTGTCATTTGAATAAAACTAGTAAACTCCTTGGTTTGTGGCAAAAAGAAACAGGCAAGAATTGCAAGAAGTTCCACTCCTTACAGTAAATATATGTTCAGGATGAAATCAAGATAAAGACAAAAGGTTTGAAAGGTAAATATTTACAATCTCATTTAATCTTTGAAATATTTTTTCTAACAGCACACAAAAAAATAAATCACTACTAATTATAACTTGTACTAAATGTGCCAATATTGAAAGAATTTTTATGCCCTTTGGCAGAGACGGGATAGATTTTAGTTAAAACAGAAGGTTAGAGCATCTTCCACAGAAACTCTGGGAAAGCTGTGATTACAAAGCAGCCAGTGGGCCTGGCCATCCTGTGCAGATCCTTTGGGATTAGATTGTCTAAACCAGAGCTGGGTTATGCTGCCAAAGCTGATGATACTCAAGTACTAGCCTTTCCCTGGGAGAAATCAAAATGTAATGAAATCTCTCGGTCATCACTTTGTCACATCAGACCTTTGCAATTGGTCCTAATGAGGCATTCAGAACAGCCAGACTACACTGGCTAATGCAATTGCGGTCATACATAATGTACAAAGGTTCTTTAACTGAAATTACTGGTTAGAAACTGCCAGTGAGCCTCAAATATACAGGAAAGAGACTGGAAAGCAATGAAGTCCACAGCATTTCTAAAACATGTAACAAATGTCTTGACAGTATCTCTGGTAAGGAATAAATAATGGTTTAGCTTAATGACAAACATTAACAACATTCTCCACATCATCCAGCTTTTCTAGCATAAAACAGTATTTGGTAAAGCAAATGAGAAACCAGTTAATGTTTTTTTCCCTTCCAGATTCCCCACAAAGCCGATCATCTAAAGGAATCGCACTCACATTTCAGAAGACATCATTCTCCCAGGCTGAATTCTCATCTGCCAAATTTTAGCCTGAAAGGTATTTGGGAGCAGGGGATGTGATACTAAATGTAAATTCCACCAAGAATTTTAACAGAAGCACTGACAGCACAACATCATAAATGCAACTCTATCTTCCTAGATGCGCCATAAAACCTGCTCTCTCTCTCTCTCAATTGCTGCTTTGCTTCTGGTTCAAAATCTGAAACTGCTGAGATGTGCTGTTCCCAACTCTTTCTGGTGTTACTTATAATCAGTGTAAACTCTTCCCAAGGACTTGGGGCCCCATTCCTACAAGCTGATGCTTGTGAGCCTGCACAGACTCCCATTATCTTCAACAGGGCTTTGCGTGGGTGTAAGAGTTTGTCTGAACATATCAGTTTTCAAAATCAAAGCCTAAGAGACTGCACTTAAGTGCATTTTCTTCCCTCTCTCCTTTCCTCCCTGCAGCTGGGCCTTAGTTATCTCTCCCTCTAAGACATCCTTCCTGTGCAACTCAATCAATCAAGGCTCATATCCCAGATTTCTCTTCACTGAACTCCAGGCTTTCATGCTCCCGGTCTTTTTACACAACAGGCAAGATGCTTCACTCACCCTTTTTTTTTTTTTTTAAAATTTTCCTCATTACCAACCAGCTCTTTATCCCCATCAAAAGCCCTATCTGCTCCCCAACAGATCAGCTTAGGATCAGATGCAGATCATCATAACCTGTACTCATGAATGAAGCCAGACCTGAATCATAGCTGACATTTTCATGAACTAGAACAGAGCCGTGATATTTGATTCTTCAGGCATGGATTTGTCCTTCAGTGACATACATTTATGGTCAAATTCTATTTTAGATTTAATTTATTATGAGTTATTTTAAAAGTAAAAATATTTTGGTTTACTAAACTCTAAAAATGCATTTCTGAGGAAAAAAACTGTTTGCAGTGTAACCATCAAAACTGTCCTCTCTTAAACCTAGCATAAAAGCCTCCACTTTGAGCATTTTATTTCAAAGCTAAACTTGCAAAACAGCTGATTCCATGATCCTGAGGATCCTTGACCTTCCATGGTTTCACCTTCATGGTTATCACTCTCTGTATGGCTGTGGTACTAAGAGTCTGGCTGTTTTGCTGTCCTGATTCATAAAACTGTTGCTGGAAACTAGGTCTGTAGTAGAAATTTTGATTTATTAAATCTTTCATAAGGGGTTGTCTGCCCCCAGCTTTGTGCTCACAGCTCACTTCTCAATGAGTCGGTGTTTCACAGAAAAGATATTGTTGGAAGCGACATCTGGAGATCGTCTAGTCCAATCCCTTCCTCAAAGCTGGCAACTAAAGGAGGTTGCCCAGGGTCATGCCCAGTTTAGTTTTGAATGTCTTCAAGTATCCACAAACTCTCTGGAGAACATAATTCCAGTGTTGGATCACCCTTGGAATAAAAAAGTTTTTTATATTTTAAAATAAAATTTCTAACATTTCAAGTCTGTGCCCACTGTTTCTTGTCCTTTTTCCAAAAGGGTCTGTCTCTGTCTTATTTATGCCCCTTCATCAGGGATTATACACACCCCACCTCAAACCTTCTGTGCTCCAGGCTAAGCAGACCCAGTCAAGCCCTTCCTCTCACAGTGCTCCAGTCCTTTCATCATCTTTGTGCCCCTTCATTGGATTCATTTCAGTAAGCCCGACTCTCTCTCACACTCAGCGGCCTCAGCACTGCACCCAGCACTCAGACTGAGCCTCACCAGCGCCAGGCAAAGGGGAACAACCACATCCATTGAGTAGTTGCCATCACAAATAAAACTTCTTGTCATAAGTAACAAAGACACATAAGTTACCTGCCCTTCTGAACTGAGTTCCTCGCCTCTTCTCAGGAAGACCCTGAAAATTCAGGTCACCAGTTATTTGTGAGTGCATTTACTGGGCTTGGGCACTCATGAGATGTTTGACATTTACCAGTTAATCACAGATTTTGCTTCAATCCAAATTAAAATTACACAGTGTGCACAGTAAATCCAGGATACCACAGGGGGAAGGAAGGCACCTGTCCACACTGGCTTCTCCAGCTCCATCCACTATTACTCACCAACTTAAACCTGCAGCTTTTTTGTCTCACAGTCATTGTCTGATTTTCCCTCAAGATAATTCTATAATTTGTCATTATTTCTGACAGGGGATTTTTCGGATTGGCAATTTTAAACTATAGTCTTTTTGCATTTTGCTATTAGAAAACTGGGAAGACAGATCCAATATTGTCTGAGGCCTCACACTGTATGCAAGGTCTCCCCAAATTCTGCGCAAGCTGGAAAGCATAAAACACTCTATAATCATTGTGTTTAAAATGTGAGGAGAGACTGGTTTAATTTTTCACATTTCACTGTAACAAGATAACCAGCTTTTTTCAGCTTAAATTCTCTCTTGGTCAGTAAAGATATTTGCCCAGTTATCCCCAGCAGTTACCACTGCTGAAATTCCTTATTTTGCAGAATATTTGCTTGCTGAAGTACAATAAATACTTCTTTGACATAATCCTGATTAACTTAACAGGCAAAGTATACTCCTAGATTCCACTCTCATAGTAAAAAACTACTTCAGTAGTAGATTTATTAAAGATACATACCTTCCCACTTCTATTACAAGAAATATCCACCTGCTTTCTCCCCAGCATTTTATAAGCATCCAGTTTCCTGCAGATTTCTGTGGGTATCCATGGCAAGAGGTACATTGATTTCAGGGCCTTTTCAACAAATCCTCTTGCTTTTTCTTCTTATTCCCCAGGTGTCCTCCATCTTGCAAAACCTGAGAATCACTGAAACTTGAATAAAACAGTTATTACTAAGAAAATCAATGTACTTTGAAGCCTCACAAACAGTATCTCCTGACCGCAACTCACCCTGAGAGAGGACACACCCACCCACCCCCCTACCTAGGGGCACCCCAACTCCTTTCCATCCATCTGCTCTTCCCCAGCAGCTTGTCCACATGCACCTACTACCCAAAAATATGGAGTTGCTTAGCTACACTGTATGTTTGGGTTCTAGAAAATGTCTTCCTGCACACCAGGGAAAGTACATGCATTGCAACTTCTAAGAGGTGTAAAAAACTCAGTAGGCTGAGGCACCTTCCTATTGATGGGATTCAGAGTAGGGGTGGAGACTCTCAACAGGTTCGATTCTCCCAGCTTTGGAAAAATGCTGAAGAGTTTCTAGCTGCAGACCCATAAGGGGTAGGAAATGGATGTATCTTATGTATTCAGAGCTATTTCTCTCCATCTTTCCACTTAACAAACACATAGAACTAAAAAAGGTATTGTAGTTTACCAGAATTGAACAAGACTGAATTCTGAATTTTTCCATCATTAAATTGGTCAAAGTAGAATGAATTACAATGCACACTCTGCCATTTTTCACTAAGTTTTTTTTTCCTCTCCCTCAGCCTCCCAAAATAAAACTGTAAAATATATGAAGAAAATCTGCATTTATTTTTTTCATAATTACTTCTGGGTTGAGACCAAGTTTTTAAGTGGAAGCAAATTGTTACATCCAATTTATAACCTCTGAAAAACAGCTTATAATGAGAATGCTGACATAGTTTTAAGTGGAGTGACATGAATGGCGCCATTATAATGTAGTCAAAACATGTGGGAAATGAAGTATTTTGTTCCAGAAGTATAAGAAATTCCCAACTCAGAATAAAGTATATGTCTGGCATTTATGGATTCTACCAAACATAACAATTTCACAAAACATACAAGGGCTTCAGGGAGTATAGGTTTCAATCACAATTCAAAACCTCTTCATCTTGGATACATTTGAGACAAAGGGATTCACGAGCCACAGGGGCTAACTTACTTCCTTCCTCCCAAAACTCACGTGAGATTTGTCCTGAGTGAATAATGGTAATAGATAAAACAGTTCAGCAGAAGATCTGCCTAGCAGAAGTGTTCAAAAGCCCACATAAAATCCAAAATGTTATAAACCACTTAAAATGATGAACTGTGTAGTAACTGAGCAGCATGGGAACCATAACAATATACCAAAAAGGAAGAGAATGGGAGCTTATACATCCTTTGCAAGTCAGCAGAGGTAGTTTCAATGCTGACATGAAGCAGAGCCTAAGATGAGCTGCTATCATTATATTCTTTATTAGTTGTTAAGCACTGATACTGTATTCAGTTCTTCACCAGACAGCCCTTGTCATAATGGATTTGCAGTTGCAGGTCCTCTGCCTGTTCCAGGCAACTCCTAAGTCCTCTCAAACTCCTGATGTCAAGGTGGATAAAGATATATGCCAACACAAACCCAACAACCGCATGAAAAAACACAACGAAGAAATTATAAGATGCTAGAAATACAGAAAGAGTTAATTGCATTTTTACAAATCACTGTGAGAAATGCAGAAAAAGGAAATGTTAAAAAGTGATGTGAATGGGAAGAGGTGGATTAGGGAAACAATGGATTAGTCCTCTCTGGAGGACAAGGAGGCTGGCACAGAACTGCAGGAGGCACTTTCAGATCTCTAGGCAGCATCTTTGATAAGGCAGGAGCAGCAGGAAGGCACAGCCACGAAAAGCAAGAGGAGCAAGAGAGGTTGGAATTGCATCACATACAGGAGAGGTATGTAATTGTGCCTCTTGGGCAAACACAGCAAACAGAAATTAGGATAAAAATAATTAGTTGCATTTGTCAAAATGCGTTTCCCCTTTCCCTTCCTTCCCTCCTGCCCTCAGCTGTGTCACCTCACCTCAGGTGCTCATGCAGGCTTGCATCTGATTAGAAGGGAGTCATCTTCTCCTCAGAATAAAAATACTTTCTTATTCTGGGTTTGCTTTCTACCAAATTAGCCACTCGAAGAGCAACAGAGAAAGGAAGGGGATTGTATCTTCTTGACATCAAGAAGCCGTTTAATTGGTTTAGCATACTTTCCACCTAGGTACAGCCTTAAACTGCACACAAAAGCTCCTCAACACTGCTAAGAGAGACCATGATGCAAAAGCATTTTTTCTGGCAGCAAGCTGCCTCCATCACCTCTCTGACAGATCCATGCCTGAACGCAAGCATGACCCAACCTGAAAAGCCCTCTTGTTAAACCTCACTTTGCTCTTAGCTGGTTTAGTTGTTAGCAACATCTTTCGCACAGGGACTAAGATGTGGGGAGTTCACAGAATCACAGAATGTCAGGAGTTGGAAGGGACCTTGAAAGATCATCTAGTCCAACCCCCCTGCCTGAGCAGGATCACCTAGATTATAGAATCATAGAATCACTGGGGTTGGGAGAGGCCTTTAAGATCATTGAGTCCAACCACAGCCCAACCCTGTCGAGTTCACCTCCAGGCCATGTCCTCAAGCACAACATCTACACACCTTTTAAACACCTCCAGGGATGGTGACTCCACCATGGCCCTGGGCAGCCTGTTCCAATGCCTGACAACCCTTTCAGTACAGAAATTCTTCCTGATGTCCAACCTAAATCTCCCCTGGTGCAGTTTGTAACCATTTCCTCTTCTCCTATCGCTTGTTATCTGAGAGAAGAGCCCAATCCCACCTCTCTACTCCCTCCTTGCAGGTAGTTGTAGAGAGCGAAAAGGCCTCCCCTCAGCCTCCTTTACATTAGGTCACCGAGGATTGCTTGTTATCTGAGAGAAGAGCCCAATCCCACCTCTCTACTCCCTCCTTGCAGGTAGTTGTAGAGAGCGAAAAGGCCTCCCCTCAGCCTCCTTTACATTAGGTCACCGAGGATTGCATCCAAGCAGGTCTTGAATGTCTCCAGGGAAGGTAGGTCCACCACCTCTTTGGGCAGCCTGTCCCAGGGCCACCCCCACAGTGAAACAGTCACAGTGGAACGGCACACAGCCACCTTCACAGTCACTGGGAGAACTCCCCCCAGCGTGCTGCCAGCCACACGGCTTCCACGAGGGCCTCTTGGTACGAAGTGACCAGACTCCCTGTCCTCAGAAAGGAGCTTCCCATCACCACGTCTCAAGCAGGAACGGACCAGGGCATCCGCGCTGCGGATATTTAAAATAACGCTGACATCTAGTGGCAGCCTGCGCTCCTACGCGTCTGTGCGGCTTTCGGAGCCCCTTGCTCTGCGTCCCGCGTCATCGCTCACCCTTCGGGGGCTACGGCTGGAAGCGTCACGTCCCTCACGGTCCTGCCCTATGCAAACAGAGAAAATGCATCCTAGTTCTGCAGAGATCAAAAGTTAAGTTTAAAAAGATGCAAGTGGGCGAAGGGGGCGGGGGAGAAGAAAATATTATTTCCCTTTTTGTAGATGCAAATTGACAGAGGATAAGATAGACGCCAGACTATTAAAGGCTAATGGGGTCAAGAATTCAGGCAACTGGAGCTGAAGGAATAAAGGAAGAGCTGAGACCTTTGCAGAAATAGCAGGTGTTTGAAAAGCATCCAATTGGACGAGCCCATGTGAAGCACATTGGATGCTAAGCCTACCCCAGTTACTCCTCAGCATCTGCTCTAGAGCACTGCTGCTCCTGTCCTGAGCAGGCGGGAGATTTTCTGGGCTGTGTGTCTTAAATGACTCGTGTATAGGATGAACACACCCAGAAGCAGCAGCTAGACCTTTTGAGACCCCAAAGATAGGCAAAGAGCTGCCTGAAACTTGGCCAGAGCAAAAATTAACAACGTCTTCTCCTGTCTCATCTGGGCAATCAGCTTTTTGTTGAAATACCTGTAAGCTACAAATCAAATAAAGCTATACAAAGATGAACCTCTCCATAAGAAAGTTCTGCAGGTGGATCTCATTTTGGTCCAGACTGTAGTTGTGCTCAACTTAGAAGAATCTAAGTAGATAAATCTCCAGCAAATGAACAGCACTGCCCATACACCTCTCCCACACTGCATTTGCCTGTATTAAACATATTTGAAGTATTAAAATGCAAGAACAGACCACTTCCTTACATGGTATATTTAAGTTTTCCAGTATAACTTACGCATCAGGCTCTAGAAGATGAGACTGTCTAAACTGTGAGGTGGTTTCCTCTCTGCAGTTTTGCAAAATCGGTCTGAAATTTTCTCAATATGTCAGTTGTTAGAAAAGCCCTTGATGACAGAAGAGCATAGGCTGATCCTTCATCTTACCTGATGCAGGAATAAAACAGATAATCCAGAGATGAGCAAGTCATCCTTCCTCATGCTGGAAATTTATCTGTATGATTTTCTAATCACGGAAGGAACACATCCATCTGGAAACAACTCACCTGACTAAATAAACACTTCATACAGCTGTTCTTGTATTACTTTTTATTTCACAAAGAGTCCAAAGAGTTATGTTCATATCACTGCAGCATTTTGCAACAGTACCTTGCCTTGTTTCAGAGCAAACATTTCTGGAGGATGGCTCTTCTCCTTTCTCCAGGTGCCAAGGAGTGCTGAAGGTGACAGGTAACAAAGCAAGCAGCAAGATCTCAAAGGTGCCATTGCTGCTGTCAGTATCCCAGGAGATGTGCCCACCGGCACCAAGAAGCTGTCAGAGGTGAAAGATAGTTTAGGGAGAATTACAGAAGGTAGGACCGTGGCAAGATTAATGATAATTTGTGAAAATGTGTATGCCACAAAACAGTTAACTCATGTCTCATGTCACAAAGAATACTGTGTTTCGACACCAGAGCAACAGATATAAGCGAAGCCTACCTCATCAGTGGCCAAGCCAAGAAGCCCACGTGCAGTAATCCACCTTCACAAATTTCACAAAGGTTCGTGCACTTTACAGCAGTAAATGCTCAGTGTTGCCCAAAATAGCAAAGCCCTGAAGCAACAGAAGCATTGCATGGCCCCTGTGATATGTACTGGTTTTCATCTCATTGCTCTGGCAACTTTTCCACATGGGCTGAAACAGATCTTAGCAACAGTAAGATTATTCTAAATAACATTTAGAATAATGTTCTAAGTAACACATAGTATTAATAATATTCTAATAATATTCTAGTAATAATATTCTAAGTAACACATTATTCTAAATATCCTGAACAGTGAACATTGTCTTGTTTTAACATATTGCTCACAGTAGTCATACCAAGACAAAAACATATCTGCAAAGCATTGGGAAGTTGTCATCAAATGGAGCTGGGACAGGAACGTGTTTCCTCAAAGCTGAAAACAACTGGTCTCTAACAACTCTAGTCTCATCACTAAGACAGCAAGAGGTGTTATTTCAGGCAATGTTTTAACTTCAACCCTCATTACTTTTAAAACAATGACTCAAATCCCCGTCCCACCAAAGTCAAAGTATTGACTGAGTAGAACAGCCCTCCAACATTTAATTTCTAAGTGCTGCACAAGTCAGCCAGCAGTCCAGAGCCCTCAAAAAAGCTTTATTCACAACTATTTACCATCATAATCCAATACTCTCTCTGATCTGACAGCTCTTCTCACAGTAGAAGTATGGAGGAGGTTGAACTCTGAAGACCAAGAAAGCATCTATGAGGTTTAGAAATGTTTTCATAGTGAAGGATTTTAACCGAGTAATAGGGTGTTGTTACAGGCCACACATGTGATGATGACCTTTCTACTCTACTCTTGGATACCAAGAAATCCAAGTGCAGAGATTGAGACTTAGTACCCGTCTGAGAAAGGTCATGGTTATTGTGTTAACTGAAAGGCGTTTATTAATGATTAAACTGTGATCAAATGACAATTAACTGATGAGTGAATGAAATTAATTAAATGCCGTTCAAGTGGTAATTGAAATGTAATTGATTTGGCAACTATTTATGTTATGATCTAAACCAGTAATTTAGGCAGCGAACACTCTACCTCTCACCACACTGCTCATAATTAAACTATAGTTTGATGTAATGTCCTCTGCCATACTGAGAAGTCCACTGTGTGCAGGGATGCTACAGGCGTTTATCTGTAGTCCAACCCCTCATCGGTGTGTGTGCAACTGTGGAAGCTTTGGTTTTGTCTCATCTCAGCTCTAGCTTCTTCTATTATCTACTGATGTGGCCTAGACTCCTTTGAGCCTGAGAAGATGCAGCCTCGTGTGGCCCTCATGGTCTGTGTAGCAGGGCTGGCATCAGGCCTGCTTGTCAGTGATGCCTGAACTACAGCCCTGCTCACCCAGAGTGGGGCATCCCTTATGTACCACTTACAAACCTGCTGCCGCAGTACACACATAAAGCTGCACTACTCTGTGATGAATTATTACAGATTGTTGTCCTGCTGCATTTAGTAGCCATTTAGATATATAAATATTTGTATATTTAAAATTTTAAGTTACTAAAAAGTAATTATTATGGAGAAGTGAACCCAGGCAAACCTCATGAGGTTCAACAAAGCCAAGTGTAGGGTCCTGCACCCAGGTCAGGACAACCTCCATTATCCATACATAGGGGATGATGTGTTTGANAAAGAACTTTTTTCTACTATCCAATCTAAAACTCCCTCCCTCTATTTTGAAACCATCACCCCTTGTCCTGTCACAACAGGCCCTACTGAACAGCCTCTCCCCATCTTTCTTGTAGGCCCAAGATTGAATTAATTGTGGATTAAAAGCTGGCCATGAGCCTCCAATGTGCATCTGCAGCCCAGAAGGCCAAACAGATTGTGAGCTGCATCAAAAGAAGTGTGGCCAGCAGACCAAGAGAGGTGATTGTGCCCCTCTACTCTGCTGTGGTGAGACCTCACCTGGAATACCGTGTCCAGAGCTCTGGAGCCCTCAGCACAAGGACATGGACCCACTGGAGTGCATCCAGAGGAGGACCACAAAAATTATATAAGGGCTGGAACACCTCTCCTGTGAGGACAGACCTAGAGAGTTGGGCTTGTTCAGCCTGGAGAAAAGAAGGCTCCAGTGGGAACTTATAGCGGCCTTCCAGTACCTGAAATGTGCCTGTAAGAAAGCAGGGGAAGAACTGTTCACAAGGGCATGTGGCTATAGGATGAGGGGTGATGGCTTTTAACTAGAAAAGGGGAGATTTAGGTTGGATGAGGGTGGTAGATCACTGGAACTGGTTGCCCAGAGAGGTGGAGTCCCATTCCTGGAGATAATCAATGAGGTCAGGCTTGATGGAGCAACCTGATCTAGTGAACATGCCCCTGCTTACTGCAGGAGGATCAGACTAGATAGCCCTTAAAGGTCCCTTCCCACACATTCTATGATTACAGTTTAATTGTATATCATGTGTTAAGATTTACCAACAAGTCGTCAAACTGTTTTATAAGAAGGTTTTTACTATAGATCTTGCATGCTTTTAATGGGAGAAGCAGTGATATGGGTTATTTTATTCTTTACACTGTCCATACGTGAAGCACTCGAAAGATCCATAATGAAAAGAGACCTGCTGCACAACAGAACAGTATTACCTCACCTTTCACCATGGCTCCCATCCTAGAAGCTGTACTGGTCCATGACACCTATGGAAACAGATCAACAATACCTCCAGCAGAAATGTATCCAGACAACAGAACTGAAAGTGAACTAAACTATGTATCTATTACAGAATTATAAATTTCTTGACTGTGCTACTTTCAATCCTCTTTAAAAGAAAATCACACAAAACAATGTCTAATTAAAAAAACCTAAAGATCTATCTAAAATTTAATTCAATTGAATAAATGCACTAAAACCTAAAAGTCAGCTGTGACCTTCATTCACAAAGCAGATCACTCACACAGAGGCTTTGAGGCACTACTGACCTAAAACAGACCAAATATGTTGCCCAAAGCAGCTGCAACGTCTTTGTCCAAGAACTATAAGTCAATAGGTGTCTTCCTTCAGCCAAGGGAGTGAACTGCATTTCCAGAAAACTTCAAAGTTCTCTCAAAGCTTAACAGAAGCTTCTCTGTTAATATGAATGCTTCAAAATATCAAAAGCACAAATAAAACCACCTCGAAACTGTATATTGATATAGATCCAATTAGATCAATTACCTTTAAAATTTGTGTGGTGCTAAACATAGCTTGGCATAGATAAAAATATTTAAGTATACTTTGTCACAATGCTAAAAATAGACATGACAATTTATTGGCCTGTATTAGCAATAGCAGCTGTATCTGCCAAGCCCCATTAAGATCCATGCCTTCTGATAATGTGTAGTCAGAGATTCTTGTTCTCCAAGAGACAGAAGGATGCTTCCAGTCAAAATACAAATAGCAGGAAATGCAAAGGGAACTGCAGGTCTTGGTAAGGGGTGGTAAACGGAAAGCAGAAGAAACAGCAGAGATCTATAGAGCCGTTTCACATCAAGATCTCTAGCAAAAAGCTTTGACGACATGAAATCATCACCACAAACAGACTGCAGTGTTTTACTGCTATATACCACGTATATTTCAATTTCAAGTGGTTAATTTTAAGGGTCACACCTATCTCTAGTTTATTCTAGATATACAATGTCATTTGCTCCTCCCTCGGGTATGTTGTGTGAATAGAACACTAATAGTTAATTTTAGCAAACAGAACTTGGGTATTTCTGTTCTTAAGATGAAAGTGGCTTTGTTTCTAACAGCCTGACACAGAATTCTAACAGAATTCTGACACAAGACTGTTAACAAAAGCACAAAATATTTAAGCTCTTCAGGTATGAAACAATTATTTAGGTAAGACAAGAAACAGCGTTAGGCAAATCTTACCATTTCTTCAGCAATTTTTTGTCTCGTTAACTTCTGCTCCATGAACTGATAAGAGCAGTCTACCAGGTATGCTGGCAAAGGAGGCATAGAATGTTTTCATTACCCATACAAAATGCACCTACAGATATCTAACAGTCTGCTCATCCCACCATCTTTTACAGTTTTGCAGCAAGTTCTCTCTACTCACCTTCACACTTGATAGTCTACCCCCTTCCAAAAGGGAACAAGAGCTCCTCAACCCAGCCTCAGCTCCTAACTCATTCACCATCCTATCAATGACGAGTACATGGATTCACTGAAAGCAAAAAACATACTATGAAAGCCAAGTTAAACAGATCTTACAAAAAATTGTAATGCTTTTGTTAAATGAAGCACAATACCAAGGAGTATTGTGGCCACAAAGTTCTCAGCCTTTTAAGTTAGCCCCATGACGAACAGCATATCCCTCTGCCCGGGAGACAAGCACGATGCAAGCTTTCCTGATAAACCATCACTAAGCCAAGGACAGTTTATCTCATACTTCTGCAGGTGTATCGCTGTTTTTACTTCACAGTATGAAGCTGAGCACAGGGGACATACAGACTTCATTCCTAACAGAAAAAGCACTGCCCATCAGATTCTTCTTCCATACATAGTCAGCAGCGCTACAGTCAAAGATCCTATCAGTAAGTGGATGGCAGTAAAAAAGAAATAGAGAGGATACGATGACCCTCCATCAACCCCAAACTCCCTTTGAGCAAAGTAATTTCTGTGGCTATAAATTGCTAGACTAATCAAAATTAGTCCAAGAAAAACCTGCTAGATTCAAGGTTTCCGTTAACCAACTGCCTACAAATCAGTCTCAGTAGGCCCGTGAAAAAGAAATGTCCCCCCAAAGCTGCCCACGCTGGTCTAACGGACCAACAGTAATCAACAGGTGAGCAGCTCTTCTCTATCTGTGGTTGCACTTGTTGTCAGATCAAAGAGAAACTCCACTGAAAAAAATATTCTGCCACTTTCTTAACAGGAGAAACTTAAATGTGATGTTTGGAAGTGTGTTTGTATCTGCTGCTCTGTAGTTACATGACACACATTCTTCCACCACAGTGAATAAACTTCTATCCCTCCAGGCCACAGAATCAATACCCCACCCACAATCATGGATCAAGCATAAGATGATTAAATTTTCAAATTCCCCAATTACAACAGTTAAAAGAAATGAACAGCAGTTTCCAAAATAATTTAAGAAAAGGTTTTAGCGCTTCTAAATTTCTATTAATAACGTCAGCAGAAATCTTCATTTATTTTCAAGTGTTCAAACTGCTGTAACACATACGTGGTTTAACTATTTTTTATTTGAACATTAATGTAATTACAGTTGGAGGGCTCATATTTCCAGTGGTCTCTCTGCAGCAGATACCACCAGAACATAACATGAAACATTTCACATGGTTAACAATGACATNTTTTTTTTTTTTTTTGGTTAACAGTTCACATAAGTAGTACATAACTGGGGCATTTCCTTCAACAGAAATCTCAAACCTAGCACTGCATTTATTTAATTTCAATGTGAACATCTCTACATAAGAGCAACATCATACATGACAGATTTATCATACATATGGTACTTTGGCAGCTCCAACTGAATTTTTTTTTCCTCCTAAGCTCCACAGTAGGTTTAATTTATAAAACATATTGCTAATATGCCCTGCATAAACATCAAGAATTAAATGCAGCTTTCTTTTGCTACTTCAGTATGAAAGGCAGTGATTTTGTCTCGTATTACACAGCCTTCTCATATATGCACCATTTTCTTCCACAGACACCTCTACAGGCACCCCGCCATTTCTTCTAAAAGAAATATATTTATTTAAAAAGACAAATCTGATTTTTATTCTCAAATTAGGAAGACTACAGCTGGAGCCAATTTTATAACAAATCCCTACCAACTTTTATTTCAAAATAACACTGAATGCAGTAATTACCTATCAAGTAGCAATCGGACATCTGAGGTGCAATAAATCCCCTAACAATTCAACTTGCCCCATTTGAAGTTCACTTGTGAAACTGGTTTATTTAGTTACCTTTTCTGTCAGACATTCAAGCATATGTAAAGAATGGCTCAGGTAAAATAAATGATATGTTATCATTATTACAGAAAGAAACAAATCAGGCAGGTGGAAAATTATTTTTAAAACACAAGTTAAAGACCAAACTGCCCCAAGTTTTATCAATCAATAAACAACTCCAGTAATTATCACCACAAATTCAACAAGGGGGTTATCTATAATAGGAATTCATTAATTCTTGGTGACAAATTCCTTTGAACACCCCTACCATCAGTTTCCAATCACTAAACTTTTTCACTTATTCCCCCAAAATGAATTAATTCTCCACCTTCCTGAACAATGATATTGTGCTGTGATACATTGACTGCCATCCAAGGACCTACTACCACAGTATTCTAAGGGAGAACAATGCTCCCTCTAGTATAATCATGCACTTTAAATAAGCCACATAAAATGAAAGAAATCTAGTTGCAAAATTTCAGATTTGCAGGAAAAAATTGTACACACTACAAATAAAAAACACCTATAACCTATCAACAGTAATATAAAGCATCTTATTGCATTCACTAATCTGTGAAATCTTAGCAGTTACTTCGTAGTTACTCTAGTTGGTCCAAATATCCCCATTAAGTCTTTAAGAGTCTCAAAAAAATAAATGTTGTGGCCAAAAATGCATCTACCACAAAACATCTCTTCACCCTTTATTCACCCTCAAGTAGCTCTTAAAAACTCTAATTTCCTGAGCTATACCAGATCTTGACTTTTTGCAGTATGTTTACAATGGGTGAGTTAAAGCAGGTAGAGGTATCTGACATAACATTTAAATGAAATAATACATAAGTAATTTGATGAAGTCACCCTTTCTCACTCTAGTACCTGTCTGTACTTAATTATAAATTTTCCAGCACAGGAACAGTCTGTGTATGGCACTTGTATGCATACTTGTGATACAAACAATTATATTCAGGTATTCCAAAATGAAGCAAAAGTCCTGTTTTCCTACACATTTTTTAAAAACGCACTAAGTTTAACATCAAGTGGGAAAATTACAGCAGAACAAATTAAGTTGCATATTCACCATATACTCTTGGAATTCTATAAATTTTCATGAAGCTGTTTCACGTTCTTCAGTTAACTGAAGTCAGAAAATTAATTCTTCTCCATTTCTGCTTAATTTCTTCCCTGTGATTATCAAGTGTCAGCTAGCTTTAATCTTTCATCCTTGTAACTCCCAGAGGCATGCACCTTATCACTCCAAGTTACACTCAAACATCTATCCCCATTCTTCACACCATGGCATGTGACACCCACCAAAAGCCCTTAAACTTTGGCAGCACCTTGTCTAACAGAGCTTCCCCTGGAGAAGCTTCTCTCACCAGAGCGGTACAATGGCTGACAAGCAAAGTTCCCTAGTCATGATCCACTAGGTAACATAGCTCCACAGTGAGCACCAAGGACAAAGAGCTGTGCACAGGGAAGCCACACAAAGTGCTTTGGACAGGCCAAAAGTATGCATGGTAACCAGATGTTTTGGCTGAAGCTTTTTTACCCCTGTTTCACTGTTTAACCCATGTCACAGCCTGGTTTAAGCATTGTTGTTATGCAATGCACTCAAAGAAAAAGCCAAGTAAAAACAGGTTAACTGTTCTTTTCTACAGAATAACTAAAGAGTAGGTGTTCAAGAATGAATTTAAAGTAAAGCTTGATAGGTGTACCTAATTACCACATTTGGAGATTTTAATTATCCTATTCTGAGGTATATGTCTATTAGTGTAAAAGTTTATGTATCACATTCTAAACTCTAGGGTTCAAGAAAAAAGGCTATTTCCTAACTCAGGCAAGCTACAGAAAACTGGGAAGAAATAGCACATGGCTTGTTTTCAAGTGTTACTGTTCAGCTTAACACCTCATGCAAATAATGCAAAAAGCCTATATATTCAGGGCTTCCTACATCAGAATAAATAGGGTAAAAACAGCAGATACAGCCTTTAATTATCTACGTCGTAACGAAAATGTTGTTTGCCAGGTATTCGCTGTTTGTATCAAGTCGTAAAAGCAGAAAGCTGTCAGGGCAATACCAAGAACTATGAAATTTATTTTTTTTTAACAAAACTAAACTGAGACTTCAAGAAACCTCCTCAGAAAACAAATTCATTTGAACTGTTAAACAAACTGAAACTAAAAAGACTAAAACTATTAGGTGGCCTTATCTGCAAACACTTTCAGTCAAAGCCGTAAAACAAGTACGCTTTACATACCATTTGATTTATTTTACACCATGAGGTGAAAGCAAGACATTTTCTTTTAGTAAAGTATACACAGATA
The DNA here is from genome assembly GCA_013399135.1 of Heliornis fulica. Classification (NCBI taxonomy): domain Eukaryota; kingdom Metazoa; phylum Chordata; class Aves; order Gruiformes; family Heliornithidae; genus Heliornis; species Heliornis fulica. The sequence goes on along the minus strand of VXBZ01009649.1, from coordinate 1,455 downwards.
GCCTCACTCAGAATACACTTTTAATGCACATTAAAAAAGTATTCATCTTACAAATCGTTTTGCAATCCAAATATACAATAGCTTGGAAAACAGTATTTTAGAAAACAAAGAGCAATGTAAAAAGACCGCTTAAAAAACTAAAACGATGAAGGTTTCTATATGGCTCTTCTTTACAGTTTTCTTACTGCATCATCAATATCAGAAATCTGTTCCTTCAGCTGGTTCCACTGTTCTGGATTTAAAGAAATACCTGAAATGCATTAAAAATAAACACTTTAAAAAAATGAAGAGTGTGGTGCAGGTTCTTTCATAATTACTATCAAGGCTGCTTTCATACAAAGTCTATGACATAACTAACTATTAATGCTTGAGCTACTTCAACAACCATCTCAGTTACAGAATGCAACTACTCATTTGGAACACCTACTTCAGTTTCATAAGTTTTTACCTTAGCTCTAGACAAGTTCCAACTTCCAAGGAAAATGAGCACAGCTCATTCACAAGTGTTAGGCTAAATCCAGAAAGAGAAATGTAGCTCTGGGCTTGACAGAAGCCAGCACAGAGGCTGTAGGTGAGGTATAGGAAATCCATACTCCTCTTGGCTCCTACAAGCTGGATCTCTGTGGACTGAGCTTCTATGCACTTTTAACATACCATAATTCTGGGGTTCTTTTTCCTCCTCCTGTTTCTTAAAGCACCACAAATAACACATACTGAGAGCAATGGTTTGGAAATAGTCTATTCCACTCCCACCATTGTAGTTATTTTTTCCCTTCAAGTTCACCATGTTTCTAGTGACATTCAATAAACATCTAGTCCCCCACAACCACTCTGCTTAGCTCTAAATCAACTCCTCAAGCTTGAGCCCAGGCACATGTTTCTCTCTGTGCTTTAGTCTCCTCATTCCTTCCGTACCTC
>VXBZ01009642.1:15664-32386 GCA_013399135.1 Heliornis fulica | reverse complement strand
GGAGGGGTCAGCAGGTGCTGTCCCTCTCTGTCGCTGGTGACAGGGGGAGGGGTCAGCAGGTGCTGTCCCTCTCTGTCGCTTCACCCGTGGCATCCTTGTCCCGCTGGGTTCCTTCACACCTGTCTGCCCTGCAGACAGATCCACTTACTCAGCGCTCCGGGAGTGTGAGAAGGGGCTCGAATTTGCTTTCGGGGGGGTGATCTGCGCCGCAGCCAGAAGCCGTCGAGGCTGCGGCCGGTGGTGCTGTGCCCCTGCGGATGCCGGCGCCGGCGGGATCCCGCTGAGGCTTGCGGCAGGGAATGCTAATGCTCGGCGCTGCGGCTTCGCGATGGGGGGGAGCACCGGCTGGCACTTGGGGGCAGGGGAAGGCTGGGGAGAAGGGGACAGAGCCACTGGGGGGCTGCTGTCCCCTGGGGAGGGCTGGACACCTGGTCTGGAGCATCTTTTCCGGAGCATCTTCTCCGGAGCATCGGCTCCGCTGCTGCTTTCGCTGTGGCTTGTGGAGCCGCTCGCTGGCCCGAGCGGTGTCTGACCTTGCTGCAGTCTGCTGCTTCCCTGCACGCAGCCCCGTCCCAGGCCTGGGGGTTCTGGCCTGTTTTTCCTCCTTCCCCCAGTCATCTGGGGTCCCTGCAGCTCTGCCAGGCTGGGTGTTAATAAACCATCTTCCTCTTCGGTCTGTCAGGGGAGTGGAACTGTCCTTGTTTGTACCCACAGAGCTCCTGGAGTCGCTCTGGTTTTCCTCTTTCTTTAATTTCATTCCTTAGTTTGGCTGCTGGTAAATCCTCCTCATCCTTTGTGCACTCATCCAGGGCCATGGCTGCCACCTCCTCCCTGGTCCTGCAGCCAGCTGCTGTACACCCAGCTGGTTTTGCAACCTTGCCCAAATCTTCTCCTCCTTGTCCTTTCTCACTCACCTCTCCCTGCGGTTTTCCTTTCTCCTAACAAGAAGCTGAGTTGAAGGGGAGTCAGGATGCTGAGTCCTGCTCTGCTTGAGGACAGGTCTGGCCTTCCTCAGGGTGTGGGAAGACCCTGAGAAGTGACATGGTGTTATGGTCACAGGTTATGGTGGTCACAGGTGGAGCTGGTCGTATCCTGACCTGTGGCAAGGACAAACGGTGAGGGTGTTTGGAGCGGAGATGGTTAACCCGGGGCTGGGACAGCAGCGTGATTATTTCTGTTCTAAGTCACTCTTGGGGCCTTCTCATCACTTGGGGCTTTTGGGAGAGGAGGCAGGTTCTTGTGAGCCACCATTCCTGCAAGGCCAGAAGCTGCTCAGTGGCATTTTCTGACCTGGAGAGCAGGAGGAAGGGAGATGCTCAGGGTCTGACAGGCACCAGCCATCTTCAAAGTGACTTGCCAGGGCGCATGGCTGTTGCTTCTCCGTTCTCCTCCTGCAGTCCCAGCTTGGTGTCTGGCTTTGGAGACGGGACAGGAGTTGGATGTTAACTCTCTGAGGTCTTCAGGAGCAGCTCTGGTGACCTTTTGAGGGGTGGGTGTGGGGGCCACCTGCCTGAGCAACGCTGGTTCTCCTGGTACCTTCCCGTGTGAGCAGCTGGGTCTGGAGCATGGGAGGGCTGGTGGCAGCAACACTGTGTTTTCTTTAGCCCTTTCCCAGAACATGAGATTATCTCCTGGGAGGGACTAGCCTACCACAATACTTTCTTTGAGACCTGAACAGTTTTCCCTTTGCTTTCCAGCCCGGACAAATGTTGGAGCTTGTTCCTCAGCTTGAGGTTGAAGGTGGTTTTGTTGGTTTTATTTTTTTCCCCTCTGGAAACCAGCTTGTCATTGCTAGGTGGGAGTTGATCCTTTCAGATAGACAGCTGGCTGGATGCTGAGCTTTGGAGGTGAGGGTCCCATCTGAGCTGTTCCTCCAGCTTGGCAAGTGCCTCGTCCTGGGTGTTGGAGCGGGACAGGGTGTGGGACTGCTGGGAGCAGGACTCAGCTGAAGAGATTTACTCGTGCCTGGCTGTGGTTTTTATGGTCTGGAGCTTCCTGCGGGGTTTGCAGAGGGCTTGTTGTGTTTCCTGTGGAGCCCTTTGATCAGGGCTGCTTATCTGGGAACTCTGACTCACCTTCACTCAGCAGATGGTGGTGACGTTTGAGGTGACAGTTCCAGCGCCTTGCTGCTGGTCCCATGGAGCTGTGGGTGCAGAGGACCTTGCAGAGCATGACCCCCCTGCTTTTCTCCGTGGGACCTTGGGTTAGAGTGTTGTGAGGCTGGGGGCTGGTGTAGGAGGTTTGAAGAGCCCCACCAAGAGGGAGCATCTCATTGCCATCTCAGCAGGGTTCCTTGGAGTCCCTTGTCAAAGCCATGGGGACTTGGCCACCCTCAGCAGAGCCTGGACCTAGTCTGCACCACACCCCTCAAACCTGGGGGAGGCATTGCCACCTGCTCCCCCTGGCAGGGTTATCCCTCAGCGGGGCACAGGCCAGAGAAGGGATGCTCTGGAGCATCTTCCTCCATGGGCTGAAGGGAAAAATACCACTTGGAGTGGTTTAGGAGTGGCCAGTCCCTCCCAGTGGGGTCCCGGGGAAGCTGGGGCCATTCACTCCTCCAGCACGCTGCCCCCTCCTCTTCGGGCCGCTTGAGCTGTGAATTTTAATTACCCTCTGGGATCAATACGGTGGCCTTGGTAACGAGCTCGTTGCTGCTGCAGAATCTGTTTACTTCAGGTTGGTGACAGCCAAAGAACTTCGGTGGCCCGAGGACACGATGTTCCAGCTCCAGGCTGCATTGTGCTGCGGGGGAGGCTCCCGCAGCGGGTCCCTGGAGGTGGCTGCAGCTTTCCCTTGGCTGGCTCCGGCTGACCCGGGGTTCGTTGGCAGGACCCGGTGGTGCTGGGTGGGGACTGCAGGAGCCTGGCTTATCACAAGGCATGGGAGGAGGGAGTAGCTCCTTCTGCAGGGAAAGGGAAGGTAGGAGACCTGGAAAGGAGGCTCTTCCAGGCTTTGCCTTGCTGAAATCCATGGGTTTCCAGGTGGCCCATGGAGAGGTTCAACCTGTGCTTGCTGTTTGCTGTCCCTCCTCCTTTTGCCTCCCTGCAGGGAGCCCTGATTATCCCATGTTCATGCAGCGAGAGGCTTGCATCCAACCTGGGCGTGTTTTGGAGTGGCTGATCCCTGTTGACCTTGGAGCTGGTGCAGCCTGTGTCTCTCTGTGGTAACTGACCCCTTCTCCAAACACTCCCTGAGCTCACTGTCCCTGTGAAGGCACCAAGTCTTACACCTCCCACCCCATTGAATGACCGTGTCTGCTGCGTGGGTCTCTCCAAAGAGCAAGGTCTCACTGTACTGTGCTTCTTTGAGCCAGTTCTAGGGGAGGAAAGAGGGCAGCTGGGGCACCCAGGGGACCATTGGACATTGTCCTTCCCTTCTTCCTTCCACAAAGCACAGGAGAACAGGATTGTGGAGGAGAGGTTTGGGGGTGTTCAGTTGGGTGGTTCTCGTGGCTGCCCCTTGCTCCAGAGCCACCCGTGGAGCTGAATGAGCCCTCTGGCACTGCTGCCAAGTGGTCCCTTGCTCTGTGATAGCTCTGGTTGAGGGGGGGGGTGTTGCTAATTAATTTTAAAATTGATGCTAACTGAAGATGGTGCCCTGTCAGCTGTGACACACACACATTTCTACGAGCTTCCAGCTTTGAGGAGCCTGTTAGTCCTTGGTTTGTCCCCAAACGATGTGGGTGACTTAACCCCCAGCCCTGTCTGTACTGTGCTCCCAGCAAGGTAACTCCAGTTATCCCCAAGCATCTTATTGCCTAAACTCTTGGTTTGCCACAGGACTGGGTCAGCAGCACAGATGGATCCATAGGGGAAAAGTCTGGGGTGTCTTTAAACAGATAAAGCTTCTACGCTGCGGGATGTGTCTGGATCACCAGGCTGGTGAAATGGGTTGGGGGCTCAGTGCCCCCGAGGATCCCAGGCATTGGACTTCTGCTGTTCCTGCTGGGAAGGAGACATCCTGCTGAACTAAAGCCAGGAGCAAGCCTTTGCCTCGATTCCTGGAGTCCAAGGACTAGGTGCCTTATCTGCTGGTGGGGAGCTTTCCCTCTGCTGTGCTGGGAGCAGTGCACCTTTGACCTCAGGGTGTTTATAAGGCAGGAGTTATTCCCAGTTACTGTTTAACAGCTGGGCACTCCAAATCACATTTATTTTCTTTAATCCCACCTTCTGTTTATTTTTCCTTTAAGTAGCATTTACAGTGATTCCCTTGATGGCTGAATTTGTGAGGGAGTTTCCAGTCTGTGAACCCATGGGATGGGCTCGTTTCTTTCCTGGTGCTGCTGCTTCCCTGCCAAGCTTTGGAATTCATCTGAAAGTCCTTAATTCTCCTCTTGTGCTCACAGAAACTTAGTTCTTTCCCCCACCCCCTCCATGCTGTACCCAACCAGCCCTTCTTGGGCAGTGAAGGATGGAGGTTGGGATCAGGGCTTGGCCAGTTTACTTTGCCAGGACCTGGGTGCACTTAACTTCCTTGTCTGGCACAGTGTAAAGGTTTCCAAGCCTCAGAGATCTGGCTGTGGTTCCAGGTTGAGGAGTCAGCAAGGGAAGTACCAGGCAGGTCTCTGCCTCCCTGGAGAGACCAACCTGCCTGTGACCCCTCAGGGGAGCAGATCCCGAATTTGGCACAGATCCTGCTTTGAGATGCTGAGCAGTGGACCCTCTCCAGGGCTGTTCAACCTCACAGGAAGGAACTGTAAAACCATTCACAGAGTCACAGAATCCCAGGCTGGGCTGGGCTGGAAGGGACCCCAAGGACCATCGAGTTCCAACCCCCCTGACACAGGCAGGGCCACCAACCTCCAGGCCTGGAGTTGGACAAGGTTGCCCAGGGCCCCATCCAACCTGGCCTTGAACCCCTCCAGGCTTGGGGCATCCCCCACCTCTCTGGGCAGCCCCTTCCAGCCCCTCACCACTCTCTCCATGAAGAACTTCCCCTGATCTCCAACCTGACCCTTCCCTCCTCCAGCTTCAATCCATCCCCTTGTCCCACCACTCTCTGCCCTTGGGAAAACCCGATTCCCTCCTGTCCATCTGCTGCCTTTAAGCACTGGGGCTACAGTGGGGTCCACCCCCAGCCTTCTCCCCTCCAGGCTGCCCCAGCCCAGCTCCCTCAGCCCGTCCTCACAGGGGAGCTGCTCCAGCCCCTGAGCATCTCTGGGGTCTCCTCTGAGTCCTCTCCAACAGCTCCACATCTCTCTTGGCTTGGGGGCCCAGCTCTGGACACGGGGCTCCACATGGGGCCTCCTGAGGGCAGAGCAGAGAGGGACAATGCTCTCCCTGTCCCTGCTGCCACCCCTCTGCTGATGGATTCCATCCTAAAAAAGTGTCCCCTGTCATGTCACAGAGCAGGATCTGCATCCCCCCAGCCCTGTGTGCTGGGGTGGTTTCCCTGTCCCCTGTGCAGATGCTGTCCAGGGGGAGCAGGAGCTTGTCTCAGCCTGGAAGTCGGGCAGAAGGGCTCAGGGGACAGTGGCACCCACGTCCCCTCAAACCAAACGAGCTCTGTGGCACGGCCACACTCACCCATTCCCCCAGCCAGACACAGGGGAGAGACTGGGAATGTGTGTCCACTGGGCTTGGCCTGGCTTCATCCCCTGGGGACAGGTGGGGTGGGGGGCTTTGGGGAGGGCTCTCTTCTCCCAGCCAGAAGTGTGGGGTCCCCACCACGACCTGGGTGCTGCGGGAGCAGAGCCTGGGAACGTGCTGTCCCCTCTCTGGGGAGCTGGGACGAGCAAACGTGGTGCTCAGCTCGTCTTTTTGACCTAGAATAGAAGAAAAGGCTCGTGCTGGTTATTTTGTTGCATTTTTCCTTCCGCTGATGTGACCTCAGCCCCTGGGGTGCCTTTTCCCTTTCTTGCTGCTGGCTGAACGTGACGAGTCGCTCCTGAAAATCAGATTAAAGAACTTGTCCTCTGGAGAGAGTCCTCAGGCTGAGCCCTCAGGGTTTGAAACCCACCTGGACCAGGGTGCCCACCTCCAGCTCTGCCAGATCTCAGCCCTGGAGTGCTGGTGAAAAGGAGGAGCGCTGATTTGAGCTGTGAAGTGGCTTTAGTTTGGCTGAATTTCCAGGAGTGACAAAGCAACAGAACTTAGAGGGCACATCAGGGTTGCTGGGGCAGCTGGCTGTGCCCTCCCAGCCTCTGCCACGGAGGTTTTGTTGGGGAGGGAGGGGAAATGGGGGGAATTGGCTGCCTGGAGGAGTCCTGATCTTTGCTGGTGGCTTTCTGCTGTCAAAGGAAGGTCCCAGGATGCTGCACCCCTTCAGGTTTTCTCCTGGGAAGATGGAAATGGGTCACAGAGACCTTTTTCCTTTCTGGACAGTTCTGTTGCTGCAGCAATGTGTTCTGCTCCGATTCTGCTGTTTCTCCCTGGTGACTGTGCTGTGTCATCACACCCATGGATGTGGTGGAGGAAGCTTGGAGGAGGCTGGAGAGGTTTAGGTGGTTCACTGCTTCCTTCTCACCTTGGGTGATGTACAGACAATGAAGCCTTTGACACTGTTCCCCACAGCATCCTCCTGGAGAAACTGGATGGTCATGGACTAGATGGCTGTGCTCTTCACTGGGTTAAACACTGGCTGGACAACTGGGCCCTGAGAGTTGTGGGGGGTGGGGTTAAATCCAGCTGGTGGCCAGTCACAACTGGTGTCCCCTAGGGCTTGGTGCAGTTCAACATCTTCATTGATGGTCTGGATAGGGGGATTGAGGGCACCCTCAGTAAGATTGCAGATGGCACCCAATTGTGTGGATCTGCTGGAAGGCAGGAAGGCTCTGCAGAGGCACCTGGGCAGGCTGGAGCCATGGGTAGAGGCTGGAAAACTTCTGGGGGTCAACAAGGCCAAGTGCCAGGTCATGTCCGTGGGTCACAATAACCCCCAGCAGTGCCACAGGCTGGGGCAGAGTGGCTGGGGAGCTCCTGGAGGAGAGGGACCTGGGGGGGGTTGGTTGACAGTGGTTGAATGTGAGCCAGCAGTGTGCCCAGGTGGCCAAGAAGGCCAAGGGCATCCTGGCCTGTCTTGGGAATGGTGTGACCACAGGAGTAGGGAAGGGATTGTCCCATTGTCCTCAGCTCTGGTGAGGTCACACCTCGAGGGCTGGGGGCAGGTTTGGGCCCCTCACTCCAGGACCAACGTTGAGATGCTGGAGCGTGTCCAGAGAAGGGTGATGGAGCTGGGGAAGGGTCTGTAGCACAAGTCCTGGGAGGAGGCTGAGGGAGCTCTGGGGCTGTTGAGTCTGGAGAAGAGGAGGCTGAGGAGAGACCTTCTCACTCTCTCCAAGTCCCTGCAAGGAGGGTGCAGAGAGGTGGGGTCGGTCTCTTCTCTCTGGTAACAAGTGACAGGACAGAGGAAATGGTCCCAAACTGCCACAGGGGAGGTTGAGGTTGGACACCAGAAGAATTTCCCCCCTGAAAGGGTTGTCAGGCATTGGGACAGGCTGCCCAGGGCAGTGGTGGAGTCCCCATCCCTGGAGGGGTTGGAAAGGCCAAGAGATGAGGTGCTGAAGGACATGGGCTAGAGGTGGAGTGGGCAGAGTCAGCCTGGGCTTGGACTCAAGTCTCTTCCAACCCAAGGGATTCTGTGATTCTGTGACCCTGCTCTGTACCCCTCCTCAGTTACTCCAGGGCAGAAGTGAGTGTAAGAACACTTTTTTTCTGTTCTTACACCGCTGTGGATGTGCCATCACTTGTGTCCCCAATGACACCTAATCACAAAGGGTGCTAAAGCTGGTGGTGGTAAGATGAGAGCCTGGACTTGCCCCCTGGTGCCTTTCCTTCGTGGAGCTGCACCTTGGTGAACAATGGGGTCAGTGTGTGACCCCCAGGGATGGTTGTGAGTTGGTGGATGCTTCCCAAAATCTCCTCCTCCTTTATTGTCTGTGTCCTGCTCCAGCACCATCCCCTGAGGCTGTGCAGGATGGAATTAGAGATGGGAACACTTGAGCATCCTCTGGAGCCTTTCTGGGGGTGGCAAGAGTTTCAAAGCGAAAAGTGGGATCATCTTGTGTGAGAAGCACATGCCTGTCTCATCTGTGCCCAAGGTAAATTCAGCTGGATTTACAAAGTCCTCTGCAGCTCAGAGGAGGGGGGGTGGGACTTCATTTACTCCGTGAGCTCAGAAATTGCTCTCCAGCCTGGCCGCTGGGGCTGGCACACCCGCAGTCACGAGCTGTGGGTCCAGTTAGGTGGTAGCAGTCCAGACCTGGGACCTGTTTGCCCTTCCTGTGTTGTAATAATTAAACAGATGAGGTTGGATGTGCTGTGGGCACGTGAGCTGCCGGGTTTGGGACTGCCCGGTCGGTGGGATGCGTGCGGGTGGGTGCCCGTCACACGGGGACGGGTGACAGGGGGTGCCCTGTCACCCACAGGCTGATGGGTCAACTTCACGGTGGTGTTGGGGAGGGAGGTGGTTGCTGTTTTCCTTGGGAGAGCTGGGGGTGCCAGCACCTCAGTTTTGGGATGTGATGCTGTTCCAGCAAGGTGGATGGTCCTTCACCTCCAGCTCATCCAGATCCCAAGCCTGGAGGGATGGTTTGAGCTGAAAGCCAGCGGCTGTTGGGAAGTGTTGGGTCTGTGTGGGAGCGATCCCAGCAGGTTCTGCGAGGGGAGACAGTGTCCTTCTGGCTGGGCACGTGTGACTGGGAGCAGGCAGCATTTGGCTTTGCAAAAATTCAGCAGGAGCCATCAGATCCTGGAGTTTTTCTGCAGAACATCTCCCCAAACCCCCTGTTTGGGGGGTCGTGCTGAGCTGCTTGCTTGGCACAGGGCTGCCCAAGGACCTGTAAGGGGACCTTACTCCTGTAAGGGGACAGTGATGCCAAAAGCCACCCTGGCTGTTTCAGTACAGAGAAATCAGTGCTGTGTCATTTTGTCTCCTTGGTCTCAAATTACTGGGGTGAAAAAAAAAAAAGATTTTTCCTTGCTCCAAACCCTTGGGCTGCCCCCCCTTGGAAAAGCAGCCTGGAATCCGGGATGTGCTTTGGGATTGTGCTCTCAGCCACGGGACAGACCGGATCCCAGCTCCCTCCTGTCTCAACCAGCCCGGTCAGATACCGGCTCACCCGCAGGTCCTGGCCGGGAATGCCGTTCATTCACATTCCCACGACAAGCCGAGGGAGTAGGAGATTTTCTCCGGTCTCCTTAACGCAGCCGCTCGGAGCCCCCGGTGCGGGGGAGGTGGCGCGGCCATGGTCACGCACATCGGCCGGGCTTGGACCGCGGCTCCTGCCCGCATCGTCCCCCGAGCTGGTGGCCAGTTTCTGGGCTCGGAGGAGGTCCGAGGGGGGTTCCTTCGCTTCGGGAGCTGCTTGGGGTGTTTGATGATAATTTTAGACAGGGCAGATTTCGCTAAGCTGCGGCGCTCGGATGAGCCCTGGTAAAGCCACGGCCGGGATTACTGTGGTTAATTCAGCACTTGGGTTCTTTAGTGGTGATTTTTTTCCCCTCCTTGGATTCAAATCCCTCGTTTCTAGAGCTGCTGTTTCCCCTAAAAAGTGGGGTTGTGCCTTGGAGCTGGCTTGACACCCCATGGGGATGATGGTGTCCGACAGACCTGTTCATTGCAGTGGCACGGGGATGGGGTGAGCTGGGGAGCACAGCAGCTCACCCCATCCCCACCCTTCCTTCCCACTGCATCTCAAAGGGGCTTTGCTCCAGGAGACCATCCCGGCAGCACGTTTCACCCCAGGGAAGTCCCTATCCCAGGGCTCCAATGTCCTGGGGGCTGGAAGTAAGGACAGACACCTGTCAGGTACAGCAAAGCCTGGGTTATCTGGGTTCCACCCCACCTTCCTGGGTTCACCTCTTCCCTGGAAACCTTTCCCTGAGAGGGAGAAAATTCCTCTGCTAACACTTTAAGCTGTTTTAATGCCAGCAGCTGTTTTATGGGGTGTGTTTACACCCTCTGGTTTGATGAGCTGCCAGAGGAAGAGATGGGAGCATAGAACTCTTGCTGTGCTGAAATGACTGATTCCACCCCCCAGCCCCATCCCAGAAATGCCCATGAACGACACACCAGCATGGAGGTGGTGGCACAAACCTCTCTGAGGCCACCTGGGGAAAATTGACCCAAGCAACAGCCCTTGAGCAAGTTCCAGTAATGTCACTCGTTGGTCAGGAAGCCACGGTGACCACCAGCTCCTGCTCCGCTCCCCAGGGGCACGGCTGTTCCCCACCTCGTGTCACTCCCTCAAAGCCCTTCTGCATCTCGTGCTGTAGGATATGATGTCCTCCAGTTCCTTCCCCTGGAGACTCCACTGGGCATTCCCATTCCTTCTGCTAACTCAACTTGAGGTGCAGTCACATGGGTGTCTGCTGGAGGCCGCTCTGGGAAGTGGGTACCAGTAACTTATCCAGCAGCACCCACAGAAACGCCCTGGGATGCCTGCCTGGTGTGACACGGGTGCTGCTCTGTTCCTGGAGGGGATGCTGGGGTCACCTCCATCACCCAGTGTCACCTACATGTCCTCTCCTGGATTAAGCAGTGGGTTTCGTGTCCGTTTCCCCCTCCTGCCTGGAATACCGTGGCTGCTTTTGGCCATCAGGAACCTTGGCTCTGTTTTATAGCCCAAATAACCATGCTGGTGCCACAGACACCCCCTAGGCAGATTCCTCTTCTTTTTTTTCTTCTGGGATGGATCATCTCAATGTAATAGTTTCATTCTTCTCCCCTTGAAGGCTGTTCCCCACATCAAAGCTTTGGGGGAGCTTTTGGGATGGTCACGGCATGGAAAACCCCTCCTTGAAGCCACTGTGTCCTGGCTCTCTCCATCAACTTCATTTCCTCAGGACTCTTCTCGAGGTCTCCCGGGTCTGTGGGGGATGCTTGGTTAATCCCCCTCCCTGTGATGACGTCTCATCCCTGTTAAGTGGCAAAATTAAATCCTGCGGTGACGCGATCAGAGGGAAGAGGCCGCGCCGGGGCTCTCTGTCAGGGTCTCCTGCTTGGCAGCGTGCTGGGGAGGGGGCACTGCACTGGGCTCACTGGTGCTTTTCCCTTTCATCTCCATCATCTTTCTCTTGCAGAAGCAGCAGTAAGGCTTTTTGCAGGCTGGTCATGTGGGATGAGTGCAGCAGCTGAGCAGTTTTGGGCTATTTTTCCTCTCTTTTTCGGCCCAGTGAGCTTGAATTTGATGAGCTGGTGGTAGGTGCTGGAGTCCTGAGTTGCCTCTGGCCTAGAGAGGAAGGAGGGGCGGCTGTTTTTGGGCTTCTCTTACAATGGAAACATTGGTAATGCAGCAAAGACTGAAAGCCAATGCAATGTCAACTACTTTTTTGTTGAAATGTTCTCTCTTGTCGAGGTTTTTTCCCCCCCTCCCTCCTTCTAGGGTTGATTTTGGAGGATGCGCCGTGTGTTTAACCTGTGGGATGCTCTTTGCTCCTGGGGAAGGACCTGGAAGCACCAGAGGAGCTGCTGGGATTGTCCCTGCTCTCTTGCTGCTGTGCTTTTGGGCAGAAATCCTTTGGGATTGCTTGGGGCAGGGTCCTGTGGGAGCTGGGTTTGTCCAGAGGGCTGGGGGGTGTTTGTGTAGTGCGAGCAGGCTCGCTTGGAGGGGCGTCAGGCAGCTGCAAATGGGCTCAGGGGGCTGTTTTCAGCCTCACTGGGTGGGGGTTTTTTGTGTCTTAGGCATTAGGTGTAAAATCTGCTTTAAACTTCTGGTGACACAGGTGGCTGGTCAGATCAGGGGTTCAGTTTTGGGTATCTCCAGGCACAGATCTGTTCCTTGATATGTTTGGTGACACTTGTTTCTGCCAGCACAGCAGTCAAGACAGACTGAAGGGAGCCACGGGCAGATGATGTGCATAAGGAGGATCTGCTGACTTAGCACTTCTCTTCCTTTGTGCTTCCAGCAAATCCAGTTTGCAGATGACATGCAGGAGTTTACCAAGTTCCCAACAAAGACAGGACGTCGGTCCCTGTCCCGTTCCATCTCCCAGTCTTCCACCGACAGCTACAGCTCTGGTAAGTGCTGGGGTCCTTGTCCACCCATGGTCTTCCCCCAAATCTAGTGCTGGTGCCACTGTGAACGTGCTGCTCACACTGTGCTGGGATGCTCCACGTTGCTGTGTGTGCTCAGACATGGCAGGGGTAATTCTGGGGGTTCCTGAAGCTCAGGTGTGGTTTAGTGGTTGATACCCCAGGTAGTTCTGGTCTGTTTTAGGGAGCAAGAGTGCAAAATTCCTTCTGGATATCTGGTTTTCTTGGGAGATCTGTAGTATGAACTGTGTGGGAGGGAGCTGGGATGCGAAACAGAGCAGGAACCTGAAGGGTGGGAGGTCATGTAAGGGAAAACTTCCTCACTGTGAGGGTGATGGAGCCCTGGGCCAGGCTGCCCAGAGAGGTTATGGAGTCTCCTTCTCTGGAGACATTCCAGACCAATCTGGACACATTGCTGTGTGATCTAGTCTAGATGATCCTGCTCAGGCAGGGGGGTTGGACTGGGTGATCCTTTGAGGTCCCTTCCAACCGCTGACATTCTGTGATTCATGGGGTAATGTGTGTTCCTCTCCCGACTTCAGCCGCCTCCTACACGGACAGCTCTGACGATGAGGTGTCTCCTCGAGAGAAACAACAGACCAACTCCAAAGGCAGCAGCAATTTCTGTGTGAAGAACATCAAGCAGGCAGAGTTTGGACGTCGGGAGATTGAGATTGCTGAGCAAGGTGAGTGCGCAGCGGTGGGTTTGTGGGGCTGTGTGGGAAGCAGGAGCTGAGCCGTGGTGATTTCCATGCTGAGTGTGGGGAAGAGCTAGATGCAACAGGGAATGTTAGGGCTGCATGGCATCCCCTTTTTTAATGGCAGCAGTGCTCTAGCAGGGGTTAATGTTCTGGTGGCTTTGGAGGATGGACCTCAGCGGGCCAGGATCTTGCAGAGCCCTTGGAGATGTGATCCCTGGCAGTCCTGTCCCCTTTCTTGGGGTGGTGGGAGCTGAGTTAACGTTTCCAGGGAGGTGACTTTGCTTTCAGGCTCCTTTTAGACATGTGCTGCCAAGGCAGTAGAAGGGGAAGCTAATCCAGGCACATTCAGAGCAGCTCTTCTGAGCGTGGCAGCGCTCGTTCATCTTCTCTAGGTGCCTCTCCTTGATGCCATTGTGCTGCAGGGCTGGGGGCTGCCCTTAGCTGGGGTACACTGGGGACCTCCCTCAGGCAGTGCCTGTCCCAGACCTCTTGTGTTGCGTGGTCAAGTGAGAAATGATGCAGGTCTTGTGGTCCTGCTTGGGACAGATCCACCAGACCAGGGGTGAGGAGTTTTCTCCCTGGCTGTGTCATGACGAGAGCGAAGCCTGGGGCTGGGTGTAGCCTGGGAGACCCCGTGAAGGACAGGAGGTCTGGCAGAGAGAGGCCTTTCTGGAGTGAGCCATCATTTAAACCCCTCCCTTCTTTTTGCAGACATGTCTGCTCTGATTTCACTCAGGAAACGAGCTCAAGGGGAGAAGCCTTTGGCTGGAGCTAAAATTGTGGGTTGTACCCACATCACGGCACAGACCGCGGTGAGTGGCTGGCCCAGACCCGGGGAGGAAACTCCTTTCCCAGCTTTGGGCACCTCAATTTTTCTGGGAGCACCTCACAGAGGCTCTGCTGCCTGTGTTTGCCCAGGGTGCTGTTTGCTGGAGCTGCTCTCTAAGCAGTGGTTAGTGCTTGGGGTGCTGTGCCATGCTCGTGCCCGTCACCTCTCGCCCCGCTGTCCCGTAGGTGCTGATCGAGACGCTGTGTGCGCTGGGAGCGCAGTGCCGCTGGTCTGCCTGTAACATCTATTCCACCCAGAACGAAGTGGCAGCTGCTTTGGCAGAAGCTGGTAAGTGTGGCCAAGCCTGGTGACACCAAACCCTTCCAGCACCACCAGGCTTTGCAGCCTTGTCCCAAACTGCTGGGTATTGAGGGGTGGCTCAACCGAGTATCTTTTAGGGAAGGTTAAAACAGAGCCAGTGCTGCTGGGGGCTGCGGTTTGAGCTCTGGGGGGTCTCTCCTGAGCAGGGTTTTCCTGAGTTGGCCAAGCAGGGGAGAGCTCTGCCAAATTTGGCAGATGCCAAGGATGCTCCTCTTCTTCTAGGTGTTGCTGTGTTTGCCTGGAAGGGGGAGTCGGAGGATGACTTCTGGTGGTGCATTGACCGCTGTGTTAACGTAGATGGCTGGCAGGCCAACATGGTAATGAGCCTTCTTCCAGCCCTTCCTCTTCCTCTGCGGAGTGGTCACTGGGTGCTCCTCACCCTTCCCTCCTTGGGGCTGTTCCTGGGAACCTACTGGCTTTGCAAAGGCCTCTGAGCCCCTGTTAAAGTGAGGGGCAACCCTGGGGGTTTGGGGAGCTGCGGTGATGGTGTCCTCAGTGGGTCCAACCCGATGGTGTGGGACCATCTCCTGCCAGAGCTGCCAACAGGCTGTGAAACCACAGGACCTCTTTTCCCCCAGGGTCAGCCCTATAGGGGCTGCCCCACCTGCTCCTTTTGCAACACAGATCCCACCCACCCTCTCCCAAAGAGAGAGGGGTTTCTCTGCAGGGGACCTCTCCCTTGCTGGAAGCAGATGGCACCCCTTGGTGCCTCGATGCCTGGTCTGGAGTCACTAGTGATGCAGCAGCGTGTGTCAGTGGGCCAGGACAGCCCCTGCAGCCTTTCCACCCAACTGTTTGCTTTCAGGGCATTAATGTTGTGGGGTCCTTCTGATCTCAGCCTGTTTAGTTAGTGCTTCCTGTGGTCACAGAGGCAGAAAACCCTCTTAGGATCCAAGAGCTCCACTCAGGGGGTAAGAAATCCTCTGTGTTTTGGAGGAGACCCCAAGTTGCTGGCAACGAGGGGAACCCAGCAGTTCTGGCCCCAGACCTTTGCCCAAGCAGCCCTCCATCAGTGCCTGAGGAAGCTCTCCATCTCTTCTTCCCTGTCCCATCCCCTGTGAGTGCTTTTCCTGGTGGAAGGCCTGAATGCTCCATGTTCTTCCTTGCCTGTTCTCCAGATTCTGGACGACGGCGGGGACCTGACCCATTGGGTTTATAAGAAATATCCCAGTGTATTCAAGAAGATCCGAGGGATTGTGGAGGAGAGCGTGACTGGTGTGCACAGGTAGGAGGCTTGGGAAGGCTGTTCTGGAGATCTCTCCCTGGGTTTGGGTTTCTGTGCTCTCCTCTGACCCCCCTGTGGCCTCTCCCAGGCTGTACCAGCTCTCCAAGGCCGGGAAGCTGTGTGTCCCAGCCATGAATGTCAACGATTCTGTCACCAAACAGAAGTTTGACAACCTGTATTGCTGCCGGGAGTCCATCCTGGACGGGTGAGTCCCACTCTTCTCCCTGTCCCTGGTGTCACTCTCACACTGGTGGCTTTGGCTCCAGCTCCTCTCCAGCAGAGATTGGGCTTGTTGCCGCTTCGCCTTTGCCGTGTGTTTCCAGGAGCTGGTTTTGGGGGCTGCCCTGTGTGTGCTTGACTAATCCCAACTCAGGTCTCTCTCTGTCCCCCAGCCTGAAGAGGACCACGGATGTGATGTTTGGAGGGAAGCAAGTGGTGGTTTGTGGTTATGGGGAGGTGAGTTTCCTAAGTGGCAGTCGGTGGAGCTGTGGCCTCCCCCAAAACCATCCTTCCCCTGAGCTTGGCATCCTGCTGCTTCTCTCTGTAAAGACACCTGCCCAGGACGTGGGGGTAGCTCAAACCTGGTGATCAATTCCCAGGGATCTCTTGGTGGAACCTGCTGGGAGGCTGGGGAGCAGAAGCACCAGATTTCCCAGTTTGCCTGCAGATCAGCTGGGCTGCAAATACGGCAGTTGCTGGGAGCACTGGCCTGAATTACAACTACCCATGGGTGCTCCCATCTGTTGTCCCTGGATCGGGTTCAGCATCCAGCCTGGCTGTCACCGAGCCTGTGACAGGAGGGGGGGGGCAGGCTGTGGATAATGTTCTGGCACAGGGGAATCGGATCGTGAACTTGTAAATGATTCTGCACTGGAAGAGCTGTGGAGCTGGGAGCTGACACCTTCCCTCCATCTGTGCTCTGTCTGGGGGTGTTTATCTTCCTGCACTGTGAAGGGCCTGGCAGTAGCTGCAAATGCTCCTCCAGCAGGAACACAATTCCCAATTTATTTAGACACTGGTGGAGCCCAGCTCTGCTTGACCAGGAGGCTGTGCTGGCTCTCACCCAGGTGCTCCGGGGCGGCCTCTGGTTCCCCAGCCATGGGTTGTGCTGGGAGCCTGCACTTCCAAGGCCTGTCCTGACTTTTACCAGACCCCTTCAAAACAAGGGCGTCCTTCTCCTCTTACTGGTTTCCCCTTTGGATGGGGGTTGGAGTTCCAGTTTGCCCTGTCTGGCTGTTTCCAGTTGACCTTGGGGTGTCTCTGGGGATGTTACTTGCTGCTCAGAAAACTGGGATGAATGTGGGTACATGGGGAATAGCCAGGTGTTAGTGTGGAGAGGCTTGAGTTTAAATTTGGGGGGGGGGGGGGGGCTAGAGCAGGGAGCTGGGCTTGTGGCACAAGTGCCACTCACCAGGTACATCCCTGAGCTGCTCCTGGCAGCATGATGAGTGTCTCCCAGCCTGGGATGTGCTCAGGCTGCTGTAGGGAAGGGATTGTCATGCTTGGAGCATCCCCTGTTCGGCCTGACGCTGGGATTTGCCTCGGCAGGTTGGCAAGGGCTGCTGCGCCGCCCTGAAGGCCCTGGGAGCCATCGTCTACGTCACGGAGATCGACCCCATCTGCGCTCTCCAAGCTTGGTAAGATGTTGGGTTCTGCCTGTTGGCATTTCTTTG
>VXBZ01009642.1:0-15647 GCA_013399135.1 Heliornis fulica | reverse complement strand
GCTCTCTGGCCACAGAGGCTGAAACCGAGTCAGGAGGATCCATGGCTCATCGCACCCCACCTTGTCGGTGTGCGAGGCGAAGGGCTGGGATGGTTTCAGGGCTTGGGGGTACCGGGTGGGATGTGCCTCACCAGCTGGCTGGGAAGGGTGCTCGAGGTCTGTGCAGGGCTGGCTGAATGCTCCACGTGTCCCCCAGCTCCTCCAACATTCCTGAGGTCTACTCTGCCCTCGTGAGACCTCACCTGGAGTACTGGGTCCAGTGCTGGAACCCCCAACATGAGAAGGACATGGAGCAGTTGGAGAGGGTCCAGAGGAGGCCACAAAGATGATAAAGGGGCTGGAGCACCTTTCCTACGAGGACAGGCTGAGAGAGTTGGGGCTGTTGAGCCTGGAGAAGAGGAGGCTCCGGGGAGACCTTCTAGCGCTCTGCCAGGACCTCAAGGGGGCCTACAAGAAAGATGGGGAGAGGCTGTTCAGTAGGGCCTGTTGAGACAGGACAAGGGGTGATGGGTTTAAAATAGAGGGAGGGAGATTTAGATTGGATATTAGGAAAAAGTTCTTTCCTGTGAGAGTGGTGGAGCACTGGAACAGGTTGCCCAGGGAGGTGGTGGATGCCCCAACCCTGGAGACGTTCAAGGCCAGGTTGGATGAGGCCCTGAGCAACGTGATCTAGTTGGGGGTGTCCCTGCTTCTTGCAGGGGGGTTGGACTGGATGACCTCTGGGTGTCACTTCTAACCCTAATCATTCTGTGATTCTATGATTCTATGAGAGTGGGTTTGATGCCACATCCTTTGCACAGCCCGTTCCTGTGCATCTGGTGTCCCTGGGGGTGCCGAGGGACAGCCTGGCTGTGGAGTGAGGACCTGGAGCAGAGGGAACAGCCTTCTCCTCCTCATCGTGGTCCCTCTCCCCCATTGTTTCTTTTTTCTGCCAGCATGGACGGATTTCGGGTGGTGAAGCTGAGCGAAGTAATCCGTCAGGTGGATGTTGTCATCACCTGCACAGGTAGGGATGGAGGAGGTCGTGGGTGAGCCCTGGAGCAGGCTGAGGAGGAGTGGGTGTTCCCAGGCGGGCGTCTGGGGGAGCTGGGGGTGGAAGCTGCTTCACTGCCACGTGCTGCTGATGTTCCAGGAGCAATAGCTGTGCTCTGGCAAGAGCTTCTCCTCCCACCCACACCCCAGTCTGCTTGGCCACGGTCCTCCCTAGCCCCTGGGAGGAGGGATGTCGCAGCTGCGTGTCCCCAGAGGTATTTTGGGGTCTCCTAGAGCCTGGTTAATCTGTGGCACTGCACACATGTCACAGGGGCTCTTGCCCTGGTTACAGTCCATCTAGTGTTTCCCCAAGCTGAGCTTCTCTGACCCAGATGCAGGGAAAGGGGAAAGGGGGCTGGGGGTGGGTGGGGGTGTTCTGATTCCAGTGCCTTGGGTTCATCTTCACTGGCACTTGCTCTGCAGGAAACAAGAACGTGGTGACCCGGGAACACCTGGATCGGATGAAGAACAGCTGCATCGTCTGCAACATGGGCCACTCCAACACCGAGATCGATGTGGTGAGTCTGCCTGTGGCCTTGGTGGCTGTGTCACCTCCCTTGTGTCCTCCTGACATGACTCCAGCTTCTTCCTCCTCCCCTTTGCAGACCAGCCTCCGGACCCCAGAGCTGACCTGGGAGCGGGTCCGTTCCCAGGTGGACCATGTCATCTGGCCGGATGGGAAGCGCGTGGTGCTGCTGGCCGAGGTGCGCTCACAGCTCTGCCACGACGTGGCTCTGGGGCCCTGTGGGGACATGGCAGCGTGACGGTGTCTGTGGGGGACATTGAACCAGGTGGAAAGGCACTGGGATGCCTAGGAGGAGGCTCAGAGCTCAGGAAAGGGTGTCCTGATTTATTTATTGTTGTTATTTTTGCTTTTCTGGAGGCGGGGAAGGTCTGATGTGCCCCATGTGCCCACAGAGGTGCCATCTGGCTCTGTTCTTTGGAGCTGGGAGCCATCCCAGGTACCAAAATACTCTTTGCAGCTTCTTATGTCCAACATAAGAAGGACATGGACCAGTTGGAGAGGGGCCAGAGGAGGCCACAAAGATGATAAAGCGGCTGGAGCACCTTTCCTACGAGGACAGGCTGAGAGAGTTGGGGCTGTTGAGCCTGGAGAAGAGGAGGCTCCGGGGAGACCTTCTAGGGGTCTGCCAGTACCTCAAGGGGGCTACAAGAAAGATGGGGAGAGGCTGTTCAGTAGGGCCTGTTGTGACAGGACAAGGGGTGATGGTTTCAAAATAGAGGGAGGGAGATTTAGATTGTATATTAGGAAAAAGTTCTTTGCTGTGAGAGTGGTGGAGCACTGGAACAGGTTGTCCAGGGAGGTGGTGGATGCCCCTGGATCCCTGGAGACGTTCAAGGCCAGGTTGGATGAGGCCCTGAGCAAGCTGATCTAGTTGGGGGTGTCCCTGCTTCTTGCAGGGGATTGGACTGGATGCCCTCTGGGAGTCCCTTCCAACTCCAACCATTCTATGATTCTATGATCCCTATCACCCAAACACCGTCTGCTTCTGGCTTTGGCAGCATTTCCCATGCAGCAAACCAGCTGGGTGTCTCCTTTTTCTCCTTGAGCTCTCCTGGCAGCAGGACCCCAAAATCACCCCTGCCTTACAGCTGCAGGTCAGGGTGGAAACTGAGGCAGCGTTTGAACGCTCTGGTCATGCAGATGGCCCTCAAATCCCTGTGTGGTGGTTACCCCCTGCCCCAGGGAAAGGGGAGAGGTGAATCCTGTCTCAAGATGTGACTTGGTTTGGCTTTGGGAGCAAGTTCAGCTCTCTGCAAACTCCTCCTGCTGTCTTCTAGGGCCGTCTTCTCAACCTGAGCTGCTCCACGGTTCCCACCTTCGTTCTCTCCATCACGGCCACCACTCAGGTCTGTAGCTGCAGGGCCGGGGGGTACTCTGGGGCCTTGGTACAAGCCTTGGGGTGGGGCCAGTTTGGAAGGAGCTGGGGAAATGCAGCTGGATGGCTCCTTAGGGTGGCCAGCTCTGGCTGGATGTGGTGCTGCAGCCACCACCTCCTGTCTGGGATGCAGGTAATGGCAGTGGGAGCTGTGTTGGTGACAGATGGGCGAGAGCTCCAACATGAGCAAGGCTTCATGGCAGAGCTCCCCTAGCGTGGGCCTACCTCAGAGCAAGGCTTAGTTTAGTCTTCGGGCTCTTTGATTTCCCAGAGGTTAAAATACTCCCCAGCACCAGCTCAGCTGGGTGGACACAGCTTGTGCCCTGTCCTGTTTGTCATGACTCGGCCTTCCCAAGGAAAAGGCTGATTGGATTTGGCTCTTCTCTGTGATCTGCAGGTGGTGCTGGCAGCCCAGGCCCTTGGTCAGTGAGCTGTGGGCTGGAAACATGGAGGAAGATGGTGGCTGGGCACTGCTCCCCTCTCCTCCATCCTCATCTTTGTATTTTTTTTTTCCCTGGGATGTGAAGCCCAGATGCTGCCGATGGGCTGGGTGGCATCTCATCTCCCACCTTTCTGGTCCTCCCCCAGCATTGTAGAGGGATCCAGGAGACCCAGAAAGAGATGTACTCAGAAGTGGAAGCTTTTCCTTTGAGGCATTTTGGAAACATTTGCCCCTTCCCTCCAGCTCCAAACCCTTCTCTCTGCTGTCGGGAGCTTTGTGCCGTTGTGGGCACCCAGGCGTGGTGGCTGTCCCTGAGTTGTCCTCGGGTTGTCCCCTGTGATCTCTGCAGGCTCTGGCTTTGATTGAGCTCTACAATGCTCCTGAGGGTCGTTACAAACAGGATGTGTACCTGCTGCCCAAGAAGATGGGTAAGTGATGGGGACCTGGGGCGCTGTGTGCCAGCGGTCCTGGGCACAAGGATGAGCTCAGGGAATCCCATGGACAGCAACCTTAAAATACACACAGGTGGCTGGGTTTATTTTCCTTCGTGCTCTGTAGTGTGCCAGGGTCCCCTTAACCTGCTGCCTTCCTGCTCTGGGGCTCTTCACAGAGCCCTGTGCCCTTTGGAGCACATGCAGCCCTGCTCAGCACCAGGCCTTGGGCTCAGCTCTGCCATGGGCTTTACCCAACGGTGAATCCACGGTGTTGGACAGCCAGACCCTGTGCGGTGCCCTGGCCTTTTTTGTGCCATATAGCACCCCTCACCCCCCCCAGACAGCATAGTGGGGGACATGCACCCTCAATCCCTTCTTTCCTCTTCCCCCTTCCCCAGATGAGTACGTTGCCAGCTTGCATCTGCCTTCGTTTGACGCCCACCTGACGGAACTGTCGGACGATCAGGCGAAGTACCTGGGACTCAACAAAAACGGGCCTTTCAAACCCAATTACTACAGGTCAGTGCTGGCCAGGGCTGGGGGCTGCTGCCTGCCCACCCACTGGGTGCTGTTGGGGACAGGATGGAGCCACGTCCCCAGGCACCCATGGACTTAGTGTCCTCCCTTCTCTCCTAGATACTGACGGACCATACCCATGAAGGACCAGACCACACAAGGCAACATTAGAGAGATTATTTTTAGAGATCATTTTATTTTGGTTTACCTTTTTCTTTTCTTTTTTTTTTTTAACCAACAGAGAAACCTGTTTTTACATTTATCAGTGTGATTTTTAAGGTCACTTTATTCTTTTTTTTTTTTTCTCAATTTCACCCTTTTACATGATCACATCTCTGATCTTGGCAGACAACCTGGTATTTGCTTCCTGCTTTCATGTGGCTGAAGCCGCTGGTGGCTCCCAGCCCTGGCTCCTGGAGAGGGTTTCCCTTTCCCCATGTGCCAAGGGCAGTTCATTCCTGCAGCAATATTTTTTATTTTGGTGGGGTTTCTTTGTTTTATTTTGGTTTTTTTTTTTGCTTTTATTTTTTAAAAAACCCCTTTCCAGCCCGTGTTCATCTCGGCCGGGAACCCTGCAGATACGGAGATGCTGTTTTACCTTATCTTATATTTCTTTGTGTGGATTATCTGCAACTTCTAAATTGCCTTAAAGAGCCCAGTTTTAGCTGCTAGACCAATGCTCCGAGCGCTGCGTGGGAGCAGAGTGGCGCCTGCTGGCCACCTCGCGAACGGGTGACTGTCCCCAAACCCGGCCAAGGTGACCCAGGTCTTGCTGGCTTCTGGCCCAGGTTTGGTGGCTGGTGGCCGGCTGTGGGGAAGTTCACTGTTTCAGGGTGCTAATGAGTTCGGACGGGTGTCACTTACCCAGAATTATCCTCATCTCTCCTAGTTTGTTTGTTTTTTTTTTTTTTTCTTTTAGCCAAACTGCACCTTAATTGAGTTTAAAACATTTTGAATATGATTTATTTTATTTTATTTTTCTTTCCTCTTTTCCTTTTCGATCCTTAAGAAGATGTTTGAAAGCAGGAGGGAGCATCGGGAATGCAGCTGCCTGCCGAGTCTGGGTGCTCACTGCACCCAAGCAATCCCATCTCTCACCAAGGAGTGTGGGGGTGGTTTGTAGGGTGGCAGAGGCTGTTTTGGGTTGTGGTTTGGGTTATTTTTTGGGGGGGTGTGTTTCACTTTTGAGACGGATGCAGAGCTGAGCCTTCCCCGTACCCCAGTCTCTGCACCAGCCATTCCTGCACCAAGCCCTTGGCTCCTCTGTGCTGCCCTGGCCCTCGAGCTGGGCTTTGAGCCAGCTTCCCTGCCCTCCTGCAGCGCGTTTCAGCCGCTCTCATCGCCTCCTTCACCCCCTTCCCCATCCTCGCTGGTGACCTGTTTCTCTCTTCCATCTCTTGCAGCTTGTCCCGGGACAGGGGAAGCTCCTTGCAACCCAGTGAGGTTTCTCTTGGCTTTTATTTGGTTTTTTGTTAAATCCTCTCCAAATTGCCCTTTTACCCCAGCCAAGGGCAGGCCCTGGAGGGAAGGAGGGTCCCCGCTGCCTGCATCTCTGGGTACACAGATAATGGGGATGCTGTGGTACCCGTGTCTGGGGCTGCTCCTTCACCTCCCCCCCCAGGGCTGTGCAGCATTTGGGGTGAAGCCGCTGCTTTCTGGGGGTGCAAAGGAAGATGGCAGGGGGGCTGCTCCTGGCTTTGGTCCCCCTGTTTTCCCTTCCTACTCCCTTTCGTTTGGACTATCCCTCTCGCCCTGTTCGCTTTCCTCCTGGACTGCTGCTGGCTCTCTCCCTCTCCTCACAGATTTTGGGGATCGCCCTCCTGGCAGGGACCCCTCCACCATCCCTCTGACTGCCCGGGGGCCTTGGGCCTGGCTTGACGAGCCAGGGTGGGTGTCTGTTGGGTGAGAGCATGACCCTCCCCTCTTCCCTGTTGGTGGGCCCAGCCTGGGGTCCCCCTGAACTTGGGGGTTATGGTCTCCATCTTTCCTGTCCCTGTTAGGGTCGAACCTTGGTGTAAGGGCTCCATCTCTGTATAAGCCATGTCGTGGGGAAGAGCCCGGCAATGGCGGCGTGGGGCCGGGAGAGAGAGGTTTATTTTGTATATGAATGATTTTTAATGAATGCAATATTAATCCTTGCAGTCGAGCAATAAATCGTTAAAGTCTAATTAAACTGTTAGGAAAAATGAAGTGCTTTTGATTGTGGGTGGTTTATTTGGATGAGCAAGTACATGCGATCACTGCAGCTGGGCTCTGAGCCCTGGGTGCGGGGGGGTTATGTCCCTTCCCTGGGGCTTTAGCCCTTGGGGTCTCTGTGCCGGAGTGTGGCCGCCTCTGTCCCCCAACCCTCGGGGGCTGAGCCCCCCGATTTGAGGAGTCCTTGTCCCAGACAGCTCGGGCTGGGCCCTGGCTCCTCCTGCCCCTTCCTGCCCCTCCCAACATGGCGGCGCGGAGCGTCCGGGCTCCGCCTCCCCGTGGCACCGGCGGGCGGAAGTGCCCCTGCCAAGATGGCCGAAACCAGCGGCGTGCCACACTTAAGATGGCCGCGCGGGGGCGGAGCTCGCCGTCCGACCGGGTGCCGCGCCGGTCCTGGCCGCCGCGGGCGGGCGGTGTTGGGGCGGTACCGCGGCCGTGGCGGTCGGTCAGCGAGCGGAGCCACATCGCGGCGGTCCGAGCGACGGGAATCCTCCGGCGCCACTCCCAACATGGCGGCGGCGCTTCCCAAGCTCTCCCTGCCGCTCCCGCGAGAGGGGGGGGTGAGTCCNCTCCCGGGCAACAACAAGGGCCGCGGCGGGGCTGCGCCCCCCGGCAAGGCCCGCGACCTGGGCCGCCCGCCGCGCAAGGACTCCGAGGTCAGCGCCCGGCTCCGCGGGGGGAGGGGCGGCCTTCCCGGGCGGGCCGGACCGGGGCCGCGTCGTCCTGTCCGTCTGGGGCCTGTCCGTGAGGTGCCGACCCTGCGGGTTCCACCGTCCGCTTCAGCGCTGACCCGCACGGGGCTTCCCCGGCCCGCTCGGGCTTCGCCTCCCGCCGGGCTGGACCGGCCGTCTGCCCTTTTCCGGAGCCGGCGCTTCGGTGCCGGTTCCCCTGGAGTCGGTGCTGCCGCTTCAAAGCCCGGACACGGCCGCACCGGCTCCGTGGGGCCGAGAGGCCCCTCTGCCAGGCCCGTTTGGTGCAGGCTCTGCCCGGAGACCCCTCGGGTCGGTGCCGGTTCCCCGTCCAGCCTGCCGGGGTTGGTTTGACCTGTCCGGAGTATGAGGCCGGCTCGGTCCCGGGCCACTGGCACTGGCCACCGACCATCCAGAGCTTGCTGCGGTCTGTCTGTCCCGGCCTGGGGCTTGTGCCCGGCTTTGCTGGGTTGTCGGGTCCCTGTGCATCACATCGGTCCTGTTGTGCTCCTCAGGCCGGGGGTGGCTCTGGTAAGAGGTGACCAACGCTTCCAAGGAGACACAGGTCCCGGTGGGAACTCTCCCGGTGGGAGCGTTGTGTGGGACGGGGCTTTGTTCCTGGGGTGGCTTCCGAGCTGTCTGCTTCGCAGGGAGTCCTCCCTGGGGTGGTGCTGGGCCCCGAAACGAGCTGTGGGAGGTTTGGGTGCTGGGAAAGGGCTCCCAGCCCTACAGCAGCACAGACCCACCATCCTCCAGGGAACTGTCTCCCTTGCTCAGGAGTGGGTCCCCTGAGATTTGAAGGTGGGGGCAGTTTGCTGTGGGTCCCTGTTGATAGTTTATTTAATGGGAGCAACCGTTTTGTGCTCTGAGGATTCTCTGGGTGCTTTCTGGAGTTGCAGTGTCACTATTCCCACCTGCTGGCATCCCTTTGGTCAGCACTGCAGAGGGAGGAGAGGAGGGGGGGAAGCCCAAATTTTCCCACATCCAAACCGGGTGGGCTCTGAGAGCTTTCTGGTTCTGCAGAACCTCCCCCACGGCTGAAATTAAACATGCCTCATCTCCTGCTCTAGTTTCTGGCCTTTTGGGGCTCCTGGAGTGTTTTAGAGGTGGTGCAGTGGCAGGGGCTGCCCACCAGCAAGGCGCAACGTGGCTCAATGCGGCGGAGCTGGGATGGAGATGCAGGAGGTGGCTAGGGGTTGCCTTGGTAACGCTTACGCCGCTGCGGGTACATTTTTGGTCTCTTCAGCACCAGATACAATCCTGGATTCACGGGAGGATGAGGTGAATTGTGACTGTCTCGAGGGGTTGTGGTTCTCCTGGAAAATGCTGTTGTGTAACTGAATTCTTCATCTGCTTTCAGGGCTATTCGGAGTCCCCAGACCTGGAGTTTGAATATGCAGATACTGATAAATGGGCAGCAGAGCTCTCTGGTAAGGGACTCATCCTGATGGGTCAGTCACCCACAGTTTTCTTTCCTGGGAGTGAGTAGAGGAGCTCCTCCAGCTCCAGTAGGACTCTGTTGTTTCTTTTAAACCCCTCATTCATGTTGAAAGAGAAGTGATACTGTGTAATTCATTCTTTAAGCCTTAGGTTGGGTGTATTTTTTGCATTTCCCTCATCTTGGATAAAACTACAGTTGGTGTGGGCTGGGTTTCTCTGGTGGCTCAGAACAAGCTGTTGGAGATTTTCCTCTGTGTTCTTTTGGCAGAGCTCTACAGCTACACAGAAGGGCCAGAGTTCCTGCTCAACCGCAAGTGCTTTGAGGAAGACTTCAGGATCCATGGTAAGCCCCTTCTCTTGGACCTCTCTCTCCTCTGGGAAGGTCTGGGGATCTCCCAGAGGTGATGTAGGCATTGCTGTGTTGGGAAGTGGAGCTGTGTGCTGTTAGTGTGGTTTGTGCTGGTGTTCTCGTTGGCGTGCGTGGGCTGGCCCTGGAACACAGCTCGTTGCCTCCAACATATTCAGCATTTGCTGATGTCTGACGTTGTTTACTGGTGCCAGGATGGCTGTGCTGAAACATACTGGCAGCAGCAAGAGTACCCAGCTCATTTCCCATCAGCTGCCAGCGCTGGTTCAGATGGATATGATCCATGAAGTCTGATGGGAAGCAGGAGGTGCTTCCTCCAGGTCCATCATGTGCCTGGGCGTTATTCCTGGGAGCCCAGTGTTCCCTGGGGCAGCCCTGTTTGCCATCACCTTGAACCCTTTTGAGCTTCTCCAGTGATGTTTGTGTTCAGGGCAGAGAGAGGTGCCCTCAGGCTGTGCCTTTGGCTTTTCAGTACGGGACAAGCAGTGGACTGAGCTGGACAAGAGCCAGCACCGCACCCACGCCATGCGGCTTCTCGACGGGCTGGAGGTCACCGCCAGGGAGAAGAGGCTGAAGGTCGCCCGAGCCATCCTCTACGTTGCCCAAGGTGACCCCAAGCCTCTGCCCCTTTAGTTTCCCTGTTGCTAAGTTTGGGTAATGAATTGGAGTCTCTCAGGCTCCAATTTAGAGTAATTTTCTGTCCTTACATCTCTGATTTCACTTGGGATGCTGGAAGCGACACATCCTCCTGGGAGCCAGGCAGTTTGGAGGAGTTTGGTCCAAAATTTGGCAAACTTTCCCTTGTGCTCTCCCAGCTTTGCCTGACCTGGGCTGAGTTCCTTGTCAGATCCTTGAATCCAACATTTTTTGCCTTATTAAAGCCATGCTCTTCATTCAGTGCTGTGGGGTGTGAGAGGGCCCTGGGTCCCTGCTGAGATGGGATCCAGCCAGGATGTCATTGCAGGAACCTTTGGGGAGTGCAGCTCCGAGGCTGAGGTGCAGTCTTGGATGAGGTATAACATCTTCCTCTTGCTGGAAGTGGGAACCTTCAATGCTTTGGTGGAGCTGCTAAACATGGAGATTGAGTGAGTATTCGCGCAAAGATGCTTCAAAAATGCTCTGGAGCTCCTTGGCAGGAGTTTTTCCAGTTTGTGGCCATCCCATTCCTGGTCTGTCTGTCCCTAATGTGACTCCTGCAGTCACATTGGACAGCTGGAATGGCTCCTGTTGTTCTGAGTGGGTACAGCACAGGATCATCCCTGCTTTATCTGGGAATCCGCTGTGAGCTGCGCTGCCTGGATGCGAGGAGGGGTGGCTCTGTTCGGCCTCCAGCGGGCTGTGAACGGGGCACTCGGGGCAGCAGTGTCCCTGCTGGGGTTTGGTTCTTCACCTGTGTTGCTCAGGGCAGAGTTCAGAAGTTGCCAAAGGCCCCCCTGAGGCTGTTTTCTGTCTGCAGTAACAGCGCAGCGTGCAGCAGTGCCGTGAGAAAACCAGCCATCTCCCTGGCCGACAGCACGGACCTGAGGTACGGAGCAGGGCTTGGGGGAAGGGGCTGTGGGTGACTAGGGGGACCCCATGTTTGATGATTCCTTTGGCAAGCTGAGACAGGCCAGGAGGCATCCAGGGATGTCCCAGGGCATCTAGGGGTGTCTCGAGATTTCTGGGGGTGTCCCAGCTTCTGCCACGACTCTGTGAGCATCGGAGGGGTGCACTCAGCTCTGCTCAGTGACTGTCCCCAGACCCCTGGCTGGTGGGGACACAAAATTGCAGGAAAACAATTTAATTTCTTTTCCTGCTTTGACTTCCAGAGACTATTTCTGTTTCCCCAAGTGCCCGAGGGCCTGGCATGGAGTTGGGTGTGTGGGAGCTGGCTGTGGCCTGTGCAGACCCAGTCTCCCCACTCCATAGCTCATCCCAACTTCTGTCAATTTGCCTCACCTGCTTTATTTTCTCTTCGTGTGTGTGTGTGTGTGTGTGTGTGTGTGTGTGTGTTTGCTTTCTCTTTCTTTTCAGGGTGCTGCTGAACATCATGTACCTGATCGTGGAGACTGTTCGGCAGGAGGCTGAGGGGGACAGACCTGAGTGGAAAAGCACAAGACAGACCTTCAGAGCAGAGCTGGGTGAGGACTGGGCACTTGGCAGGTCGATGGGATGGAGGTTTCTAGGCCTGAAGAGCAAAGGAGTTGAGATGGGTTTTGGCTCCAGGCTTCAGCTAGTTGGGACTGGCAGCACTGGGCTGGTTTCTGCTAGGCTTGGTCTTGCTGGTGGGGCAAAAGCAGGTGAGCAGAGGAAGCCAGCCAGCCCTTTCCACTCAACAAATGGAGCTTTGTTGTGGCTGTGGTTTCCTCTCAACACAGAGGTGGGATCTTAAGGAAGCCACCAGGCTGTGGAAAGGCAGAGGGGACCTGTCTGGGTGGGAAGGAGAGGGTCTTACTGGCAGTGTGAGGTGGCAGAGGCTGTGGGAGGCTGGAGGGGCTGGTGGTGCTTGCAGTGAGGGAGGAATGTCTGTCTCTGCCACGTGGTTCCAGGAGCCCCTCTGTACAACAACGAGCCCTTCTCAGTCATGCTCTTTGGGATGGTGACCAAGTTCTGCAGTGGCCATGCTCCACACTTCCCCATGAAGAAGGTGCTGCTCCTGCTCTGGAAGACGGTGCTGGTAAGGAGAGGCCGTGGGCCGCGCCGGGGCCCCGCGTCTGGCGGGTTTGGATGGGCAGAGTTCCTAGGGAAGCGTTGGGTATTGGTGTCTGGAGTTGGGTGCCAAGGACAGACCCACAGCAAGGCCCCTGGCTGGGGGCTGTGTGAAGGAAAAGGTCCAGACACTTTGTTGAACACCCTCCTGTCCCTTCTGCCTTTCACGGGGACACGAGGAGCACGGGGACAGTGTTACACCCCGGCGAAGGCCTCGGGGCTCCAGGGGAGCAGATTTTGGGGGAGGGTGGGTGCAGGAGCCCCCAGTGCCGTGTCTCCAGCCCCCTGTGGTCTCCCTTGACAGTGCACCCTGGGAGGCTTCGAGGAGCTGCAGAGCATGAAGGCGGAGAAGCGGGAGGTCCTGGGGCTGCCGCCGCTGCCCGAGGACAGCATTAAAGTGATCCGCAACATGCGCGCGGCCTCGCCGCCCGCCTCTGCCTCCGATCTCATCGAGCAGCAGCAGAAGCGAGGCCGAAGGGAGCACAAGGTGAGGGGGCAGCTGGGGTTGCAGCACTCACCTGGGAGCAGCTTCTCCCTCAGGTGTTCACCTGCCTGTTCCTCTCTTTCCAGGCCCTGATTAAGCAGGATAACCTCGATGCCTTCAACGAGCGAGACCCTTACAAAGCTGATGACTCCCGTGAGGAAGAGGAGGAGAATGATGATGATAACAGCCTGGAGGGAGAGACCTTCCCCCTTGAAAGGGATGAAGTGATGCCTCCACCCACCCAGCATCCCCCCAGTGACCGCATCACCTGCCCCAAGGGGCTGCCCTGGGCCCCCAAGGTCCGGTGAGTTACTGGGGCAGACTGGGGGGCACTGGGGCAGGTTGAGGAAGATGGAGACTGTGAAATATCAAGAACTTCAGCAGGGATTTGGGGAAGACGTTGGGGGTGGGGAGGTGGATCTGGTCCCTTTGGTGGCTGTTTGTTGGAAATGGAGATGGAGATGACACAGGGCCCACCCCAGTGTCATCTCCATCTGAGCATGAGGCTTTTCCTGATCCCCTGGGGCTGGGGTGTCTGTGCCTGGGTGGGTGGGAAGATGTGACACTTCCCCTGTCCCCTCGCTGCAGAGAGAAGGACATCGAGATGTTCCTGGAGTCCAGCCGCAGCAAGTTCATTGGCTACACCCTGGGCAGGTGGGTCCCTGCAGGAGGCTTCTGATCCAAGGGGACTTGTGGTAGAAATCATGGGGGGGGGGGGGTTGGGNGGTGAGGGGGGGGGCTGCTGGTGCTCTCTGCTTGGCTGCAAAGTCCTGAGCTTGCCAGCTCCTTGCAGTGGTGGTCCTTGACCCGTTGGAGGGGTGGAGCTTTGCCCCTGCCTGCACACAGCCTCTTTCCCTTCTCTCTAGTGACACCAACACCGTGGTGGGCTTGCCCAGGCCCATCCACGAGAGCATCCGCACCCTCAAGCTGGTGAGTGAGCCCTCCAGCCCCCGCGGGCCCCTTCGAGTCCCCCTGCAGGTGACCTGGTGGCAGGTCAGGGCCGGTGGTGTTTCCCAGACCCCCCCTTCCTCCACCCTGAGGCCTCATGTTTATATCTCATCCCACATCTCCCAGGCTGGCTGAGCCCCTTCCCTTATTGGTTCACCCCTTTCTTACTGGGTGAGGCCAGCGGCCACCACCTTGCCCATTGTCACCGGGATGGGAGTGACAGAGGTCCCTGTGGGATGTAAAAGGGTGATGGGACCAGCCTGGGGGCTGGTGGCACCCCGTGGGGGTCCGTGGTGTGAAGCCCCTGCTCTTCCTGCGCAGCACAAGTACACGTCCATCGCAGAGGTGCAGGTGCACATGGAGGACGAGTACCTGCGGTCCCCGCTCTCCGGGGTGAGCATGGCCATGAGGATGGGATGAAGCTCACTGGCTGGGACCTGGGGACACTGCCCTTGGGGGCAGGGAGCCTTGGGGCCAGCTCCTGGTGACAACTGTTCTGGTCTCTCCTGGCACCAGGGGGAAGAAGAAGTGGAGCAAGTCCCTGCGGAGATCCTGTACCAGGGTCTGCTGCCCAGCCTGCCACAGTACATGGTGAGTGGGGAGCACTGGCCCCCCCCAGTCATGCCCCCCCGGGTTCCTTCCCCATCACCCCCCCCCACCCAGCAGTGGGGAGCAGGGCCTGTGGCTGGGTCACCCTCTCCCATCCCCTTTTCCATCTCCCTTCTCCCCAGATCGCTCTGCTGAAGATCCTCCTGGCTGCAGCCCCCACTTCCAAGGCCAAGACGGATTCCATCAACATCCTGGCAGATGTCTTGCCAGAGGAGATGCCGTGAGTGACCCTGGAGGACAGACACACTGGAGTGGGGAGGAGAGGACACCAGGGGACACCAGGCAGGGTGGTGTGGCTCTGCCTGGAGCTGTGCTTGATGCCTCCTGCGTGGTCTGAGCAACCTCTCTGTGGTGGCAGGCCAGGGACTGCGCATTGCTGTGCTGCTGAGAGCCTGAGGGGGCAGCAGGGTGGTCCCCTGCCACCTCCAGGGTGGGAAGGGGGGTCTGGGCAGTGCCCCAGCCCAAGGATCACTCTGTGTCCTCCAGGACCACAGTGCTGCAGAGCATGAAGCTGGGGGTGGACGTCAACCGGCACAAGGAGATCATCGTCAAAGCCATTTCCGCCGTGCTGCTCCTCCTGCTCAAGCACTTCAAGCTGAACCACATCTACCAGGTGAGGAGGGGGTCTGGCCACCCCACGTGGGCCTTTGGGGATGGGCAGCACCTGCTGTGGGTCCCCTTGACCTGCCTTTCTCCCCAGTTTGAGTACATGGCCCAGCACCTGGTCTTTGCCAACTGCATCCCGCTCATCCTGAAGTTCTTCAACCAGAACATCATGTCCTACATCACTGCCAAGAACAGGTAGTGGAGGGGAGTGTCAGCTGCATCCCTGCTGGGCCTGGGCAGGGGGTCCCTGCTTGCTGTGGGGCTGTGTTTCCCCCACCCCCAGGATCTTGGGGGGCAGTGTGACTCCCCCTCTCCTTCCCGCAGCATTTCCGTCCTGGACTACCCGTACTGTGTGGTGCACGAGCTGCCGGAGCTGACTGCAGAGAGCCTGGTGAGCCCCCCCTGCCACGTCCTGGGCTGCTTCTGGGGTGAATCCTGGGGGTGGGAGGGCAGCACCCAGCCCTGGCACCCTCAGCACTCCTCAACCCCTGGGGCTTTGTGGGGCTGGTGAGACCCCTCCTGCTTGCATGCTGTGCTGTGCCCTCTGGGCAGAGGGTCCCCCAGCCCAGAATAACCTCTCCTCGTCCCCACTCCCACCCCTCACCTCAACCTCTGCTCCTCTTCTCCCACAGGAAGCTGGAGACAACAACCAGTTCTGCTGGAGAAACCTCTTCTCCTGCATAAACCTCCTGAGGATCCTGAACAAGTTGACCAAGTGGAAACACTCCCGCACCATGGTGAGGGCTTGGGGGCTCACCCCAACCCTGGCTGGACCCTTGGGGTGCTGCACCCCCACCCATCCCTGGGGAGTGAGAGAGAAGGGAGGTGACTTGGAGGGGGAGAGCAGAGCACATCCACAGTGCAGGGAGGGGGTTCCCTGGACCGGAGGGGACCGCGGTGGGTCCAGACCCATCCCAGAGGTGTCCCCCCTCTGTCCCCACAGATGCTGGTGGTGTTCAAGTCAGCACCCATTCTGAAGCGGGCGCTGAAGGTGAAGCAGGCCATGATGCAGCTCTACGTGCTGAAGCTGCTCAAGGTGCAGACCAAGTACCTGGGCCGGCAGTGGAGGAAGAGCAACATGAAGACCATGTCTGCCATCTACCAGAAAGTGCGGCACCGCCTCAACGACGACTGGGCTTACGGCAACGGTACGGCCCTGGCCCTGTCCCCTCACCTCCTGTCCCTCCTGCTGACCTGTCTGAGCCCAGAGGTGACCTCAGGGTCATGGGGGGGTGGAGGAGGGATCCCCACAGTGGTGTAGTGAGGAAGAGCAAGGCCAGCAGGATCATAGAATG
>VXBZ01009637.1:0-38448 GCA_013399135.1 Heliornis fulica | reverse complement strand
ATCCTCCTGACACTCACCCTTAACATGTTTATAGACATTAATGAGGTCACCACTCAGTCTCCTCTTCTCCAAGCTGAAGAGACCCAGCTCCCTCAGCCTTTCCTCTCAAGGAAGGTGTTCCACTCCATTCATCATCTTGGTGTCCCTGTGCTGGACTCTCTCAAGGAGTTCTATGTCCTTCTGGAACTGAGGGGCCCAGAACTGGACACAATACTCCAGGTGAGGTCTCACCAGGGCACAGCAGAAGGGAGAAGGAGCTTTCTTGACCTACTAAGCACACCCCTTCTAATACACCCCAGGATGCCATTGGCCTTCTTGGCCCTGAGGGCACATTACTGGCTCATGGTCATCCTGCTGTCAGGTGGGCTGACACTTAGCCAGATGTTCCCTCACCTTTGCTCTTCTACAGACAGAAAAGTAAACATTGCCTACACTCACTGTGCTGAGAGTGTACAACATAACAGTGTTTGATATGATGCTGGAGACTCCTCAAAGCTGGTTCCCATCAGCCATGACCAGTTTTACTACTGTCTTACCAGCCAGCTGGTTTGTTTGACATCCACGGGTACCTCATGCCTTCACAAGCCGTTTTGCTGGTCTGCACTGGGATGTCTGAAGACCCCATCTATACATGCAATTCTTGTGTCTTGTGTTTGATATGATGCTGCATGAGTCCACTACTGCTCAAGATTCATGGCTTGAGGCAGCCAGTTTTGTCATGGAGCAGCAAAGTGATAGCCCAGTTATCTCTGTGGTCAGCTCCTGGTGTTGGAGAAGGTTGCCTGGCCACATTAAAAATTAAGTTCTATCCCAGCCTTGGTCCTCAGTATAACCACAGGCTTATTAGCAAGTAAATACACACAGTTCCTTTTCATATCCTCATTTTTCTCATCTAATTATGCAGAAAATCCCATTTTTTTCAGTCCTTAAGATGTCATGTGGTGTTTCTGGCATTTATGTGGTCTTAGGACAAAATATGCTGAAGAAATTGGGTGTAAATTCTGTCTATCCTCATCCCTCAGGTTTTAATGCATCTGTTTTCCTGAGAACTCTTTCAGAAGCTCAGGAACAAAGGGAAAGTAGCTTTTAACTACAGGTTGGATGCTAATCTTGGTATGTCTCTGCTCTAAAAAGCTTTTTAAAAGCTTTTGAAAAAAAAAAAATAGAGTGGCTTTTAATAAAATAGCAACTGTTGGAACACCAGTAATTTTCTTTCCTCCCAGAGACACAGTGGATAATATAATTTAATTTGGTTAATTCACAGCTCACATTTAAAATATTTTGTACTTTTTGTTTCTCTCTGTTTTTTCTCCTTTTTCTTGCTCCCCTACTTTCCTTTTGGCACTTGTATGTATAAGCTATTTGAAAACAAATCTGATGCTTTTAGCAGGAAGTGGTTACCCCTGAACCCAGCAAGAAAGCTGCCAGAACACCGGACCATCAACTTCCGAGACGTGATGGAGAGCAACAATTGGTGAGTCATATAATGACACAATGAGACAAAAGGAAGTTAAATTCCTCTAATTTTTCTGCTCTTGAACTTCACAGGTGACTACTCAGCATTTGGTCGTGTACTACATATCCATTAGTACTTCACTTTCCTTTCTTTATAGGCACATTTTGAGAAATGAAATATTAAAGTCACAGTAAAATGAGGAATATTCCCATTGAAGCTGGATGGAAGATTCTTTTTTCTTGATATCTTGGTTGGTTTTGGAGGCCAGTATGTATATCAAAAATCCTGCCTTAATGAGAGCAAGATGTTTTGCATAGGTCAGTTTGAAGATGGATTGTCAGTCCATGCTGAAATGTTTGATTGGGAAAAGTAAAAGACAGACCCACATATCAGATCTAACCATTTCAATGCAATTTAATTCCATTAAGTAATTTTGAATCCTTTACTTTTGCATTCTCCTTAGAGCTCCCATGAGCTGTTGGAATAGGCATTTGCTTAACTTTACTTTTGCTTGTGACATAATGACAATGCACAAAGACAGGCTAGTTGTAAAATATCAAAGCTGTTTGAAAACGCTGATCTGCAGTGTAATTTCAGGGAAATTACTTTTGGAGCTATGTTAAACTCTTAATTTCTTTTTCCTCAAGGGAAAACATGGGTTATTGTTTTTAACAATATGTAAAATTATTCCAGAACACACAGTCACACAGACACACAAGCACACATATACACTTTATCCAGAATTATCCTGCTGGATTTTTTTAATTATTTATTATTATTTATTACCTGTTCTGGTTCTCTCTATTTTTTTTTCTGTATATTCATGCAGCTATACCTCTTCAAAATTACTGTTCCCCTGCATGTCTATTTACCTGAGCACTCATAAAAGAGCTCCAGGGAGTGTAATCACTGGAAATATCTCGATAAAGAGATTATAATCAGAGCCTGTGCCAGTGTGTGGCATCAGCAAGAGAGGATACAGGCAACACTGCAATATAATCTGATAAAAGAGTCTCATAAAAAGCATGTCTCCTCTAACAGGCTTTGGGGATTTAGAGAGCTGAAAAGCTTTTTTTTTTAAGAGAAAAACAAGACTTTTACCAGCAAAATTGGACAAACACCAAGCAGCTGATTTCACATCGGGTAAACATATGCAGAGGGAAAGGCAGCAGGGGAGTCCAAGGGCTTTGTGGCTGGTTGGTGTTTACCTTGTAAGTGAAGGAGTTGCAGGAATTGACATGTGCCAGGCGAAAACAAAACGTGAGAGCCTCTCCTAGGGCTGTGTGTGATAGGAGAGATACAAGGACCCAAATCACCAGCAACAGTGAGTAATCACGAGCTGCCAGGCTGTAGCTGCTCAGCCAGAGAGCAGGTACAGGGCTCCCACAGCAGTAGAGCGAGAGGGATTTTGGCAGCAGATGCAGATGGGCAAGAATCCACCGAAGCAAAATGGTTAGTGCTGGTGAGGAGCAACCTTCTGCAAGGGCTGCTTATATCAAGGTCAATTCTGAGGTACAAGTCACCAAAATCTCTAGGAAAAAGTCCATGTCTGAAGGAAAACTGCCTCCGTGTTTTCAGTACAGCTGCATTGGAAACCAAGTAAATTAAACTCTAAGGTTCAGGCTCAAGCTTTGAGCTGATATATGAAATATAAATGATCAAGTCTAAGAACCAGAGTGCAACTTGACCTCTTCCTGGTAAAAGTCAGCCTGATAAGGCAGCTGTAAAGTATTCTTCCTTCTCTACAGGTGTAAAGTTTTAAAGTTATCACCCAAGGCCTCCTGACTCATGCTGGGTTTTGTTCTGTTTCTCTTATCAAATATTTGGCAAAACTAAATTAAAATGGCTAAACTTTGATAACCTTTAATAGCAATTGTTTAAAAAAGATTTGGCTTGTATCAGAAAAATTGTTGCATGTGGTTGGGCTTGACCTGATCCAAACCCAGGTGTGTGTCAGGTTTCCCATGCAGTCAACAGGTTGTAGAGACACATCCAGGGGGTGTTTGTTTTTTCCTAAGCAAAATATGTGAGACAGTGAGGTGAACCACACTGCAGATGGGATATCACTCACCAGTGGCTTTAAAAGGGTTATAACAAATTAACCATGAGCCAGCAGTGTGCCCAGGCAGCCAGGAGAGTCTACTGTATCCATCCATCCATCCATCCGGGCCAGGGAGGGGCTTGTCCCACTCTACACTGTGCTTGGGTGGCCTCACCTTGAGCACTGTATTGGAGAGTCCAGAGGAGGACAACAAGGATGGTGAAGGGTTTGAAAGGGAAGTCTTATGAGAAGCTGAAGTGCCTGGGTTTGTTTAGCCTGGAGAGGAGGAGGCTGAGGGGAGGCCTCATGGTGGTCTGTGGCTTCCTGACGAGTGGGAGCAAAGGGGCAGGTGCCGATCTCCTCTCTTTGGTGACCAGGGAGAGAACCTGAGGGAACAGCATGAAGCTGTGACAGGGGAGGTTTAGGTTGGATATCAGGAAGAGGTTCTTTACTGGGAGGGGGTCAGGCACTGGAACAGGCTCCTCAGGGAAGTGATCACAGCACCCAGCTTGGTTGAGGTCAAGAAGCATCTGGATGATGCACTCAGTGACATGCTCTGACTTGGCTGGTCCTGGGTGAATCGGAGAGTTGGACTTGATGATCCATATGGCTCCCTTCTAACTCAGGAGATTCTATGGTCCGATTTAGAAGTTTAATTTTTAATTTATTTTTTAATTTTTAAGTGTCTAAATTACAGCATATGAACCCACATTCAAGAATCAAATTTAAATTATCTCTCTACTGCATGTGTAGAGAGAATTTACTGAATTTCAGATGAAAGTGGGGTGAATCTTTTTCAGTATCATATTGCTTTCTAAAGAAGAAGGGAGAGGGAGAAGGAAAGTTAGAGGAGGAACAGAATGAAGAGCAGAGGCACTCTGTGAGACATTGCAGATATAGAAGGTTAAAAAAAGATTGTAACAGTAGCTATCCATAAAACAAACAAACAAAAGCAACCAAACAAACAAAAAACCAAGAAGGGCAAGATCCTACAGATTAGACACAAAGTCAGGACAATTGCTCTGTGGAAGGTGAAGCAAAGTGAAGTTGGTGAAAATTGTCAAAGGCTGTTCAATTGCCCATCTTATTTGCTACACTGTTACTTCACAATCCTCTGCAGGACACTCAGGAGACACTGCTGGACTCTTTCAACAGGTAAAATGTTTAATTTATTCCTCTCACTTCTCAGATGTTAGGGCTTTGAAGAGGAGAACCCTGTTGCTGCTTGTTCTGATTATTGTTTCTTCCCAGAGAGCAAACTAAAAATATCCAATAGATCTGAAATGTGGTCCTTACAACTCTTTTTACTTAGCTGCTTTTCTATGGGACTCTGCTTGGTCAGTGTTCATGGAATTAAGTTTTGCATAAAAACAACCAACTAATCAAACAAATAAAACCCTTATCACCAGCTCTATTATTTCTCCAGGAGTTCAGTATGAAGATAAAACATCAGAAAGTGACAGATTTGCAGCTGGTTTCTGTTATGCTCTACAATGAACTTGCCCTGGGCCAAGCCTTTCCATACTGCCTTTCCTACACTGAACATACTCTACTGACCCATAGGCAAGTAATTTCCATGTGCAATTCAAACACTTTGTGTAAGATTTACATGTTTGAACACTGTTTGAGTACAAAATTATGACATTAGGCACAGTGTCCTGTAATGAAATTGTCCTCTGATTATGCCTCCCTCNGAGAATAAAATAAAACCCTGTGCAAAACCAGAAGTAATTTTACCCAAGAAGACGACTGACAAAACATGAAGAACAGCTCTGCAGACTCCCAGGTCAGTGAAGAAGGAGAGGCAGGAGGTACTCCACATTTTCCAGGTATCAGAGCAGAGATTACACTCCAACCTGTGGTAAGGAAGCAGGTTATCCCTCTGCAACCCTTGGAAGATGATGGGGACTAGAGATTTCACCTGCAGCCCCTGGAGGACCCCATGGTTGAGCAGGTGAAGACACCTGAAGGAGATCATGACCCTGTGGGAAGCTCCCACTGGAGCAAGCTGCAGCCCATGAAGAGAGGAGCCCAGACCAGAGCATGTTTGCTGGGGGCACTTGTGGCCCCGTGGGGGACCCACACTGGAGCATTCTCTTCCTGAAGGTGTGCACCCCATGGAAGGGACCCACACTGGGGCAGTTGGTGAAGAACTGCAGGTGTGGGAAGGAATCACATTGGAGAGGTTCATGAAGAACTATCTGCTGGATCAGGTGCAGAGACTGTGGGGTTGTTCCCCTCCCCCAGAGGAGGAAGGAGGGACAGAGACAACGTGTGATGAACTGACTGAAACCCCCTGTCCCCCTGTGCTGCTCAGGGCTGGTGGGGGAGGGAGAGAAATGGGAGAGATTGACCATAGGAAGAAGGGAGGTGTTTCAAGATTTGGTTTTATTTCTTATTGCTCTACTCTGTTTATATTGGGTATTAAATTAGATTCTAAGTTGAAACTGTTTTGGCATGGTGGTAATTAATGAATGATCTCTGTCCTTATCCTGACCCTTGAGCCTTTGATTGAATCTTCTCTCCCCTGCTCAGCTGAGGAGCAGCATTAGTAAGAACCTTGCCTCCTCTCAGGGTCAACCCACCCCAAATGGCATCTGTGAAAACTGATCATAAGATTTCTTCAGTGACATTTTTACTACTATGGCAATGCATTTTTGGTGTTACAATTGAGGAAAATAATATTTTATTTTAATTCCTGTCTGGAGGTTAGAAACCATGGACTTCATTCTGTTCTCTCACTGTAATATCTTCTCAAGAGAATGGAAATGAAAGCATGAAGACTTCAGTCTCAGGAAAACAAAGACTGAAAGGGATGAGAACAGCAGAAATTGAAGCAGCAGCATTTTCTTTTATTAAAATTTCTTTTAAAATTTATGCAAAGAAAATGCAGCTTTGTAAAGGGACTAGAACATAATCCCAAACACTGGTGGCAGTGCTCAGGCAATGAAGACAAGTTGTATAATTAGGTATGCAAATCGCCAAAAATTAATCAAAATTCATGATCCCATAAAGGCTGTTTGGCCCTCTTAGATGGTAGAAGGCCTGATACCAGTAGATAGTCT
The DNA here is from genome assembly GCA_013399135.1 of Heliornis fulica. Taxonomy (NCBI): domain Eukaryota; kingdom Metazoa; phylum Chordata; class Aves; order Gruiformes; family Heliornithidae; genus Heliornis; species Heliornis fulica. The sequence goes on along the minus strand of VXBZ01009637.1, from coordinate 31,886 downwards.
TTGTGTACATTACTGCATTAGTGAAGGGAGAGATTTTTTTCCAAGGGGAATAACAGATTTTGATGCATAAATCTGACTACATGACAGTTAAACCTACATGACTAATTGCTGGGGGCAAGCTTAAAATCTTCAATTTAGAGTGCATTGTAATCTCTAGATATTGCCTCAGGGGAGGCTGTGGGAAATGGGGGGATGGGGACTATGTTCAGGAAGACTTCATGGAGATAGAAGACTTAGTAAGTGATGAAAATAAATTAGTCCAAACAAAATAAATAAATAGGTGAAGTTCTTTTACCTTCAGCTAATCAGAAGTTATAAATCAAATCTAAGATGGTTGTGTAGGTCACCTCTATAGTCAATACAACACAACCCAATGAAATGCAATCCAGAATTTCTCACCTGCAGTTTACCTCACCTTTGCTAGTCACACCTATGGAAGATTGAACTCACATTTGGAAGTGTGTTGCAGATTGGATGGACAGGAAGAGTGTGCTTCACTCTTAAGAGAGAGGCAGCAATATATTTATTGATATAAAGCAAAGGGAGTAACAGTGTTTGATAATAAATGCAACAGTGATTAAGATTCAATGGTAAGGTAATCTTGATTAATTAGTGCATAGAAACCAGGGTCAGATGAACCTTTCAGGGAGACCCCCCCGTTGAGTTACGGGGTTCAGACAGGATCCCCTTGCTCTCTAAACTCCTTCTCAGAGAGGAGCCTGGATGCAACTGGATCCAGTCTTAGTCCCAGGCTTGGTCAAGGGTTTATGTCTAAAGGATTATATATACATTATATATACACACAATCAATCCTTTATAGTTCTTAGCTAAGATCACAAAGTTCAGTGCACCGATTCCCAATTCACTTACCGAGGATCTGTTGCAGAAGGATTCTCTCAACCTCGAGGAGTAACATTGAGAGGTGTCCCTCTCAAGGGGACATCCTGACATGCAGCCCACTGTTGTCTCAGGAGAGCTCAAAGGGCTCTTGGACTGCTCGATATTTATGGAGTAAGATGATTGGCTCATAGTCATATTTACATATCACCCACAGGTGCCAGTGGACACTGAGCAGTGCTCTGTCCAGGTGGGCACATTAACATTGATAGCCCTTGCCTATTGTGCTGTTATCTGATCACTGTGAGACAGATGCAGACACCATAATCACCACCAGTGGTTATCAATTAATCAGATTCAAGGGAAAAGTCAGGCAAAGGTGGGTGAGCATACTGTCACAAAGTGTCTGTGTGTCCAGTGACTGCCTACAAGTTTAGACTGAAAAATACAAATTTCCTTTGGAAAGAATCTACAACAATCTCTACAGATCCAACTGCCTGACAACTTGAGAGCAAAAATAAACTTTGCTTTATATAAGATGAATCAAGCTTCACCTGTCTGCTCAACAGAATAAGGGTGCTTTTTTCCCCCCAAAATATTTTGCACCCATAGGTGCAATTTCTCATCTATGAGAGAAGCCACACAGATTTTGATTCCTTCTAGGTATCAGAGAGTAGGAATGCAGAGATCAACTGGTGTCTCCAAGTTTAGGAACTACTTTCTCCTTCAACTGATCTCCATTTTGCTTCTGAGCTTTCACAGATCTTCTGTTTCCAATTCTCTTAATGAAGGACCCCATACTCTGTATCTAGATGGAAAGTGGTTAGGAAGATGGGAAATCCTACCTGCAAAGGACAACCAAAAGAAGATATATACATCATTTATTTTCCCATGGGTAAGGGTATGAAGCAGATTAATGACTTTTCATGAGCAACCGCTGGCAGATTGACCCCAGCTATTATTGTAACCATTAAGTATCTAGGAGGAAGACAGTGAATCAGTCAGTCTGTTAGATTTGCAATTTTGGCATCTGAAACAACCAAGGAGCAGCAGATCTATTAATCTACCTGCCTATTTTTCTGCATATTCATATCTTCTGGATAGCAACACATATCCATCATCTAATAGTCACTACTTTGTATGCTGGTAGCAATGTAGAACTGCTCAAACCAGTTGAGCATCAGCAGTTTCTTTTCCCTGGTGGACCAGCCCAGTATCATTTCCTCTCTACAGAGTGAAAGTTGGATGAAAGTGAAGGCAATTAGCAGTCAAATGAGCTGAATCAGGGACAGCTGAATCAAAGAAGCACAACAGAAGCCCAGCATAGGAGAGATGCTCTCTTCTCTCTCTCCATCTCCAGAAGAGTTTACCCATTAAAGATAAATACCATTTTTACATTCTCATCAGGACTTAAGTACAGGTGCAGTCACTAATAAATATAATTGCCAACAGCTGTTTCTATAAATATATTACATTAATCACCTCTTTGTCCATTCATCAGGTGGAAGGAGTTCTGCTCAGGAAGAGACCCTTTCTACAATCTTTCTTCTGACACTTCTGTTCAATCTGCTGTCCTCAAGAATGGCTTTTCTAGAATAAGACAGTTCAGTGTAAGGGTGGCAAAAGAGTAAAAAGAAAAACCCAATGATTGTTCATATTCTGGAATGCCAGCAAAGCTTTTCCTGTGCTATTAATTCACAAGAGAGCGAGTCATTTACATGCCCATTTATCTGTGGTACATTTTGCTCCTGCAAATCAAGCATTTCTCTGTCAAACATCTTCCAAGTAGTCTAAAAAGAGCCAATTTATTTGTTCTGTGCCATTAAGTAATTGAAGATACTAACAGAGGAATAACAACATGAGTTTGGTAGCTCATATAAACACAAAATTTCAAGCTGTAATGATCCTGCAAAATTATTATTATCGTGCATTTGGAGTCATGTATCAATAACAAGTAAGTCTGCTGGCTCTGTTTGGAAGCTCTCTGTGCAGCCTGTATCCTGATTTTCTTCAATTTTCTCTGAATGAAATCCATGTCCTTATAGACATGCTCTCTAGTTTTTCATTCCAGCTAAGCACAAAGCCTCAAGCCTATATCCTTCCTCCAGGCGGGGTCCTTCTTACTTAAAGAACTATTATAGATATTCATACTGTCTGCTTTTAATGAAATTCAGAAATCAGAATATTACAAACTATCTGGAGATACTGCTTGCTAAAATGCTTTATAAGGAACACCTTTATAATTAATTACCTGAAACACCTCTTGCTGAGATGTAAGTTGGGTTTTTTGTTTGCTTTAGCTACAGAAGGTACAAATGTGATTGTACAACTTTCCTTTTGACAGACACATTTTATATCTTTAAAATTTATTATGAGGGAATTGTAATTGGAAAAGAGAATTGCTTTTGTCATGTCATACAGGCTTCCTACTCAGAATGTAACAGATAGATTTGCAAAACCCTACAGATCAAGATATTAAATATCAGAAAGAGAAAAAGAGCTTAAAAAAAGAAAAAAATCCAAATAAAAAAAAACTCCTGTGTTCTGCATTTCATTGTAATTTACCACAAAAATTACAGAAAACAAAGTTAACTAAAAAAAAATATAGATTTTCACATTTGGATTCTTTTCTGTTTCTTCTCTTTCACTGCTAACTTCAAGCAACAATATACTATGCTTCCTCAAGCTTTACTAGAATGATTTAGGTTGATGGGGTAATTGATCACAATTAATTTTATCATGAGAGCTCCATTTAGGCTGCTTAAATAAACAATGTATTTAAAGGATTTTTGCCTGAGGTCCTACTTATAAAACATGTAATTCACCTCACATAATTATAAATATTTAAAAGTTTATGCCAGTCTCCCATTTTATAGTCACTAGAGAAAAATAGGTTCCTAAGGAGGTAAAATTTATCTTACAGTTAGATGGAATCATCCTGTTGCAGTTCTTATTTCTCTCCAGTGAATGTAGGGATGACAAGTCAGGGATTTGACGAGTAACCTGCCTATCTTGCATAAATAAATCTCACCTAAGAGTTAAAGAGAAATATAGACACAAAGTAAATAAAATTTAATGAGAATTTTCAACCAATCCAGATGGAATCAAAAGAGGATTTACCCAAAATATGTCACAGTTCAATGTCAGAGGCAAGAATGAAAGCCAGAGAGTCATCCTGTTGTAATATAGAGGCATAATGAATTGTAAATCCCTGACAATGTGATTACTTCTTTCTCCAGGGTAAAAAAAGTGAGGCAGGATGAAGTGAGATGAGAATTAGTTGTTAGTGTTAAGTGTAAGATTTGAGGAGGAGTTGCCAAAAAGAGATTCACCAAAACTATAAAGTGAAAACCAGAAAGTGACTGGGAGAGTAGGACAAATGTTCTCTAAGTATCTTATTGGTCTCAAATATATTTCATCTATTACATTGCCTGCCTGCCTTCAATACTCATTAGAGAATAGAAATCCTGTAGCCCTCATGGTAACAGATTCACAGAATAATGTACCATCTGAAATGTATTGTCTGGAAAACACAGAGCAAGACCTTCAATGCTCCCATCCTTCCCATCCTGTAGATAACAGCAGCCATTATCTCAAAATCAGAAAGACCTTCTCTTTGTGTTCTCTTGGAGAACGAAATTGTTCATTTCAGCTTCAAAGAGGTTAATGGTCTTCAAATGTTTTCCCAGCTGAAAGCAGACACGCTGTGTTTATGGACTCTCTCTGTAGCAAGTTGTCTACATGTGTACATTTTACATGTCTACATGTATACATTTTGTCCAGGTGCCCATTACTGTCAGTGGAGATCTTGATTGAGTTGTGATAACACTTGTGTCAAGTGCTGCCCTCGTGAGACCTCACCTGGAGTACTGTGTCCAGTGCTGGAACCCCCAACATAAGAAGGACATGGACCAGTTGGAGAGGGTCCAGAGGAGGCCACAAAGATGATNGGGGTTGGACTAGATGACCTCTGGGAGTCGCTTCTAACCCTAATCATTCTATGATTCTCTGATTCTATGATACTGGAGATGTCCCAGGATATCGGAGTCATCCATGCTGACTCACTGGTAACCCCAAGGGATCATCAGAAAATCAAAACCACCCTGCTCTGGTAGGTGCTGTAAGGTACAACCTGATGTACCATCCTCCAGCCAGTGCGTGAAAGAGCTGTTTAGGTCCCACAGTATTGATTCACTGATACAATAAACACTGAGATACTTCACACATATGTAGAAGTCTATATTTAGACAATTAAATTGGTGTGTTTTAATCTAAAAAAATGAGGTCCATCTCTAAGGAGGAATAGATTCTGGCACTGGCACAGGTTGCTTAGGGAAGTGGTGGCCTCTCCCTCTCAGGAGATGTTCAAGGCCAGGTTGGATGGGTCCTTGAGCCGCCTGGTCTGGTGAGAGGTGTCCCCCGTGCCCATGGCAGGGGGTTGGAACTTGATGATCTTTAAGGTCCCTTCCAGTCCAAACCAGTCTATGACTCTATGATCCTATGAACTCAACTCATAAAGGTATAGAAAATGCCCAGCAAGAAGAGGATGAACAAATGCATATGTTTGTGACAAGAACCTTCCCAACTGCTTGAAAGAAAGAGTTCTCTACTTGCCCAAGTTTGAGGGTATTTTTAAAACAAGGCTCACTGTGAATAGCATTCATGTAATTGCTGGGCAGCTGGACTGTAGTGAATCACTGACCAAATTGTTTAACTGCCACCTATTCCTCTGTGAAGCAGTTTATCAAATATCTAAGAGGTCACTGAGGTAATCCATGCTGAGTATCCTTGAACAGTTCCTCACTTCAATGGAAAAAAGGGATAAAAAGAGAGAAACACATAAATTTGGCTTCTTAAAATTTCTTTCTTACTCATTCTGCCATGGATCTATTTGGGTTTTGTCATTTTTAAGCAAGTAGGACAGGATCTAACATTTTAGTCTGTAAAAGAACAAGATTACTGAAATTTGAATTAATTTCATTTATTGAAATTATTTGGGATTTAATCCTGTGGCTAGAGGGAATCCTGACAAATTTTCTCCCATTCATTAAGGATTCTATGAGAGCTGGAGTTCTTAAATATGCATAAATGTAAGTAACTTAGACTTCCATCACAGGCAGCTTTTACTTTAAAGTATTCAAAAGTCACTTTAATTTCAATTAACATTTTTTAATTTCCACATACACACCGAATTTGGGTAAATACGCTCAGGAAGTTACTTTAGATGATTTGATCACTCATTGTATCATTTAATGCATAAATTGGTGAATGTTGCCCATATGCATGAAACTAGAACCTCAGGAAGACTTTAAGATTTGTGACTGTCCTGACCATATTGTGACCTTGAAGGAGTGAGGGGAGCAATGATGTCTCATGTGGGATGTTCATTGGAATGGGAAAGTGCACCCAATGGCATCATTGCAACACATATTTCTGCTTTGTCAGCCCCTAAAAATTTGAGTTTTCTTTTTCATATATTCACACTGGCGAAATAATTTCTACTTTTCTACAGGTAGAGACCTATAGGCTATAATTATTATTCAGACTACATAAAGGAAAATGAGTTCTTGCCTGCTGTTCTTCTTAAAATAGATACCAACTCACTGTCATTGGCATCTCTTTTGTTTGTGCAGTAGCTACAGGGCTGTAATATTCTCTTTGTGTTGGCACTTCTTGGGTAGTAGATAAGCACAGAATCCCAGCTTACACATAGAATGGCATCAACATCTGCTGAGGATCTGATAGATGTAGGGAGAATAATGGAGACAAAGGAAGGATTTAGCTTGCTCCAAGAAGAGCAAAGATTGATTTCATTTTCTGAAGAATTAGGGCACATTTGGGATTCAACTGCTGATTTTTGAATATTGAGTAAGGATGAGAGGGCAGCTCAGTTAAACAACTCCTTCAAATTTATCTGAAGGCTGGGGTTTATTCTAAAATAAGTGTTTATACCTTCTTGCAGATATTTATGTTGAGTCAGGTTTGCATTGCATTTTAGAATTGTTAAGATGGAGATTGAATCTATGAAAAGATTTATGAAAGTGTGGTCCTAAACAGGTATTATTGCAGGAAAGACAGAGATTTTTTTTTAAATGTTAATTTTTAATAATGAGGGAAAACAATCTCAGTTAAATATTCTCTTCCCTCTGAACTTGGCAATGGTTTATGAGGGTTTTGAAAATCACAGAATCACAGAATGGCTAGGTTGGAAAAGACTTTTAAGGTCATTGGGACAAGCTGTCCTGAGATTAAACCTATGCCTGTGCACAGGGTACTTCAACAGAAAGGCTATCAGCTGTTCTGGATGAGTACAGAGCAAGCAGATGTTTCCATTCTCTACTTAAGCTTCTCGACTTTGCATGAAATAATTCAGAATAAATTGGACCGCTGAGAGACAGAGAGAGGTTAGTAAATGGAATTTTTGAATGACACTTACTGGAGAGAAGGGAGCTAGGCTTCAGTCCCAATTCCAATTAATATAAGTAATGTATGCATTCATCAGAGGATGGTGTAAACATAGGTCCCTGTCTCCTGGGCACATCAGCAAGTCACAAAGCATATTTCTTTCTCAAGTTCAGGTAACATAATTACCATGCATAACACACCAAAAAAAAAAAGAAAGGCAAAAGGATTGTAGAACCCCACTAGAATGCAACCTAAAGTTTAGGACAGGTTTATATGGGTTTAGGTCTCCTTGACTGAGGCACACACTTAAAACCTCTGACCATATGTCATTGGATAAAAAGAAAAAAAAATCCTGAGCCTGTAGTTGGTGAAAAAGCTTTCTGTATGTCCCTTAACTGGATTCAGAGAAATGATTGGTTTTTAAACCCTGACAGCACACAAATATGAATTACACACCCAGCTGCTCAGTGCCATCAAAACATGTGTGGTTCTGGGCATACCCCAAAGGAAACATTTATCTGCTCATGCAAGTTGACTGGTAGGAGTGCACTCAAGGAAGGGTTTCCATTAATGTGAAGGCTGGTGTTGATCACTGCCTGCTGCTTCCTTCCTGCTGTAGAGCCTGACTGATTGGGAACCAGATGACTGGCTCCTATTGAAAGTCAGGTGTGTGTTTTATATGCTGTATGTAGATGTTTATAGTGCAGTATCTATGTGAAACCTTGATTCTCCCTGCAGACAGTGGAAATTTATTCAATACAGTCAGTGGATTGTATGAACCAACTCACTCCTTGTCAAATAAACATCTATTATAGATTAAATAAAATTTGACCTAAAATAAATGACTATATCTATTAAGGAAGAAAATAGATTAAAAAATAAAATACAACTTTCACAAGTTCTGGACACCAATTCCCAGCAAGTTCTGCTCCATATATTGGCATGTGTTGCTGTCATTTATCTCAGCATGAAAGTTGCATAACTTTGTGTTGCAAACTTGTCAGTGTATTAAAGTATCATCAAGGTGTTTGCTGCTTAGAAGTTTGGATATTATGAAGAGTTACCACTGGAAGTCTTATGAGGAGAGGCTGAAATCACTCAGTTTGTTCAGCCTGGAGAAAAGGAGAGACCTCATCATGGTTTGTGGATTCCTGACAAGGGGAAGCAAAGGGACAAGTGCTCATCTCCTCTCTTTGGTGACCAGGGAGAGAACCTGAGGGAACAGCATGAAGCTGTGACGGGAGGTTTAGGTTGGATGTCAGGAAGAGGTTCTTTACTGAGAGGGTGGTCAGGCACTGGAACAGGTTCCCCAGGGAAGTATCACAACATCCAGCTTCAGTGAGGTCAAGAATCATCTGGAGGATGCACTCAGTGACATGCTCTGACTTGGGTGGACCTGAGTGGAGCCAGGAGTTGGACTTGATGTTCTATATGTCTCCCTTCCAACTCAGGAGATTCTATGGTTCTGTGATTCTATGATTCCCGGATTGGCAGGGAGCTACTGCTTCCCAGCAGAACACTGCAAGGCACTGAAACTTTAGGCTGTTTTACTTCACACCATGACTGATAANGGCAGGTGCCAATCTCCTCACTTTGGTGACCAGGGAGAGAACCTGAGGGAACAGCATGAAGCTGTGACAGGGGAGGTTTAGGTTGGATGTCAGGAAGAGGTTCTTTCCTGAGAGGGTGGTTGGGCACTGGAACAGGCTCCCCAGGGAAGTGGTCACAGCACTCATCTTCAGTGAGGTCAAGAAGCATCTGGACGATGCACTCAGTGACATGCTCTGACTTGGGTGGACTTGAGTGGAGCCAGGAGTTGGACTTGATGTTCTATATGGCTCCCTTCCAACTCAGGAGATTCTATGGTTCTATGATTCTATGATTCCCGGATTGCCAGGGAGCTACTGCTTCCCAGCAGAACACTGCAAGACACTCTGAAACTTTAGGCTGTTTTACTTCACACCATGACTGATAAGCAGATTATGTATGGTCAACCTTCTTGCCTAAAGGGCAACGTTGTATGCTTACTCATCTTCATTTTAGTCAGAAGGAACAGAATTTAGACTTCTGTCCTAGAAATTAGGAACATTAATTTAACTAACGCCATTTCTGCTTTGTTATACAGTCCTGTAACTCATCAAAGGTGGTTTAGAAGAGAGTCTAAAGAGTATTAAGCCATCATGGGATGGTCCAGTGCTTTCAGGTGTCAGGACAATTTATATGGTCTTGTGGTTACTGTCAGACAGCTCTTTAAAACAGCCCATCAACTACTGCCAAAGAGCTGTTACGCGTTATTCATTTTAAGAGTGATGGAGCTCAATTAAAGACCTTGATATATTCCTGCTCTTTCACACAATCACCAGCATCCTTCACATCCATTTGCCTAAGTTTTTTAAAAAGAGAGACCTTACACTTCTGATTCCAAGTGAATATTAAGAAGTTCTGCTGTCTGGTTTCAAGCAATCTTCACGGACAAAAACGGTAGTAGAAGATGCTGTGTGGCTAAAAAAGACCCAGCATGTTATTAAATCAGCACAATATGCAGTGTAGGTTTGACCATTTGTTTACAGCAACTGTTCATTTAAATTATTATCCCTCAGATGTTATTGAATTCAATAAAACTTTAATGGGAATCCCCCAATCCATAATTTTATTTTTATTCCTTTAGCTTTTAAAAGCTATGGTTGAATTGTCCAGGCTCCAAAATTTTAAGACCTTTAATTGAGACTAAAACGAAATGTCTTCCTGGAAAAAGAGGGACAGATCACTAATTGCAGGAGCTATCATGTCTATTTTTAGGTAGGCTGCTCATATCTTCTCCAGACTCAGACTCCTAAATTTAGGTGTGGCAGTCCAGACCTCCATACATGAGGTGCATGAACTCCTTTCCAGTTACCTATATATGGATAGTTATTGCAATATAAGCTGTCACAGGTTATTCAAAACATTCTATATGGAGGTGAGTGATATAACAGAACTCACATGAATCCTGTTGTCTTCTGAAAGGACAAGCAAGACCCTATGGCAGTAGATACTTTTGTGTTAGCAACTGAGACGTTTTTGGGAATGGATTGTCCTCCCATACTCCATATACCCCTCAAGCACTATGTTCAGGTTTGGGCTCCTCACTACAAGAAAGACATTGAGGTGCTGGAGCATGTCCAGAGAAGGGCAATCAGGCTGGTGAAGGGTCTGGAGTGCAAGTCTAATGAGGAGTGGCTAAGGGCATTGGGGTTGTTTATCCTGGAGAAGGCTGACTGAGGAGAGACCTAATGGCTCTCTACAACTACCTGAAAAGAGGCTGTAGCCAGGTGGGGTTGGTCTCTTCTCCCAAGTCACAAGTGATACAAGATGAAATGTCCTCAAAGGGTGCCAGAGGAGGTTCGGATTGGGTATTTGGAAAAATTTCTTCATCAAAAAGGTTGTCAATCACTTGAGCAGGATGCCCAGGGCAAGTGGTTGAGTTTCCATCCCTGGAGGTACTTAAATGTAGACATGGTGCTTAGGGACATGGTTTAGTGGTGAGCTTGGCAGTGCTAGTTTAATTGTCGTTGTCCTGAAGGTCAGGGAAAGAGAAAGTAAAAATAAAGGTAAAAAAGAGTCAAGATGGGTTGAGAGGAGTCGAGAGATTTATTGTTACAGCAGGCTTTCTTTTATCTTTTTAATTACAGCCCAGCAATTCCTTATCTTGTTTCTCAGCTCTTCTTGGGACTTTCCATCCTCTCCAAGGGCCCATGAGTATCTGCTCGATGTCAGAGTTAAACTCACATTCCTCTCCCTTGCATTCCAATCTCTTGGACCAGCTGCAGCTCCCCACACATAATAGTTGGACTTGACTGTCTTGCCAACCAAAAAAAAAAAAAATTCTCTGATTGTATGAACCCCCAAAGTGGGTGGAATAAGACATCCCATGGAGATCTCCTTCCCTTTGCATTTACTGCCACTGAGACATCTTAGACTGGATAAACATTGTGAGTAGATAATATAAATCCCACAACAAATTGCCATAATTCCATAACACAGGTGGTTTACATATACTGTGCAAAGAAACAAAATTGGAGAAAAAAAAATAATAAATAATTTAGGTACCTAGATTCTTTTTTTAAAATCAAGAAGAGTTCCCGTACTAGAGATCCAATAACACTAAGATCCTGTTTTCAATTTCTCACAACAGGATCAAGCATTCTAGAGACTCTCTACTATGTCCCTTACAAGTCTTCTATTTCTCAGATTAAATTTATGTGAGAGACTATTAATGAGACAAATAATTTTATTTACTGAATTCACTTGATTTTTTGAGACTGCATAGGAAGCTGCAAAGTGCTGCCCCTTTTCAGGATACAGTTTTGTCTTCAGGGGCTTCACTGTTTAAACACCCAGAGAGTTACAAACTCTTTACTAAAGTAAAGTTACTCAGATAGCTCTATGTTCTCAGTAGAAAAAAAAACCCAAACAAACAGTAAATATATTCAGCTAAGCATCTGTCTCTCTCATAAAAATAATTCAGTATTAGTATATAAGTATTTTAAAGACCTCCTTGAAAAGAAAGCCAAGCAAAATCAGATTTGTTTATCACCACCATATCAGTAAACCCATCAAGAAATGGTATGTGCTCATGGCATTAAACAGCAAAATAGCACATAGCTAAAATATCCTGTTTTTATCAACCAACTGATCAGGTAGCTGAATAGGACTTGGATTTTAAAGGACATGATAAAATGCTGCTAGGTAATCTAATTAATTTTCTTAAGAAAACTACTGCTCCTAACTTATGCATATTTATTAGCCACCCTTGAGTATTAAACTATGTCCATGAAATCTTAATTCTGCTTCTTACATTACACAGACAGACAGAGTAATGATCCTCAGTATCCAAAGCAACTACCAAGGGGTAATAGCTAGAATACAGTTTATTTTTAACTCAATATACTGCATATACCTTTTCCTTTCAGCTGAAGTATATAGTATGAATGTTTACTCTCTCTCTCTCTGTCTCTCTTTACGTTTTTTCTCCAAAAGGATCATTCAGTTTACTAAAGAATTTACAGTTACCCATGTAAAACTAATTAGAATTAAAGGAGAGGTTCTTCTGAGATCAAACTTGTGGTTTGGGGTTTTTTTCTGTACCCTATCAGTTCATATTTAATGTAATTATACAGAAAATTGTCTGTGCTTTTGGAAGAACATATTCCAAAATTCATCTTGAGGAACATTTTTATGAGCTTTACTTAGCTTCGGGTTGTGTAGCCCTCGTGACAAACTGCCAGTTTGCTATTAATTTAAGAGATCATACAAAATCTTAGTGAAAGTGGTTTTTGCTTTTGGAAGAGGTATAGAACAGACATTGGGCTCTTGTGTTTTCTCTATCAAAGATGCAGCCCAAAGGACTAGATGTCTGCCTCTGAGATAACTGGTCACCCTCTACTGTCATCTGTCACTGGAAGCTGTTACCCACAGAGGCTGCTCATCTGATGAATTCTTATATGCTTCCCTGGAAGTGTTTATTTCCTTCCATGGAGGTCAAAGTCATCAACTGTAAATTAAGGGGAGTATAACCCTTCCCAGAAGATCCATTAAGCTGCACATATTTATTGTGCCTTTCCACATGCAACCAAATGCTTTCACCTTTCTCAATGTGCATGCTTGGTCTTAAAAACCCCAAATTCTCCCCAAACAAAAAACCCTAATCCAAAACTTGGTTAGAGATCTTATTTTCTCTATTTGCTAAATAATGTGTTGGTTTCACCTAATTTCCTTAAGTCATCAAGAATTTGCAGCCTTACTCATATCAGTGGTAGAATTCTCTAGCATTGCATATAATCTCAAGATATATCACAGGATAGCAGCAGACACTGGTTCATCATAACTGTCTCATTTCCAGAGTGGGTCAAAGTGATGTCTATAGGGATGCACTTTATTCTGTTTACTATAACCACAAACAAACAGATTATACAGTAGGAGGTGTTTAAAACTCAGGTTTTGGGTCACCTCAATTCCCTGGCACTAGGTAATTTGAAAAATTGAGAAAATTATGAGGAAGGCTATTTCCTGGATCCAGCATATTAGAAACTCTGATCTTCTTCTCCATGACATACATCCTTAGTAGTTTGCCAGGGGATGCTCTGTTTTGTTTGGTGGAGTAGCTGTTTATGTATTTCTCGACATGAAGTTATATGACCACAGCACCTTTATGTAGATGTTGTTATTTTTCTTCCTGTTTATAATTTGATCTTAGGAGTTCATTCAAAAAGAAAAAATTGTAGTCATTAGTGTGGAAATTGTAACCATAAAGTGTAAAAAGGAAAACTAAAAAAGCAAAAAAAAAGCCTCATCAATCCCACACATTGTTTTGATCATTGAACAGATGCAGTGCATTCAAATTAGTTTACCCAAATACTATGTGATTTCTGCTTTCCTGACTCTTTTGATGTCAGCCATAATAGGCTCTAGGAAAAAAAAAAATAGTGTTTGGTTTTGAGCATTCTATTACCAAGTGTATAATGACTCTGGAGGAGGTGGATACTGTGAATGAATTACACTAGAGAGTAAGTGACAGAGTTTCTGCTTTATAATTTTTGCTGTGTGCATATTATGCTACTTTAAGGATAACTGAATAGCACTTCGGTTTCAGCAGACATAATAACATCTCTAGGCAAGTGAGTTCTTTTTTCTATCAGAAATACTTTCTTCCCAAGTAAAATATAACCCATTTCCTGCTTTACATTCCCAGAATAACAGTATCTCACATTATACTGAAGTGAAAAATAAAATTGCTTTCTGATTCAAGGAGTCTGAAAAGTACAGATTCACCAAAAGAGATTTGAGCTTTAGTAGGGCACAAATGGTCTCTGTTATTAAAAATGAGGGGTGGAAGTGGCTGTATTTAAACCAAGATCTTTGTGGATGTAAAAAGTGAATAAATTTCACCTGAAAAAGGATGTAAGCAGGAAATAATAAAAAATACATTCACTTGACAGTTTGAAGATATGTAGTATCTGCAACTTGGTACACAACAGAATCAGACAGACCTGCCTTTCTTTTGATTGCTGTCTCTGTAATTTCCACTAGCAGTGATGAGAACCAGGTCATGCATAATTAGGATTTCCCTTGCAGAGTTCAGTGGGGTTTACAGATTGCCAAGACTTTCTGGGTTAGTTCCTTTGAGCATGTAAGTCAAGAACCTGGCTGTATCCCTCATACACACTGGGGGTTAGATGCTGGAGGCCAGCCAAGTTGAGAGAGATTTGGGGGTCTTGGTCAACAGCAAGTTAACCAAGAGCCAGCAGTGTGTCAAGGCCCATTGGTATCTATTGGGTGCATCCAGCATGGCATGGACAACCAGTCTAGGGAAAGGATAGTCCCACTCTACACTCCCTGGGGTGGCCTAACCTTGAGCACTGGGTGCTCCTGGGTCCTCTGTTTTGTTCAGCCTGGAAAAGATGAAGCTGAGAGGAGACCTCATGGTGGTCTGTGGCTTCCTGACAAAGGAGAGTGAACAGGCAGGAGCTGATCTCTTGTTTAGGTTGGATGTTCAGAAGAGATTCTTTATTGAGAGGGATGTCGGACACTGGAATAGGCTCCCCAGGGAAGTGGTCACAGCACCCAGCTTGACTGAGGTCAAGAAGCATCTGGATGGTGCACTCAGCCCCTTGGTCTGATTTGGCTGGCCCTTTGGGGACCTGGGAATTGGACTTGACAATCCTTATGGGTCCCTCCCACCTCAGGAGATTCTGTGATTCTTCTGCAGATCTGATGTGGGCTCTCAGGAGAAATATATATAAAGATAAAGAGGGAGGAATTAGTCTCTGGGTATTTTGTCTGTAACAACAGGAAGAATTTGAACCCCAAGCATTGATCTGCAGAAGTCATTGTCAAATCTGGTTGCACTGAAACAAGATTTGTTGTTCCTGCCCTCCTTGGCAAATAGAGATTAGGTGATAGAGATTCAGGATCTTCAAATTAGCCAGCACAATTCAGACCTCTCAATCCTTTTGAAAGCACAGGAGAATAAGTATTCAAATGGAGTTTGTTCTATGTTGTTAAAATAGATGTGGCAAAAACTTAGTGAATCCAATTCTGTTAGCCCTAAATCCTTGCATAATAATAGCAATGAGCCAAAAACCTAGATCAGTGCATGTTTGGAGTTTGAAGTTGAAGAGAAAACAAATATATATGGCACCTTGAATTTTAGAACTGCTGGTCTTTCAAAAATATAAGGAAAAAAAGTTAAACAAAATAAAATACAGTAGATTGAATGTGTTGATGCTGGGAATGGAGTGATTCCTCTGAAAATGTGATAAATCAGGAAATATATCAGTGTTAAGTATTTTTTTAAAGTTCCATACTAGGAGTGACAAAACTAGAATGAATAAAACCCAAAAGTAAGCAGAAAGAGGTAGGAGACTGATGTTGGGTTTTGTTTGTTGTTTTATTTTTTTTTAATTGTGGGTTGATTTTTTTTTTTCCATCAGGTCTTGCTGAAGGATGAAAAATAAAATGGCTTCAATTTTGTACAGCAACAACAGGGAACTGAATGTTCCTTCTTGGACAATTCTTTTTAAGTAGAAAGTTTCATATCTTACTGAAAATTTCACCAATATGCTTTTTCTTCTGAGTCTCCAACTGCAATCAAGCAAATTAGAGAGCTGTATGTTGTTACTATAGTAATAAATGTTGTAGTGCATAAAAAGAAATTGGGCAGTCTAAGATACATATTTCCCAGGGAAAATAGAGAATTACTCATCATTTTGACCACTCTGTGCTTTTGTAGCTGTAGGTTCTAAGAAGTGAATGTCCTTATGTTAGTGCAAATGTTTTCCTACTCATTTCTCATTTTCAAAATGAAGGGAAATTTGAATCAAAGCTAAAAGTATATTCCAAGAAGGTGGTATAATCAAGGAGATGGGGCTTAGAGTACTATTTATACAGACGTGTTGCTAAGCACAATTCATTATATTTGATGTCTTCTATAGCACCTTAATTTTCAAACTTTGAATTCAATAAATTCCCGAAGAAATAGAAATAAATTTACTGTTTAGTTGTTAATCTATGTTTATTTACATGTACATGACTGTATTTTATGTACATCAAAGATACCTGTGCTTCTGAATCCTCATGCGTGTGTGAGTGTGTGTTTTGATAGGTGTTTACACATCTCTAGCAGTGGGATTATAAGAATAAATTAGCCTGGATCTAATTAAAAAATAAATATCACTACCATGTCAGATAGGATAAAATGTAGTACAGCAATCTTTTGAAAAATAAAATAAATATGATGATTGTAAAATAAAATTGAATACATGATTTGAATGACAAGTGCTGATGAATTGCAAGTAAAAACACAAGAGGGCCTGGAGGTGACAGTGAACTCCAGTCTGCATAAGAATTCAAAACATGATGCTTTTAACATCTAAAAAAAATAATTCTCATGTTGGGATAGAGTTTAGATAGGTATTGGCCCACCTGTACCATGAGCACACATGTGTTGGAGTACCTGATTTTGGGAGATATAGAATAAGTACTGAGAAAAGATATTTAGCTATGTGGATGACAAAGATGACGACAGATATATTTGTCTCATTTCATCTAGAAACATCTTCTATTCAACAAGGACATTCAGAAAGAACATGATTAGTCTCACACCAGAGCAGACATCTGAAGCAAGTTAGATGAATCACGTCCTCCACATCTCGTTCCTCACATGGACTATAAAAAGATCCCAGAAGAACTGGCTGAGCTGTCAATGCTGAGGCTGTACATGTATAAAGTCATGTGGAGAGAGTGTGATTCTTTATACTTGGGACAGCTACCAAAAAGGATGGAGGAATGCCCATTAATGTAGACTTTTAAGAATGTATCAGACATGCATCTGTGAAGATGTGTTTGATCACATTTGGTGTGTGGAGATGGGCTAGATGATCCTTCAATCTCTACATGGGTCTGATTATAAAACACTGCTAAAAGTCCTTGTGTGGGATGTATATGGTGTCAGAGGCATTAAGCACAGGCAAAAGACATAAAGCAGATATTAAGCACAGGCAAAAGACTTAGGGCAGATGTTGTTTCAGTATCCTGAAGCACAGGATACTGAGTTTGTCTTAAACAATCTTGCTCTGGTTTTGGCTGGGATAGTTAATTGTCTTCATAGTAGCTGGTATGGAGCTGTGATTTTGATTTGGGTTGAAAACAACATTGGTAACACAGAGTTGGTTTTGTTACTGCTGAGCAGTGCTCCCACAGACCCAAGGCCCACCAGTGAGTAGGAATTGGGAGGGGACACAGCTGGGAAAGCTGACCCCAGCTGACCAAAGGGATATTCCACTCCATATGACATCAGGGGGGATTTCAAACACCCCAATACCTGTTGGAGGGATAAAACAGGAGGGCAGAAAGTTCCTGGAATGCATTGATGATAACTTCCTCCTCCAAGTGATAAATGACCCAACAAGCAGATGTGCCTTGTTCTCATCAGCAAGGAGGGGCTGGTAACGAATGTGAAATTCAATGGTTGCCCATGGAAAGTGGGGACTGAATTCCTTGTTTTGCCTTGCTTGTGTGTGCAGCTTTTGCTTTTAAATTGTTTGTATTTCAAACCACTAATTTTCTCAGTTTTACCCTTCCAATTCTCTTCCCACCATGGTGGAGTGAGCGAGTGGCTGCACGGGGCTGAGTTGGTAGCTGGGGTTTAACCGTAACAGCTCTTCATTCATCATACTTGTGAAAAGCAGATGTTTACATCTGTATTTGTTTTTGGTTTACTGTGCAGAGAATGACCTGTCTACTCCACTGAAGCATGAGAATCCACTCCCATTAACCAGCTGTCCCCCTCTCTGATCCCCTTCCCAAGTGTTGGAGCAAGAGCACAGTTCTGGCTTCCACAGCAAAGGCAATACAGATCACAGAATAAAAATTACAACTGGCTTAAATGACTTTTGCAATATTCTTTTCCTAATTCTTTTCCACAAAGCCAGAGCCCCATGGTCTAACTCAGACCAATATATTGCAACAAATTCCCCCACCCATGCCAACACCATCATGACCGTTATACCTCTTCCATCCATTCCTATTCAAAGGCTTGAGGAGCACCCTGTGAGCCATCCCTACAGCATCCCTTCACACTGTTCCTTGGTCAGATAGATTTCACAAGCAGAAATCTTTCCATTAAATCCAAAACCAAGTGTCAAAGCAAGGAGGAGAATCATGACCTTGTTTTTCTTCTGTTAAAGCAAAGACACAAAAGGCTTTTCTACAATACTTTATGGTGTGCACAGATAAGAGAATACAGGATTTGAAAAGACTCGACAGCAAAAAATACACCCTCTAAAATTTATCTGGGAAAGTATTTGCACTTGCAAATACCCTCCAGAGCCCCCTTTAGAAGGTGGCACTTTTATAAAGAAATTGTATCATCTTGCACCCTGTTTCTTGTAAAAAGGGCTGTTTGCCAGCTTGCATGCACGATGCAGCAGATTGCTGACAGCGAAGCTGTCAGCTCCATAAAGCTGTCGGCACAAAACTGTGCCTGCCTGTGTGTGAGGCTGGTGGAAACATGGCACATGATTCACGAGTGACTGCACTGGTTGTGCTGGCTCTCCAAACTGACTGTTCACTTTGAGATACTTCAGCTCTGAAGTTGTGAGAAATGGGGCCTTGGTGGGTTTTTTTTTCTTCAGCTGGGGGTGAAAAATGTTCCTTATAATTCAGGGTCTGTGATATTAAAATAAATTCTTGGGAGGTGGATGGTGTTTTGAAAAATGGTGTTAGTCTGGAAGTTAAAGGACCTTGATTGATTCTCTAATCTGCCAAGGACTTGCAGTATTACAACCTTGGTCAAGGTATGATTATTTGTTGCAGTAGGGAAAATTATATTAAAGTGGTTAAATAGATTAGTGGTTGGGGATGGGGAGTGTTAGAAATTAAAGCTTCCAGATCAGTTACTTTGATAGCTTTTCTATTTCAGGTGCATAGGGTTTGTTTGCTTTTTTGTTTTCCATAAAAGTGCTGTCTAGGTTATTCTTATTTTTATTTTTAGTGATTGGAGGGAGAAGATCTGTTGTCAGACTTTCATATGCTTTACTTCTTCTTAACCTGAAGAAGCTTTGCTGATGGCATACTTTGGCAAAAAGTTGTTTTCCTTACCCCTTTCTACTTCTCCACAAATTCTGTCAGTCTGGCTGCCTGTCAAGGCATCTTTATGCTAAAAGTATGACTAATGTAAAGTTTCAGTCAAAGCACAGTCTCACCAAAAGAACAGAGGAATGATACAGTAGCTGCTGGACTGGACTGTGAAGTCAGTGGGCAAACCCCTATTCCTGTGGTGGGTTGGTATAAAAGGACTGTGTGAAATCAGTAACTTTATCACTGAACATCTGCTGATTGAACATAAGTATGCCTTAGGCAATAATGTAGTTTTACATTAAAATACACTTTTATTAGTGACAAAGCTACTGTCTTTATAGATCAGCAGTAGGAAATTGTATCGAGTAACATCACTATATGGACCATAATATGAAGCTCATATTTTTACAGAAAATTTTAAGATGTGCACATTAAGGAACATAAACCTCTGACATTTCCCACCTTAAACAATGCCTACATTCATTTCCACATTGGGTTGAGTCAAAAACGTTAAAGATAGTTTAGGCATATACATGCTTAATGGCAAAATTTTAGGGTTTACTACAATACTTAAGCTACATAGGCCTGAAAAACATAAGATGATCTCTGATATCAGTTTCCCATGAATAAGAGAGACCATGAAGGGGTATGGATTTTAGCCATTAGAATTAGGCCAATCATTTAAATTTCCTTTGAAGTCTAGGGGAGAGACAGATTTCTTCAGTCATTCCATAATAAAATAAATGTCTAAAGGGCAATGACTCATCTTTTAAAGATGGTTGTGTCTGTCTACTAATTATGCAGGAGCTTGATGTCTAAGTTAGACTAGATGACTAACTTTTAGGTGATTAAAGTTAGATAAGTTTAATTCTGACCTTCTAGCAGAAGAGTTCACAAAGCATCCACTCCACCCACCCCGAGCTCCAAATCTCTTCTCAAATAAAACTAACATGCACTTCAGAAGAAGCTATTAAGAATTTAACTGCCATTAAATTGGTTTTGAAAGTTCTAGGAAGGCATCTATTTCAAATTGATTTTTAAATGTATTTTGGAAACCTTTTTGAAAACCTGAACTATACTCCTAAACCATGGAATTACCATTAACTGTACCAAAATTTTCCATGTCTTCTTCCTAATTACATTGACTCCCTTTCTCCAATGACATCTTATTTAGAAATATGTCTAAGCAGAGAATACATCATATAATATCATGGAGTAGAAAATGATCTGGAGCCTACAGTGAAATAAGTATCATAGACTAGAGGCTTGGAAAGTGAACAGAAAATGGGATTTTCCTACAGAAAAGGTGTCTGTTGAAGGAAATATGGGCATTCTAGTTTTTTTTCAGAGAGGGATTAATGTGGAAAAAAAATAATCATTAATTCCACCATCAAAACAGGTCCTTAGAGCAGAAAACTGACAATGCCAAAGGCAGTGTGTGGCTCAAAAGCATCCTGATCTGAGTGAAGAAAAACTCATGTTTGATCTTTCATATTAGGCAAAAAGATACTGGCAGATTCTCACCAAGACATCTTGGAAACAGCTGTTACTTGGGTAAACTACAGGCAGACGATGAACAAACTGAAGAAATTATTGAAATGGGTTGTTTTGAAAGGAGATTTAACAAAATGTTACTAGCAGATCAACTATGGAGGAATCTACAATTAACATTTTCATTAAATGTTTTGCCACACAAAGTAGATGTGCACTAAGGGCAGTTATTGAAGACATGTATTTCAGAGGCATGCTCAACATGGTGTAGAACTGATCATCATCCTAGATGTACTGAATGCCCTGAGGAAGGGTTAATAGATGCTGGAAAAACAATGAATGCTTGTGAAGACAAAGATCATGGACTGGAGTACTAGCACAAAAAATTTGCTTAATGTGGAAATTTGTCATAAGAAAAACTACAAGGGACAATTACAGAGAACAAACAATGCAGGCACAGTTATGTTATCAAGTTAGAGAGCAAGGGTCCAAGTACTGCAACCCAGGATGGATACTGGTAAATAGCTACAAGTACCTTTGACACCTGTTTGGTCACAGTCATTTGGGGCTCCCTGGCCCAGTTCAGTCATGAGGCCAGACCAGGGACTCTACCCAATATATTGTTTGAGTACAATCACTCTACCTGGAGGCCAAAGGAATGTAATAGTGTAGTCTTGGTGAGAGCACGTCATTTACCTTGAGGTCATAGAATGTCCTTCAGCTCCATATCTAACTCTCTAAATACCTCCAGGGACAGAGACTCCACCAACTCCCTGGGAAGCCCATTCCAATGCCTGACAACCCTCTCTGGGAAGAATTTTTTCCCAATATCCAATCTAAACTTCCCCTGGTGTAACGACTCTGTTTCCTATTGTTCTATCACCCATCACTAAGGACAAAAGGACAGTCCCTGCCTCTCCATAACATCTTTTCAGGTAGTTGTAGAGAGCAGTTAGGTCTCCCCTCAATTTCTTCTCCAGAATGAACAAAACTAGTTTCCTCAGCCGTTCCTCATCACATTTAATCTAAAGGTAGTGCTCAGGTAGTGGTCAATGACACAGTGTGGTGTATTAGTACAGATATAGCTGATAACTAGTGAGTAAATATGAACACAGAATATACAGAAAAAGTCCCTACAGTAAATATACATCATATAATAATTTAGTGACATTATTCATCTCCCACCCAGGAACGATGTGCTTTTTCCTGGCTTGTCACAGACAAGGCCTAATGGCCAAGATGATTGCATTTTGAAGGAGATCCAATACTGTGACAGAGAATTTTATGTCTCCGAGCGCTCAACTTGTTGATGCAGAAGACCCTGATTTTTCAGAAAGCAAATTACCTTGGCATAGTTCCAGCAATCTCATCCCTTCTACTTCAAGATGTGTGTGCTGACAAAGCTTTTGCTCTATTGAGCAATGCCTGAAAATAGTAAAAAGCAGATGGTGCTTCCTCACTCCCCATTAGAAACAAACAACAACACAGGAGCGTTCTGGCAGTTTTCACTTTTCACTTCAGCACTGACATGACTGCAGGAAATCTGACTGAGCTTCCTTAGTAATTTAATAGGAGTAAAGTTGAAATTAAACCAGATTTCATACAAGCTTAGCCACCTAGTTAAACACACACACACACCCCACCTGGTTTGTTTTCTTTTCCATTTTCCTCTCTAGACTGTGTTGATGTTATTGCAAGAGCGTCTAAGTCTGCATCTGGAGACTAATTAAGTAGATAAGGTGTCCTTCACTTTTATTTAACATGTCCTCTGCAGCAGGTGCAGTGTTGGTCATGTCACACTTGGTTTTTGCCCTCTGTACCACTCTCTCCTGGGTAACATGTATAAAGCCAGCGTTCATGGAAGAACACCAGTGCCCTGATCATTCCATGTACCATCCTCTGGCCATACTTTGATTCATATGCCAGCACAACATGGAAGTCTCTCCAAGTCTATTCTCTGGTTGAGAAGCCATAAGCAGGTGAAACCTTCACCATCAAGAGCTGCAAGGCTAAAATGATGCACTGATGCAGGTCCTCAGATATACAGCTCTCCTGTAAATACAAACTAAAAAAAACCCTTTTGTGATTTTGATAGAGACTGAAACAACTTATTTCTAATAAAACTGGTTTTGTGCATTACAAATATTGTCCATCATTCCTCCAAATGTCATCAATTATCCAGCCCTACTACCCTTCTTCTATTTTTTTTTTTAATTTGTTGCCCCTCAGACATTGTCATTTTTCTTTTATTTATTTGAGAGGATTATTTCTGCCTTTTATGAGACAGTTTTATGAGACATGACCAGAATTATGGAACAGTTCTCAAAAATGCTACATTATCCCTGATGTGCTGCAATTAGATGACAACAAATGCAGCCTTTCATGTGTGCTCACTAGCTTATGAAGGAAAAACCAGTAGCCTATTTATAAACATTTTTAATAGTTTTTTTCCTGAAGCAAAACTATCACATAGCTTGAAACATTAGATTTATTTTAGTAGGCTTGAGACCAACGTTAAGATCCCTGAAACAATGGACATATATCCATTTTACAGACTGTAGCATTGTGTAGTTTCAGTAGTGTATTTGACATGTATTTAAATCTACTCATCAACAAACAAGAGGTAACTCAAACCTCAGCTAGCTGAGACCTGTATGGCCAAGTCTTGCAAACAGTGTGATTACCAGTCCAGAGTTTAACCTTCATCTGGGGAAATATATAATTAAATATCTGGTGGCGTGCAGTTAATGAGCAAGAGCTGGACATATAGGTTACCTTTAAAGATATGTAATGACCTACAGCTTGACTTTGGAAAAAAAGTAGTTGGAAATGGTAGAAGACAGATGTTAACATTAAGACAAGAGGATACACAGTTTTAGAGTACAACTAACAGATAGAAAAAAAAATAAATTAAAAAGAAAGAAAAACAAATGCATAAGTTTTTTCTGATTAAACCTTTCTGGCTTGGGAGAATTCTTCCCTGACAAAAAACCCTCAAATCATAATTCTTAATCAGTAGAGACTCTTTTCAGTGATGGCCAGTGATAGAACAAGGGAAAATGGTTCCAAAATGGAACATAGAAAATTCCACCTTAATATAAGGAGGAACTTTTTCACTGTGAGGGTGACAGAGCCCTGGGACAGGCTGCCCGAAGAGGTTGTGGAGTCTCCTTCTCTAGAGACATTCCAGACCAATCTGGACACGTTCCTGTATGATCTAATCTAGGTGATGCTTCTCGGGCACGGGGTGGGGGGTTGGACGTAATGATCTTTCAAGGTCCCTTCCAGCTCCTAATACTCTGTGATTCTGTGATTCTGTGACATTTGCCTGTGAAGTTAAGCATCTGTATATTGGTCCAGACATGAAGAAGTAGTTGGGGA
The DNA here is from genome assembly GCA_013399135.1 of Heliornis fulica. NCBI lineage: Eukaryota > Metazoa > Chordata > Aves > Gruiformes > Heliornithidae > Heliornis > Heliornis fulica. The sequence goes on along the minus strand of VXBZ01009637.1, from coordinate 7,655 downwards.
ATGGTGCCCAGGCAGTGTGGCTCCTGGTGCAATGGTGCAGACCTTGATCAAAGATTGTCTGTGCTCTCAACACTAGTCCTCTTGAAACTTTGAGTTTCTATCATTTTCTTCTCCTGTGGAAAAAGAACCCCAGAGTAATGAGAAAAGGTTATGAAGTGCTGAAGTCTGTGAATGGAGGGATGTTTTTCTTCCCTTTGGGCTGAAAGTGCTTCGCTGCCTTTTCTATGGCTAATAAATTATAGCTTTAATCAATCCCCACCATGATCCCTGGGCATTTTGCAATATCCTCCATATTATGTTTCATGGTTGGTGTGGAACAGAGAGAGAACCACTCAGATGCAGTATCAATCCACCTGCAGTGACAAACTTCTTCAGCCCTTGCTTGCCATTATGCCTTGATTGTAAATTTTGGAGAGGCTCAGAAGTCAGGCTGCCTTGATATAGTTCTGTTATAGTTTATGAACTCCAGTTCATGAGTGAGGTCAGCTTGTTCATCTCCTTGGCACACTCAGTTTTAAATTGGTATCTGATCATTAAGGTTAAGATTTAGCTGATTTCATGTTATTCCTCAATCATGGAATCACAATGGTTGAGGATGGAAGGGAGAGTTGGACCTCATCTGGTTCAAAACCCATGCTCAAGCAGGGACACTGAAGCCAGTCACCCAGGGCCATGTCCAGACAGCTTCTGACTGTCTCCAAGAGTGAGACTTCACAACCTGCTCAGGCAGATGTGTCTCATTCAGTGAGGAGTGAGAAAATGTGAGAAATAACTCTGCAGACACCAAGGTCAGTGAAGAAGGAGGGGTGGGAGGTGCTCCAGGCACCAGTGCAGAGGTTTCCCTACAGCCTGTGGTAAAGACCATGGTGAAGCAAGGTGTCCCCCTACAGCCCATGGAAGATGGTGAGGCGTAGAGATTCCACCTGCAGACCCTGGAGGACTCCAAACTGGAGTATGTAGATACACCTGAAGGAGGCTGTGACCCCTTGGGAAGTTGCTTTGGAGCAAACTCTTGGTCGGACCTGCAGCCCATGGGGAGAAGAGACTATGCTGGAGCAGGTTTGGTGGCAGAGAGGGTGGGGGGATGTGTATTATGATTTGGTTTTGTTTCTCATTGCTCTATTCTGTTTTGCTGGGGTAATAAATTAGATGAGTTTTTCTAAGTCAAGTCTGCTTTCGAGACAGGAATTGCTGAGTGATCTCTCTCTTTCCTGATCTTGAACCACAAGCCTTTTGTTGAATCATCTCCCCCCTGCCCAGCTGAGGAGAACAGTGAGTGGCTTTGGTGGGCATCTGGCCTCCAACCAGGGTCAGCCCACCACCCTGTGTCTCTGTGCTGCCTCTGGTTCTGTCACTAGGCACTGCTGAAAAAAACCTGGCTTCACCCTCTTTGTACCCTCCCTGTAGGTTCTTCTATACATTAATAAATCACTCCCCAGCCTTCTCTGCTCTTGGTGAAACAGTCCCAGCTGTCATTCTTTCCTCATAGGAGAGATACTCCAGTCCTTTAATCACCATCACGACCCTTTACTGGGCTTTCTCTGGTACATCCATGTGTCTCCTCTTCTGAGGAGCCCAGAACTTAAGACTCAGAGGTTGTCTGACACCACCAACCCCAGAAGAAACAAACCCTGCTTGAATGCAGTGTGGAACTGCCTGAGTTTAAGCCTTCACATTGAACTATCTGGTTATTAGTGCTGCCACTTTTCCAGTTAAGAAAATGCAACTTACAGTCTCTGGATATTTAAGACAGTGAGATTTTGGCTTTGATTTTTCCACGGATAATTTGTCTCATGGAAGAACAAGAAGCCTGAGAAGGGGCAGTGCTTCAGGTTTTAATAGCTTAGAGTCTTTTATATTTAAAAATAATCATATTACTTTCAAATTTGTGTGCCTAGTTCTCCCTTTCCTCTAAGGGCCCTTATTTTCCAAAGGGTATATCCATTACTCCAGTAAGTGCATATATTTATTTTCAAGATGTTCTTGTCTTTTTTCATGTCCTTTGAACACATGAAAACCAATTTGCTTCTTTCTTTCTAGATGATAACACATCCTTCCCATCTGCCCCCTAAGTGATGATAAGAAAAGTGGTTGGACCAGCACTCCAGAGGTTTATATATACATTTTAACCATGAGTGAATTCATTGCTTCTGAATATAGGATGACTAATAGCTGTGACTGGAGCTGAATGAAATCTCTGCAACGCTGTGTTTTCCTTGCACAGCTCAGCCTGTCAGATGTCTTCCATGGGAATGGACACTTGAATTCTATACATGGACACTGAACTTCTGTTATTTTCTTTCCTCTTTTTCTTTCAGCTTCCTTTCTGTCTAACAGGGGGTCTAAATGGTAGCATGCATTAAACATTGCTAATTTCCACACTACAGGAGTCTGGAGATTCAGGAGCACGTGTCGGTAATTCAAACAGACTGGACTTAGTCCATGGGTTCTTCCAATGTACTCATATGCCCCCAGACCAGAATTTATTTTTTTTTATCATTGCAGCAGTACAAATTACTAAAATCAGAACTTTTAAAATTACATCCAGACTTCTGACAACCTTCATTTTGTGAAGAAGCTAAAAGGGTCAGTTGCAAGTTTTGATTTCCTTCTGCTGAACCACTGCCATTTACTGGAGCAGGAGAAATGTAGGCTCCTGGAAAAAAACACTATCTGCTGCTTTTCTTCAAAGGCAAGGGGAAAATACACAAAACCTGCATTCCTTAGAATAATTAAAGTTTAGCTTTGAACTTCTTTTCCCTCCTCAACCCACCACTTCAGCAGGCAGTGCCCACTCCATGGTGAAATACTAGCAGTCTCTGGATCTAAATCACTAAAATAATTTCAGAGTTGTGTTATAAGCACCTACTTCTTTATGAACCAAACAAATGAGAACTGGGGTTTGGGGAAAATGAGAGGGAAAAAAAATTTGCAAATTTCACCCTCACCTGAAACAAAAAGAACTGAGTGATTTCTGCATTTTTCTGCATTCATTTCATGGTCTATTTTGTTGCCATGTAAATAAGCTATATATGTGTAACTGCACATTATATGGGAAATAAAAAAGTATCTTCTATTTTCATTATGAACTTTCCTTCCATGCTATACCAATAATTGTATGTCATGGCCACATCACAGCTCCATTATGCAAAATCCATCCATATTTAAACTAATTCTTGAACTTCAGATCTTAAATTTTAGAATATTTTAATACATGCATAGAGATCAACAAGAAAAAATCCAATGGAAATTTTAGTTCTTTTCTTCATTGAATTAAATGCATAGAATTGCAAATACTCAGTTATAGCATACTAGTGAATAAAGATGAAGAAACAGAACAAATTGCCCCACAAATTTAGGGGCATCGAGGAAAAATTTGGAAGATGTGATGAGAATTTATTTTCCCTTCCACTCTGATGCCCATGAACTCTCAGAGGACATGATCAGTGTGTTGTGTCTTACAGGTTTCTAGGTCACAAAAAAATAGACTGGCTGAATGGGACTTGTGGGACCATTTAAGCCTTTTGGGAGGAGAGGGCAAGCACACCAAAATGTAAATACTTTCCTCTGCTTTATGTCCATATTCTTTGAGGAAGATATATTTTTAGGATCAGAAATACCTGAGTTTGAGGTTAAGGATTTCTTAGTTGTTTCTCAGAGGCTGACATTCCTGCCCTTTCTATCCAAACTTGAATCAACAACTTGTGAGTACGCACAGGGGAATCCTCTAAAAGAAAAATTTGGGTACTGGGCCCATTTAAAGATTTTTTTCTCCTTTTTCCCCTATGAGATCTACATGTTCAAGGGCAAAATACCATCTATTTCCTGAACAGATCTGGTAGCTAGATGAAAATGAAGGAGGGATTTCAGTGTTGCTACCAGGTGAGAAGCCAGGAATAACTCAGAACTCACTACATTTCAAATAAGTACATTATTATAGAATAGAATGGAATTAAAACTGCTTTTTGTTAGAGTCAGATATTTTATCTTGTTTATTTGTCCAAATATGTCTAAAAGTGAAGCTGATTTAGATCTTTTCTCCTGGTATTGTTACCTTCTCTGAAAGCTTATATTGTTCCTGAGAACAAAGCTGAAAGTTTTCCCATTTTGCAGATATGAACAGTTCCAGTAATTATGCTTATTTTGTTTGGCTTTAAACCCATGCATGGCAATGATATTCAGGATGAGCACCTCATAAAGGCTAAGATTTGAATAAACAGCAACAATGAGGAATTTCAAGAAAGGAACTGGAATTTAGAGAGTAAAACCACACTGCTGAAAACTTCAAGATGACAAAAGATAAAATGAACAGCATTTCAGGGACAGTCTCTGCTAAATATCTGAAGGGTAGGCAGACAACAGCAATGCCAATGTCATTGCACAGATTGACAAAAGAGATGGTTTGCCATCTGGTGACCACAAATTAATGGGAAATGAAACTTGTGTGTTCCAGAGCTAATGTTTGCAATACACCAACACAGAGCTTTCTCTGGCCCCTTGCTGCTGCCAGCAGGGAGTGTGTTACTTGTCTAGCACAGACTTGCCCTGCAAAATAAAACAACCAACTTTGCATGGGCAAGAGGCTCATGTCAAGACACATTTTGTGCCATCAGGGAGAGAAATGCAGTAGTGATGCAGCATCACTTCCCACCAACAGCCCCATTAGACATCATGACCTGAAGGTTTTTCATTGCTACTCTGTAACTGGGTAGATTCCTAATAATTATTGCTCCTCAGAAGTAATTGAGTAAAGAAAATTAGCTTCTATTCCTGCATCATCTGACTCACAGGACCAGATTTAGTTTTATTCAACATCTCTACATGTTTGCCTCTGTGTTTATAGCACATCAATTACAGGACAAGTTTAGCCAATACTGAAAGAAGGGCTTGATCCAAAATCCACTCTAGTATGTATGTTGATTTCTGTCAGCCTTGGGTCAATATTTTCACAAATGCATTAAATTACTTCAGTAGCATTGAGTGAAAGAATTTGTCTGGAGTGGTGAATACATTGTTGTTATTAAAGGATTCTTAAAAATAATAGGAAAAGGAAAAAAAACCCCAAGACTTGTTTTTAAGCATTATATTGTCTTTATTATGGAATCACAAGTGGTCTTTGTGAGGGAAATACACTTGACTGCAGGGATTATTTTTAAAAAAAGGATAATTTATTTAAAACCCACATAGAGATTCAATATGTCACTATTGCAGTATGGATACAATGGAGAATTGCACTACTGCAGTTCAGGAATACAACTCCATTTATCACAGCCACAAGAGACTCACAAAACTCACTACTGCCNGTCTTTATCTTACTTTTAGGCAGCTGAATAGTGGTTTGATTGGGACTTGGGGAGTAATTTTTGTTGAAGAAATTCAAGGTTTAACCCGGGTTTCATTATTTTAATTATGCAGCACTGCCCTGTTTAGGGTTTACAGGGAAACTCAAGTTCAATAATCTACAGAACTCCCCAAGAGGTGTCTCTGCTGAGATGGGGCCTCAAGGCAATCCAAAGTTAAGGCATGTTTACAGCCCCATTATGAGTCATCTGGTGCACTGGACATTACAGAAACCTATCTGGGAACTCAGAGCCAGACAACCCTTACAGTCTTGTAGATTTGCAAACTGATCCAGACACATTTTCAGTGACAAACTTTGGAGATGACATGTAAAATTCTGTGCTGATGTCACAAAACCTCAGTTGAACACAGTGGCTTCAAAACATCTGACAATAACAAAACTTTGTGTTATTGCAATAAAGTTTCACAAATGTTAATGTGTTTGATGGTAGCTCCTGTGAACTAGGGTAGGATTTTCCAATGAATAAGAGGTTACAGATTGTAAAATCATTGATATCATTGATTTAACAAATACACCTCTTGGGATGGTGTTTAGAGAGTAGTGAGGTGCTGGAACAGGCTGCCCAGAGAGGTGGTGGATGCCCCAACCCTGAAGGCCAGGTTGGATGAGGCCCTGGGCAACCTTGTCTAGCTCCAGGCTAGACAGGAGGTTGGTGGCCCTGCCTGTGGCAAAGGGGTTGGAATCTGATGATCCTTAGGGTCCCTTCCAACACACACACCAGTCTGTGATTCTGAGAGAAGGAAAAACATTCTATATTATCTATTCTTGGAGAGAAAAGCCAAAGAACAAGTATGCAGGTAAGGTAAAAGGCATCTTTTATAAAGTCCATTAAAACTACACTGAACTAATGAACTATGAATGAGGCACCATTATTTTCTAAAATCTGCACTAAATTCATTACACTATTTTCCCTTACTTTTCTATTAGCAGAAAAAGAAGTGCAAATCTTTACTCTCTTTTGTTTGATTCTGTGTTACCAGACAAAAAGCAAACACTCACTTATCTATATTTTTTATGAGTTTGCTGCTTCCTGCGGGATATTATCAAAATACATGGAATCCTAAAGTGGAAAATATAGGAGAAAATACCTCTTACTGAAATAACCTTCAACAAAGTCCAAGACTTAAAAATGAAGCTTGGTGTGGATGGTTAAACAGGCAATAAAAGGAATCAGTAATGTAACATTGGTTACCATAATGGGCAGTGTTATGAGCACAGAACCCAGAGACTGTGGAGTAAAGAAAATATTTGAAGAGAGAAATGTAAAGGTGACCAACATGATAACTTTGCTATTATTAATAGGAAACCCATCTCAGCTGAGACAGGCAGAGCAGACTAAGGAAATAAGCCTTTGGCAATTAAATAATAGGGTCATTGGGGGTGACTTAGCTAATTTAGGTTAGAGTAAACAGCTTGTTAGTAAATGGAAAAGGATGGATGAGCTTGATAAAAAAACATTAGAAACAAACCTCAAGTGAGAGGAAATGGGAGGTAGGGGATGATGCAGTAAAGTGAGAGGGAAAACAGGTTCTGATGGGGTTTAAATTAATATCACCAACAAAGTGAAAAGATATGGTGGAAATCAGGATGTGAGAGGTTGAGATCTCAGGTAAGAATTTCTTTTATGCATAGGAGATGGCACCTTCAAAGGTGATAGAATGATCAGATCAAAATGATCAGAAAGATTTAGATATGAAGTATCCTTATATTAATGGAGACTCCTAGCTCAGTGTATTGATGGATCAGTGTGAGAGCTCTGTTTAGTGGTTTGGTTGACAAAATAGTGTGATGGGTTAGTGAAATGGCTAAGAACTCTACTTTTGGGTTTGAAGCATCAGGCAAGATTTCCTTGAAAACAGAGAATATAGAAAGGATTTGATTAACCTGATGGTATTGACATCTAGGATACAGGTATCCTGACTGTGGAGTTCAGGATCCTGTCTGATCACCTTGGGTGACCTGGTAAGACAGAATATAACCATCATAAAGGGGTCAAAAAAGAGTGAATGAAGATTCTCTGTAAGATATGAGAAGTGCTTAAAGAAATTAGATGAGGATGGAAAAAGTCATGGATCTTAAGGAGGGAAAACTTCTGGAAGTGCCTGAGCAGCTCTGAAGCAGATTGGCAATAGGTGAAGAGAAAGGGGAGAATAAGCCTATTTTGATTTTTGGTCAGGGACACATGATGGTAGAGAGATTGGTGTAAGAAGTAAGCATGGGAGAAAAAACAGAGGGAAGAGATGCTGAAATAGAACTATGGGAGAGGAGTTCCAGGGGGAAGGTTCAGACAATG
>VXBZ01009635.1:36512-49138 GCA_013399135.1 Heliornis fulica | reverse complement strand
TCTTGGCCACCTGGGCACACTGCTGGCTCATGTTCAGGTGACTGTCAGCCAGCACCCCCAGGTCCCTTTCCGCCAGGCTGCTCTCCAGCCACTCCTGCTCAAGCCTGTAATGTTGCCTGGGTTTGTTGCAACCAAAGTGCAGGACCTGGCGTTTGGCCTTGTTGAACATCATACTGTTGGCCCCAGCCCAACAATCCAGCCTGTCCAGATTCCTCTGTAGGGCCTTCCTACCCTCCAGCAGATTGACACTTCCACCCAATTTGGTGTTAGGATATCACATGACTTTCTTATCATGCAGGTGCCTGCTGGGTTTTTTTTCATCAGAATCAAATATTAACGTCCCCAGAATAATTTTTACGAACACATAACACCTGTCCGGTTCCCTCCCCCCCCCCGCCCAGAAAAAAACGGGGGAGAAAAAGCAGAGAGCACTAATCTTGACAGCTCTTTCTTGGAGCTAGCACAGCACTGTCCATGTAGGTGGGTGGAGGAGGTGGTACCAAGCTTTGAGTAGTGCGGGATGCCATCGCAAGAAGTAAGGAACAAAGTCAAGCCTGAGCAAGTAGGTTCTATTTATTTGCACGTGTTCTGTGCTTTTGTTGCCTGCCATAGCAGTTGGAGCAGTCCTAGGGCATTAAAACAGGAGAAGAGCCCATAGTGTTAGGTGAAAGACAACATCAAGGCTGCATGAGACCTCGCTGCAGTACAGTTAGGAGTAACTGATTTTACTTAAATCTATGATACAGTGCCTATTAATATAATTGCTATAACTTTTTTTTTTTACTTTGGTGATTGAGAGAACCTAAGAGTGATACTTTAATTTTATGCCAGACTTTGACTACCGTGTGCTGATAGGACTGCAATGCTGGGGCATGGATCTATCAGCGCTTTTTCCAGTTGTGGTGTTGAAGTATGGGGTTTGCAAAAAGGTTTTATGCTATAATTAGGGAAATCCTACCATTGCTCTTATGAATTCTAAATGTTCCAGTTAAGTGGTGTGAACAAACCTTTCTCCTGTATTTGAATCCCTGTATTGGGGTGGACTGAGTATTAAGATCAGTTATGTCCAACTGTGTTTCAGTGACACGTCTTCTTATTGGGTTCTTATTTAAGTCTTAAGTAAGAAATTTAAGGAACTGGAAAATATAGAGTGGAAACTCGATATTTTCTTATTAAAGACTTGATATTTTCTTATTCTTAAAACTTAATTTTTTAATCGAGTGGAAACTCGATTAACTGGAAAAATTAACTCCGAGAGATAAGCATAGTACCGATAACTTTTTCAATTTTTTTTTTAACTTCTGATACTTTTTTTACAGTGTATAGTCTGAAGTTTTATTGCTTCCAATGTATAAGCTGAGCTTAAGGTAAAATACTGCTGATTTGCAAAATAGATGTAATACACAGTTTAAGCTCTTGTAAAGACAAGGATTTTATTTTTCTTCCAGCCTTTTTGTTCATGTGTAATGTGTGCAATGTGTATAACGCTGCAAGATCATTGTAGCAGGTGCACCATAATCCATTTGAAATATAGATCTTAAACCTACACTTTGCTGTCACAGAATCCATTCAGTAAGTACAAATGTAAAATAACACTATATATATGATACTCTTGTCACAATTAGATTAATTTCTTTGCATATCATGTAATGAAGAAGATTTACCGACAGTTCATGATCATCTGCATCTTCATCTTCTTACAATGCAGTCAAGTATGCTTTTTCGTGAGTTGAAAACTACTGTGTTGTGTAATTTTTTTAGACTTAAAAAGGAAGGGAGCAAATAAAAATACACTTTTAAATATAAATAATGTTAAGTAGCAATTGTGAAACTTAAAGCTCTATAGTGGTTTTATTTAGTGTCTTCTCCTGAAAGGAGATAAAAATAACCTACAATCACACTTCTTTTAAGCAATTTCTGGAAATATATTCTAGGTTATTTAAATGTTTAAAATGAGTGTAATAGGAAACCGTTATTTCTTGTGGCCTTTTTTTTTTTCCCCTGAATGTAGGAAGAAGGATACATGTTTGCTTCAAGTAGAAAAGGTGAATTCTACCAACTTAGGCTGTCCGCACTTTGTGCAAAACCATCAACAACAGATGAATTCCTTCAATAAGCTTCCTCTAAATAAACCACCTACTCTGCTCTCCCAACGGCAGAGTATTGGCATGAAGATTGATGGTCATAATAGAGTGTAAGTACAGTAAGATATTTGTAGTAGGGATAGGGTCAAGAAAGAAACTTAATTTTGGATAGAAAAGACAGATGTATTGCTTCTAAGAAAAAAAAATTACAGGACTTTGAGTTTCATATTCAATCCATAAAAAGCATTTTAATTATCATGACAGTTACAGACTGTAATCTTTACAGAGCTCTTTCGTTTGGGAACCTTGCAACTGTTCCAGCTGTCAGACCACAGCGATTGGCTTATGGGAATGGAAGTCTAGTATCTGTATCTGATGCCTCCATGTCATTCTGTGGACTAAAGTAAGTTCGTTTGTGAATCATTAATTCTAATTGTAATGTACCCATGGAGAAGCTTTTCTAATAATAATTTCTTGTACAACTTGAATTTTTGTAAGAAATTGCAAGAATATTGAATAAAACGTTTGAGTTTCTTTTTATGAAACAGGCCATGCCTGTCTGTAGGATCACTGTATCTCTACAAATACATTTGAATTTGTGTGACACATGACTTAATGAGAACATGGAGACTAGTATTTGAAAATGAGGCATTAGTTTTGTGACCAGTGTAGTTTAATATTATCATTAGTTTGCTTTGTCAAGTTAATACTATTTCTTTTTTGTCCAGATAACAGTTTGCAGTTCAGTCTATATGATCTAAGGCATGGAAAGATGCTACATTTTGAATGGCTGTTGTGAAAAATTCAGTAGCAGGGAGGGAAGAAAAATAAACTTCATTTATTCATCACTGAGTATTGGGAACTCACAAAACTTCTTACTGCACTTAGGCTGATTTAAAAGTACCCTTTTATAGTCTGTATGTATCCTAAATTGTTACCAAAAGTACAACCAGCTTTCTGAGCTGTCCTTCTGAGTTTCATTTGGTTGATATGGGCACTCTGGTACAGCAGTTGCATCAATTCACTTCAAGGGTATCTGCACCTTTGCAATTATTTGTTCTTTTTCCCCATTTTAGGTTTGTTTCACCTAATATCCAGGATAGGTATGCCTTTTGTTCTGTAGAATACTTGCTTTTATTTTAATAGTCACATATTTAAGCATTGGTATTTTTACTTTGTAGCAATTGTCTTTTAATCATATTTTGGAGCTTGCAGACTAGAGGGATTACTCTCATTTATTTTTGTTGTTTGCTTATGGTTAGGAGACCAAGAGAACAAAGTATTGAACAGAATGTCAAACGGCAGCGGTTTCAATCACGTGAATCTGAAAAAACTGTAGTTAACCAAGCAGTGCCTTTGCCAGAGGAACATAGACGCTCCTTCCCAGGATCAATTAATTCTCCACCACGTTATGTATATTGCTTGCCAAGTTTCTCTTCATTACAAGACTCTGTAGAAACCATTCTTCCTGAGGCCAAAGATAAGGTAAGATCTTTCTGGGCTATGCTTTACATTATCTGTCTGAGTAGGCAAAGCATGATGGTGCTGTAGAAGACTGCAAATATTTCTGACAGGTTCTTTGACAGTGTTGCAGTGTCTGTAAAGGTGAGCTGTCATTAGAAAGAATATCAGTAAGTGTATCTGTTATGTCACCTCCTGGGGTGTGTTTGAATTCAGAGCATTTTTTAGGATGTTCGTGATGTTTTCTTGTGTTGTCTGGCTTCTGTATTAATGACAGAAAACCTACTTAGAGAAATTGGAGGGATGTGACATAATTGGGGGTGGAGAGAATCCTGACTGGGGAAAACACCCCATCCTAGTAATGTAGAGAAGCCCAATCTGAATAAAGAAAGTATCAAGCCTGTAAAGATGTCCTCTGACTCTTCAGAAGGACATAAAAGTTACTGCCTTAGCTGTTCTGGAACATCAGAGAGGATGTCACCTTAAGGTGGAGTTGGAACTGTGTTTTTTCTTCTTTTTATGTGTAAAAAACCAAACAAACCCAAATGAGGTTAATCAGTTCTTCATGCTTAATCTGCCCCAACATGACAGAAGACGTAAATATGTCTATTGATGGTGGCATAGAACAGTGTTGTGAAGCAGTTAATACTGCATTCCACTGAAGATTTGACAACTGCTTTAATAGTTTGTGTGGAATAAAAAAAAAAACAGGCTAACTTAAATCAGTTTTAATTTTTTTCCTCCCTATTAGTGGTAGGCAAATTGTTGATGTTAAAGCTAGCAGAAGATATCTCTGGTCTTTAATTGCACATTCTCTGAAAGGCTGATGGAAGGTACTCTGAAAGGTACTAATGAAGAAAATTTTCTGTGCACAGACATTTTAGAACAGACTGAACAAAATTTAAAGATTTTGTAGAATATTTTTCTAAGGAGTTGGTCAATATGAATTCAAATCTGGTAAAACTAGACAATGAAATAGCTCATGGGAAATGATGCAGGATTTTGGGTCTCTTTTAAGGCAGTCTTCTGTACTCCATGTACTGTGCATCTGTGTCAGAAATAATGTTCACTTAATGTATTTTTTCTTTTTGAATTTGTGCATCAAAGTTATCTCAGCAGATTTTGACATTGTTTCAAGTATGTCAGCAACAGACCTGTGATTTGAACAGAAAAGAGCTCTGCAGAACAGAACTCCAGAGAGAAATTCAGCAAATTTTTCCACGTATGTTTTCAGTTTATTACTTAATACCAGCTTGCACGTTCTTCAGGTTCGCAGTTTTCCTTCATTTTAGGCTAGGCTAATGTTAGACCAGTTTTTATTCTGCAATTCTTGTATTACAGAGAGCAGACTTTATTTGGTTGGGTCCTCCCTGAATGGATTTGGCACTCGTTGCAGTGATGGTGATTTGTGTCTGGTGATTAAAGAAGAGCCAGTAAGTAATTTAAAGCATGTAAAGCTAAAACAAAGTTTTATTTTAAAATGTATACGATTTTTATAAGGCCAGATTCTAAAATAAGAACCAAGTGGCCAAATCTTTTTGCGTAACATATTTTTGAACTTGAAATACCTATAAGCTGTGGTCCCAGTTATATTACAAATACAAATTTAACCTTATAAACTCTTTAACCCAACCAAATATTAACAAAATAATCATTACATTCATTCCACAAGTGAAAAAATATGCAAAACAAAAGCAAATTCCCTGGAGTCATGAAGACTTAATTAATTTTAGATGCAAGAATATCTTTTAATAAGTACAGCTTTTTATTTCTTTAGTTTCATAGCCACAGAAGGAATATGATATGTTTATAAATTGGCAGAAAACTAGGTTGAGTTAATTAGGTTGACAGGAAAGATATAATGAAGAGTGTAATTTTGAAAGCATTGAAACAACATTGAAAAAGAAGGAAAAGACATTCTTATGTATAAGTGGAGTTTCATCAAGGTCTAAAATTTCTGAATGTCTTAATTTCTTCCCATACTGAATATGAGTTCTGCCTGGCTTTTTCCACATTACACAGAATCACAAAATGTCACGAGTTAGAAGGGACCTCGAAAGATCATCTAGTCTAACCCCCCTGTCTGAGCAGGATCACCTAGACTATATCACACAGGAACACATCCAGATTGGTCTTGAATATCTCCAGAGAAGGAGACTCCACAACCTCTCTGAGCAGCCTGTTCCAGTGATCTGTCACCCTCATGGTGAAAAAGTTCCTCCTTATATTCAGATGGAACTTCCTATGTTCCAGTTTGGAACCATTTCCCCTTGTCCTATCACTGGCCAACACTGAGAAGAGTCTGAGTTCATCCTCCTGATATTCACCCTTAACATATTTGTAGATGTTAATGAGGTCACCCCTCAGTCTCCTCTTCTCCAAGCTAAAGAGACCCAGCTCCTTCAGCTTGTCCTGGGTTTCCCCCAGTAATTGCTTGAAGAGGCCAAAGTCAGCCNTCATCGATGCACTGGAGTAACCTCCTGGACGGCGAGTGGCTGGCCGTGGAGGCATTCCAGCCAGTATCTGGGTAGTTAAAATCCCCCATGAGAACCAGGGCCTGTGATTGCGAGACTACTCTCAGCTGCCTGTAGAAAGCTCCATCAACTTCCTCCTCTTGATCAGGAGGCCTGTAATAGACACTCACAACAGTAACCCCCCTGCCAGCTTGTCCTTTAATTCTCAACCATAAACTTCCAACTGGTTCCATGTCCACTCCTGACCACAACTCGGTACGTTAGAGCTGCTCTTTCACATAAAGAGCCACTCTACCTCCTCTACTTGTTGGCCTGTCTTTCCTAAAGAGTACACAGCCATCCATGGCCATATTCCAGTCATGGGAATTGTCCCACCAAGTCTCTGTGATTACTACTACATCATACCCCTTTGACCTCACACAGACTACTAACTCCTCCACACATATAAATTAGATGTATATATAAGTGGTAGAATGTGTTGATATGTGTATTCGTGTCTTATTCTGAGAAGTAATTTTATTTTAATAGTAAAGCATGCTTAATTGGAATACCTAAATGAGAGATACCAACTTTTTTCTTCAAAATCATGTTTTAGGTAGATCAGAAGGCAGAAGCAAGGTATATACTCAGCTTAATCCAAAAACTCTTCGCTACTAAACTTTGTAAGTTCTGAAGTACAGTGATGTGGTAAGATTATTGTCGACTCTGGAAGAAGTATTGCTGCATAGTTGTAATTAATTTATGTAACTGATCTTGTCTAGTTTCTGATTGTGGTTTTGCTTGGAGAAAAGCCATAAATATTTGGTAATGTTACTTATCTTCAAACTGATGGGTGGTAGATGGAAAGACATATGGTTGCCTTGCATACTAATGAATTTGAAGAACTGTTAGCATCTGAAATTACTTGAATTTTGTTTGTGGAGAGGGGGGAAGTTAATTTCTGTTTGGGAAATCTCTTTTAGTGAACTCTTACAGTGCCTTCCATAGGTAATACTCTAAGGATTAATATGATAAGATGTTGCTCGCCAAAAAACTGTAGAATTGGGAATGCTGCAGGGGCTTGATACCAGTGAAATAATTAAATACTTACTGAAGACAAAATTAAATGTTGAGTGTTCCAGCACATGTAAGTTAAACAGGTTCTAACAAATTATTGAGACTTCTTTTGGATGAAGAGTTCACATGAGCAGTTCTTCAGCTGAATGTGAAAGCCTCCTACTTCGAAGAGGCTTTCATGCCATCCTGCGAACTATAAAAGACCCTGTTATTCATTGATATCACTGGCTGTGTACTCTTATTTCTCAGACTTGTGGTATATTCTTTGATGCCACTGTTCTGAAGAATTCTGCAATGATGAAAGGATTAAACCATAAATTTAAGTGCAAACTTCACATTTCTTTATATGCTGCAAGTGTTCATAATCAAATTTCAATAGCTCGCTTGAATACAGACTCAACAGATCAATTGCAGAATAGGCATCTGGTATTTAATGGCTTACTATTATTGAATATTTATGTTTGCATAAGGAGTCTAGAGCTTAGCATGCAGATTGTTCCAGTGCTTTGAGAAGCACAGTGATAAAACAGTTGTGTACTACTTTTTTTTATATAAAACAAGTTATGTTCTGTGACAGAGCTTTAGAATGAAACAATTCTATTTGCCAGGGAATATGAATATAAGAGAGACTACATCATGTGTGGGTGAACCCTGAAGGCTTTTGTTGGAGCCATTGCTCATTTTTTATGTGTACCTAATTCTCTGTTATCTTGCAAGCTCATTTGGTCAGCTTATTTTAATGAAAATGCCCTTTGGAAGTTGAGGCAGGACAAAACAATGATGAGATTACCATTCCTGTCAGAATCTTGGAGGTTTTTAGACCTCTTAAACAGTAATAGCAGTGATCGTGAAAGTGACTTTCAAACTTCCAGTGTCTTCAGAAGTCAGCTGCTGCTTAATCATCAAGGATGGAGTCTACAAATACATACGTTTAAAGAAAAGCATACAGAAATCTTTCATTCTTTCTGGATGTTACTTCAACTTGAACTAGATTTCTGTATTTGAAGTTATTAAAGGGTTAACAGTGCACGTCTGCTGCTGCTGTCCACAAGGAAGTGTAAGATCTCTACCAAGCCTCTTTAAAGAATTGCAATTTCAGGCCAACAGCATTAATATTCTGTCCTTTTAAACAACCTAAAAGACACAAACCTTCTTCTGGTCACTATTTTTGAGACTTAGGCTGTCCAGTTAATAGGTGTGATGCTATCCTGTAAGGTAGTCACACTTTGCCAATCCTAGTTAAGTATTTCCTTTCTTCTGTCAGTGAAAGACTGCAGCGTGTTCCCAACAAGTGTGTGAGCTGTCATTAAACTTACTACTTGCTTCACTTAAGAGCATGGAAATAAATACAGTTTTGACCAAAGAGGAAAGCTAATAAAGCACATGCCAAGATGTAAGATAAACAAGGAGGGGGAGGAAAGATGTTATTTAAAATTAAGTTCTTTGGATGGTTTAAAACCAAAAAGAAATAAGGAAAAGAGTTGCGGTAAAGGTAATTGTCATGGGCTTTCTTTTTTTTTTTTTTTAACCTTTTCCCATATCATTTCAGTTCAGAAACTTTGGAGAACTTTTTCCCTAGCTTTTCCTATCACTTTCTCTTGGCCTTTGCACCCTGTGTTGTTATTGTATGCTCCAAAGTATTGGCTGTAAGACAAGTGTGATAGATCTATCTACACTTGGAATACTTCCTAATCTATCAATTAATCATGGAGTTGAAATTAAATAACCAGATAATCTCTTTCACAATTTGCCTTCCTTGTAGGGAAGTAATCTTCAGAACTTTTTAGTGCCATGTCTCTTATCCTTTATATGCAGCTAACTGTTAGATCAGTGTTTCATTCTCAGAGGTCTGGGAAATTAATTCAAAATTTATCTAAGATCCAGTTTATCTACGTTTCAGACTTGTAAAAGGTAACAAGTGTGAGAAACAGCAGTCCTGGGTTGACTGTTTACTACCAGAATTAATAGAATCACAGAATCATAGAATGTGTTAGGTTGGAAGGGACCTTGCAAGTTCATCTAGTCCAACCGCCCTGCAATAAGCAGGGGCATCTTCACTAGATCAGGTTTTTCAGTCAAGCCTGACCTTGAGTATCTTCAGGGATGAGGATAGCAAAGAGCTTCTTTTTCAACAGTGTTGAGACAAAGGTATTCCAGTGTAATCTACCTAACACTTGCCTAGTGGGGAATGTGTAACAGCTAAGATAAATACCCATATTGAACTCTGGGTTCAGAGTTGAACTTGAACTCTGAAGTTTCTTGAAGGACTGTGCAAGTCGCTAAGTGAATTCTGAATACCAGCAATTGAATACTGTACATTAAGGTGTTACCAAACCCCGAGCTGTCATACAAATGACATGAAGATTACACTGAAGGTTGCTATCCAAACTGATCAAAATACTTTTTTCTTTGTGTTTTTTTTTTTTTTTACACCCCCAGCCCCCAAAAGTGAAGATAACCTTTATTTAAGGTTATTTTTAGTCTCCGTTACTTTTTGCTTTGTCATATTTATGCTAATTTGTGGTTAATGATATGTTTTCCCCACTGCTTCTATAAATGTTACCTATAAGCAAATAAAAGCAGTCCTAGATTTTGCAATAGAAGAAATTACTAAAATCCTGATTCCTCCCCCCTCCAAATTCCTATCATGTAATCTACAGGTTCTCCTTTGCCTTTTCCATCTACTTTTTTGTATGCATTTCTTACTCAGGTTTATAGGCAACTAGTAAGTATAGCCTGAATTATGGTAAAGAATAGGAAAATCAGAGATGACTGATGGAACAGTTTGGGAGAGTGAAAGCCAAGGTGCATTTGGTGGCACTGTAGGAGTCTGGCAGAGCTTAATATGTTTGGATTTGAATGGTCTGGTATTGAGCCTGCATGCTTGTACCATGTGGATAACCAGTTACCGGACTGCACCTCAGATGGTTATTGCATGTTCTGTCACCATTAAAACAGAAGACAAAGCTTATTCTGCCTTTGATGGAAGGTGTCCTGTTTTCAGTAGCAACACTTACTTCTTGATGTATAGTTTGAGTCACATAGAGTTTTTAAAGAAAGTTCTAAGCATAATCAGTGCATAGGGAAAGTACAGTTATTTTGTACATTTTACTGATCAAACAATATTAATTTCAGTTATAAGCCAACTCGGTGGTGTTGAATAATATGCAGCTGATCATGTGCCCTTTGCTACAATGTAGTGCTGGCTGTTTGCCCTCATTCTGCTGGCTGCTGCTGGGAAAGTCAGCTCCAGCTTGGCCAGAACCAGGACACTGTTCTTGCTACTTTCCTTTTGAAACTTCATCATAACTATTCAGGATTTCTATTACAATGCTTTCACTGAGCAGCACTTGCAGACCCACATTCTTTATGTTAAAATTTCTTGAATATACTTACTGTTGAAGAATCTTCCACTAATGATTTTCTGTTTCGTGTAATTGTCTTCCACAGTCTTTCCTGGATTAGATTTTTGCTGTAGTTGATGAAGATAATGTAGTATCTGAGAAAACCTAGCAAAAATTTCTTACATGAGTTGTACTAAGCTATTTGCTATAAACCAGTCAATGTGACTCCACTTCAGGACCTTGCTTTAAGATCAGCATCTTACATGAAACTTAATTGCATATTTTTCTCCCTTTCAGCAGGCTACATCGAGAGACCTCAGCTAATTCGAGCTAAAGTGCCAATAGTGAGGTTCAGGGATAAAGTCAGGCAAGTATTGTGTTCAACATTACTTTTTAGACTCTGACATAGGAAAGTACTCATTTGAACTGTCCGCATGAGTAGGTCCTCTGAAGTCATTCTTTATTTGAACTGTGCTACAGTTGTATTGCAAATTTGTACAGCTAGCATGAAGTCAGCTTACTTCCTTGATGGCTTGAAACACCTCTTTTGTTTCAGATATTTTCTGGTTTCTGTAATGTCTTATATATACATCATATATTTCTATGGATTGGCTGTACACAGTGTGCACCAGCTGACAAATGGTTCATGACAGAAAATCGACAGTGGGAAGCAAAGCTGTTTGGAAAAACAGTTTTGCTTGCTGTGCAGACGTAACTGTTGAACTAGTTAAGGACTAATTCACAGTGCTTATGCTGTACGAAGAACAGTGAAACCAACTTTAGTTTCTTGTGATAAATTCTTGATTAAAAAATTTTTGTTCCTTTTCTAGTATATTCTATTGTCTTCTAGGGAGATATTCTGTGTTTGTGTTCTATTCAGTGGTAGGTACTAATCTTACAACCTTTTCATAAAGGGGGAAGTAGTTGGAGAGAAATGTGTGTATTGTATGCTACTGTAGTCATTGTATCTTCATTACGAAGACATAGGAAAGTGAATAATCAAGATGGGTGTACTGGGGCAGAAAGCAAACTTCATCACACACAAAAAGATCTGATGGAGGAAAAAAATTGTGCGAAGTGTTCAGATCTTCCTATATTTATGGGATTAAATTTTTTTAAGACCTTGTATCACCTTTATGTAATAATGCGGGTTGACTATTCTTCATAAATAGGTCTTTGAACAACTGTCTTTGAACAACTGTATCTAACTACCTTATTCTGCCTATAAGCTTCTGAAATTTTGCAGCTCTGTCTCTTAAAGCAAACAAGACCACTTCTCTGGCCTCTCTTTATAGAAGTGTATCACAGTGTGCTTTTATCACAGTATGGTTTTATCAGGGTGTGAACCCTGCCATGATGAAACCAAATCTGTCATGTTACAACCTGAACTAATAAATATCCATTTAACCTCTGTTGCATCTCAGATTTTATAACACTAGGGTTCTTGTTTAATGCTTTTCATTTACACCTAACGCCACTTTTACATCTGTATACTTGCCTACATCTTAAAAATTTGATTAATTTTTATCCAGTAACTTTCCCTCTACAGTTGTTTCTCCTGTACTTTCTGAAGAACTAAACTTGTCAAACTGAAACTTGTGTTAAATGGCCTAACTACCTATTACAATACTAATCTTTTAATAGATACACTAAATAATACATTTCTGGAGCAAATATTGAGTAAATCATGGACTTAGAGTATTTTTTCCCAATTAAAAATCAGAATATAACTTCAGAAAGATACCTGAAATATAGAAGTCCTGGGGCATTTATACACTACAGATACCTACTCTTTGTCAGTAACAGGCTCTTCTTACTGTAACATAGTGTTGCTTCTTAACTATTCATTCAGTAGTGTCTCTTGAGTAGTCTAGTTCAGCTCCATATGCAGTATGAAATTCAAACTTCAGTGCAGGGTGCAATATAACAAAGATAGAGCACGTTAGGCTTGTTCCTATTTGCTGTTAACAGCATGAAACAGTTACTAAAACTCCTATCACAAAACATGCAATGTTTACTATTAAACAGTTTTAGTTTTGAAGTGCTTGCTTGGAATTAAAGTCTACAAGAAATTCACATACTATAGACAATTCTAGAGTATAAATCACAAGATAAATCTCTGAAGAGAATTTGAAGGGTACTATCTTAGTTAGATTTCTCCACCTCTGACAGGTAGGTAATATATATTCTGAAATTGAATACCATGA
>VXBZ01009635.1:6712-18540 GCA_013399135.1 Heliornis fulica | reverse complement strand
TTGCTTTGGCTTCCATTATATTGGCATATTGTTGTGCCAGGCTTCATAAAGATCGTAAAGATGCTTGTCACATCATAAAGATTGCCGTGTAAACTGCCTGCTGTTCCTGTTCCAGTGTGATCATTTCCTATGGATCTGTTGCTGTAAAATAGCATGCAGAAAGTGGTAGAATATCTTCAAATGCATATTTGAGTTGTTGCTCTGTTGTTATGCTTGCAGGAGATCTGAAATTGAGCATATACAAAGTGATAGTGCTTTCTAATAATAGGTTTTTTGTACCAGGAGTGCTGGCCTGTGTGCAAGCTGTCTTCATATATCTTTATACTGTTTGCTGTTGTTTTGGTTTGTTTGTGATTTTTTTTAATGGAATGCAGTATGTGACTTTTATCTGCACTTAAAATCTACATACCTTTTCTCCCCACAGAAAATTCTGAAAGATAGATTTAAGGCTATAATTTCCATTAAATTTAGAAATAAAATTCAGGTGTCCATATTTTGTATCACTTTTTTTTAAACTATTCTGTTGTGAATATGCTTCTCACAGATAGCTGTGAAATTCTGATTTGCTGATAAATAACCTGTGTATGGAGAATTCTTCTTGTTTCCTACTTACCTCTTATTCTTATATAGTGAATTATGAAGATGAGACTGTTACACTAAGTTACTCATAAAGCACTGTGTTATCCTGGTTTATGACCTCACAATTTGACATTTTTAATGTAAGCTGATACTACTAATTTAGAATCAAGGGTTAAAATTTCTGCAAATTGTTTTCCTTTTCCATAGTTGGAACCAACAAATGATTTCAGTTCGTGAGGCTAAAGCTGTTCCAAGACCTGATGGTGCCGAATGGAGAAACAAATTTATTTGTATAGAAGGTAAAACTTAAAGCTGCATTATAATTTTTAACTTTTAAGTTAAATAAATCTGTCAATTATACTTTCTTGCTTTTGTTTTATTAATGCAGATGTGTAATATGATTATATAGAAAAATGAAGTTTAACCAGTGTAAATGGCTTTGGAAACAGTCCCACCAAAAACATTTGAGAAGGAAGCTCTAAGCTCTGTAGGATTTAAAAATAGTTCTCCTGACCTTTTCTTCAAGAGCACTCATTGCCCTGTTACTTTTGGAACAGGGATTAGGGCTTTGACAAGGGATAGCCTTTGAGTAGTGTGTGTTTTCCAGCTCTGCAAGCATAATCATCAGTTTTGCCAAGATTGAGCTTCTGGAAGAACACAGTAGGCACATACACAGCTTCATCTATAGGATTATTCTTTGTTCTGTAAATGCTTTGACATCCCAAGTCCTAATAGCGTCTAGGTTATGCATATGTCCATCCCTTGTGGCTGCTAGTTTTGGCTGCCTTAGGAAGGTACAATTCCTGCAGAGGCTGGATGTTTATAAAATCACTGGAAGATCTTTCTGGGTTGAAAGAGACCTTTGGTTGGCAGGTCATCTAGTTCCAACTTCCCTGCCATGGGCAGGGGCACCTTGCACCAGACCAGGTTGCCCAAAGCCCCATCCAACCTGGCCTTGAACACTGCCAGGGGCAGTGGGAGGGGCAGCCACAGCTTCTCTGGGCAGTCTGTGCCAGGGTCTCGCCACCCTCCCAGGGAAGCATTTCTTCCTGATACCTAACCTAAATTCATCCTCCTTCAGCTTACAGCTTCACCCCTTGTTCTGTCACTCCATGCCCTCACAGGAGAGGTGTCCCAGTGCTGTCATCATGATGCTGTCCAGAACTGGAGGGTAGACCTAGGCTACCTTTTGGATCTGAAGGTCTCAGCCTTCAGCTGAACTGGGCAGTTGCACTATGTAGGGACCTGTTTCGTGTGCTCTTCATGCCATTCAACTGCTGTGTGGAATATACATGATGTTGAACAGCTAGCATGTGTAGGAGATAAAGCCTGGACAAGAGAAGTTGAAGATAATAGACCAAGAGAAGGATTGAGGTGTTAAAGGATGGGACTGAGAGGTGCTGTGTAACTGGAAACATTTAAAACAGAAGTAAGAAAGGGTATTGAGAGTCAGAGTGCAACAGGTGAAGGAGAATTTGTTGGACAAGGGAGCATGGATAAGGAATCAAAGCCCCAGCTGTAAATAGAGACTATTAGAATCAGAGTATCAGGGGTTGAAGTTTAGGATAAGGAATGGAACTTGGTCAGGGGCCATGTGGTATAGAAAGATTTCTTAGAGCCTTGGAAGAGTTTTTCTGGGGGAATAGGGAGGTAAGGTGGAAGCCCAGTGGCTGGACAGTTTTCAAGATTGCTTGGGGTTTGAGTGCACCCGTGTGTGTATGCAAGTATCTTCCTGTTTGTGCTTCTCTGTGTAGGGAGTCATTACCTGATGATATTTATGTGTCCCAGAGCTCATCACTGTGTCTGTAAACATGTAGTCAGCAGTGTGAAGCCACATCATAGATCTCCTATTCTTTATTTGCCTTTTTTTGGGGAGTGGGTGGTGGGGTGGGAAATCAACTACAAGTCACAAGGGGATAAAACCACACTGAAAGGCAATTGTGTGCTTGACTATGCAGTCTGAGTTGAGAAATGTGAGAATTAGAGTATCTGCACTACTGAAACAATTTGTGACAGCACCCTGCAGGCACTGCCAAGGCTGTGGTCTGAATGTGGGAGTTGGGAATGCTGGGCAGCTGTGTCTGCTGCCGTCACATGGTGCTGATCTGTTGCATTGGCTGTGGAANTTTAATCACATTATAAAGTGGTTGAATGATTCAAACTTCTTTCTATCAGGTTTGAAAATAGACTGACAACATACTAATGGGCTTTTTAGAATTTGCTTAAATAGGCTCAGTTACATAAAGCTCTTCCTGAAGAGTCAGTCCTCCTTTCATTTGTGCTATTAAAAAAAAGTTATCTACAGGTGTCATATCTGATTCTTCACTGTATTTCTCACCCTGTAGTGTGCTTCAAGTATTAATGGGAATTTACTTCTGAATCAGAAGGGAAAAATTAAATTGCCTATTTCAACACCAAGTAGCCTTGTAACTTACGTTAGTCTGAACTAGTCTAACACAGTATGTAGGTAAACTTCTGTGTACTTTGAGAACCTTTTAAAACTAGCCATAATGTCATGTATTCCAGTTTCCAAGTTTGTTAGTTTTTTTAGTTGGCAAACTAAAATTTCAGTAATTAGTATTTTATATGTTTCTCTATATCTTACATATGTTTGTTGATAGATAATGCAACTCTATGCTTGCAACTTGCCAAAATTCTGCATGCAGCACTTGCATAGGCTTGTTTAGGCTTGCTCAGTGTTCTAATTCTTATTTTCCTTAAGACTGATTCTCACTTGTATTTCTGCTGTTAAGAAAACCAAATATAGTAGAGATGCTCTTTTCTGACACTTAAAAATTTGGGAGACCATTACCTTTATGGGGATGAATAATGCTTTTAGCTATGTAGATGAACATTCCTTGTAGGACCTCTAAGTTGCTAGTAGCTATTCTGGTTTCAGATTAAATCATGTCTATATCAAATAATGTCATGTACTCTCTTGTTGAAGAAGACACAGTTTATAAAAGCTAGAAACACAACAGTTTTGTGAGATAATTAAATTGATAGTCATTTAGGGAAGCTGACTCAGAAGCCATCTAAGCTGCACCTGATTTGTGCTTGCACTTTTAAATAATTCCTCAGGGTTTGGTTTGCAGCAGTTTTGAAGTTTTACGATTTCTTGTATTTTCATTTGGAAAGATGATCCCCTTTAGTCATTCCCTCAAGCATCCGTGTTGTTCTATTACTTTTTTCTTTTAATATTCTCATCTTTATGTGTGAACAAAATAACTTATAATAGACTCTTGCTGTCTTGATGGTTAGAAAATGTAGTGGTGTAAATAGTAGCTGATTGCAAAATTATTCTTGCTGCGTTCCAGGGAATGACTTTTTATTTATATAGTCAGTAAATATGCAGGAAGAATAAGGGAAAATGTGAGTCAGCTTTTGTGACTTGAGCACCTCTTTTCCCTGCTGTCAGTTTCTGAATATTGTAGTTTTGCTCGTGTAGCTTTAAAAAGAATTTATCTCATTATTCAAGATAAAGTATGCAAAGGTTCCAATATTAAAGAAACAGTTAACATCACCTTTATGACAGAAAAGAAATTATGCACTGCTTCACATGGTAAGGGATTAGAATTCATAAGGACAGTGGGTCATTGTGTTGATTTACGCGACTGACATCAAAGGACTGTGCAGCTTTTTACTTAATTGCCGGGTTGTTGTACCCATCTAACTGTATGTGCTCTCTAAAATAAACCTGCCTGTAAACATCCACTGAAAACTTGGTAGGCAGTTTGGTAGGTTTTTAAAAGGTTCTCCTCAAATACAACATCTCTTGAATAAACCATTTCCCTGTGAATTTAAATAGCCTGGAGAAATAAAACCCAATGACATGGTGCATGTTCCAAGTTTAAAATCCCAGTCTCCATAATGTCATGAGCCCTTCTGATGTCTGTTTAATGCTTTATCTTACTGTATGTCCCTATCTGAAAGAAAGAATTCATAACCAAATAACCAAAAAAAGTTTCTTGATCTAGCAGACACTTGTGTGGCTCTTAACTTTCATATATTCTGCCAGTGTGAAATACACCATGCTACTTGATCAGTTCTCTAATACAGAAAAAAAGACTAGAATCTGTTTATAGCATAGTGTAATGTGTAGTCTCTACATCACAATTTTTTAGTATCTATTCCTTTAATGGTGGCAATCCTATCAGTAGCAAGGAGCATTTAGATTTAAAGAAGAAAAGGTTTCAACTTATGAATTGTTAGCAAAAAATATCACATAAACTTGTAGTTTTTTTAAAGTAGAAGCCCCAAACTGTTAACTTATTAATAGATATTGTACAGTAGGTATGAAATGATAAATACATTTTTACAGCAGTTGCTACATCTTATATAAAAAAACTTCAGTAAATGTTTTACTCACTGTATTTCACTGAGGAGCTGTTGAATGAGACTAATCTGAAGAGCATAGTGCCAAGAGGTGCATGTGTAACAAGTTTCAAAATTTGTTAATGTGTAAAATCACTTTAATATGTCCTCACACACTATGCAATAACAAATAATTACTGCTGCATAAGTGCAGCACAATCACACTGTACTCCAATAGGTGTAACCACATTACTCTATTGATCGCATACCGTCAGACTATTCAGTTTGGGTCTTTTTTAAATAAATGTTAAATAGACATAAAGATTGAGAAGCAAAATAATCAGCCACTCAAAACAGTCTTGGGAAGCAATGATATGTTGACTTCTCCAAGTTTTGTCTAATTATCTCTTCAGTGAAGACAGCCTGACTCAAGGGGTTTTTTAAAATACTCTTTTAATGTTTTGTGTTTAATGTTGCAGAACCCTTTGATGGGACAAATACTGCTAGAGCTGTACACGAAAAACAAAAGTTTGATGTGATCAAGGAGGAATTTCAGCAGGTAAAAACATCTTTCTTAATTTTTTCAGTCACTTTGGTTTTCAAGATAGTTACATAAATCCAAGTCATTAAACCTGCCTGTTTCTGACGTTTGTGTTATGAATAATTTTGTGCTTTGTACTATATAAGAAATATAAGTAATTATACAAAAAATGAAGTATTTTGTAAGAGTATTTAATGTCTGCCATTAAGCATACCCTAAGTTGAAAAGGGCACTTGAAATAGCAAGCCTTTTGTCTTAGTTTCTCTTTTGTGTGAAATTATGATAGTTAATAGATTTAGAACTACAACTTTACCAAGTTCACGTATGAATTAATAATAATGATAAACAATATTTTATACTTCTTGCTAACCCTTTTTTGTAAATATTGGCACAAATGGTTTTTTGCTTTTTATTGACAACTGAATTTAATTGGTAATTTTCTGTAGGGAGATCACCCTCAAACATTTAGACATTCATAGTTCATACTGGAGCATTCACTCCTCCAGTTAATGGAGGAGACAAGGACTCTTTGAAGCAAGCAATGATTTAAGCCTTGGTTAAACTTTTTAATTTTTAAATAATTCTTGCTACTAACTCTTTTAGTCTTCTATCATAGGCGTTTTATTTGGAATTTCAGTTCAAATTCTAGTTTTCTGAGATCTCTGCCTATTTGTAACAGTTCTGACTAGGAATTAGTGCACAGACCTGGCTTCCAGCTTTAACCAGTTACCTGCTATCCCTCCTGTGAGGCTCCTGTTCATTCCAGCTGATAAAGTTCTTAAATATCTTGAGGGCTGTTCCAGCATAAGGGAAATCAATGCCAGATACTTGTAAAAAAAAATGCTATAAGTTTTCGCCTTAGAAAAAAATCATGTTTTGCTTTGCAATTCTGTTATGGTATAACAGCATACGGAACACTGAGCTGTGTGTCCACATACTTTTACGTAAAATATTTGATTTTGTAAATCCACTAAAGTAGTGGTTTACAAAGTAGTTTGGGCTCTCTCACTGTACTGTGAAATCAGCCTGAGCTTCTATTTTCAGGATTCTTTAAGTTGTTTTCAAACCTGTGTGGCTTTCTGGAAAGTGTAAGAGCAGTTGTTTGATTCCTTCTGTATGGAAGTCCATATACATGTATAGAGTGTTCAAGGCCTCCTCTTTACTAGGAACCATAATTAATGACAATTGCTTAAAACTAGAAGCACTTATTACTGTCTTGCATTTTAAAAAAGCCAACAAAACAATGCTAAAAGCCTCTTATTTTTGAAAAGGGGAAAAATACCAACCTTGTTAAATACCATGGTATTCAGTAAACCTCACAGATCCAGAAAAACATTAATGACATTATTTAGCTTTTTAATACCTTGTCCTTTTTCCCCAGTGTTGGCAGATACTACGAGACACGAAAGACTTGACCTGTATAGTACCTTTAAGAGAAACCACACTGAAACGATAAGTTACTTTCAAATTATTTTTTAATCCTGCTGAACTAAAGAACCATACTGAAAGCCAGAAGCAGTTATCTATGGTGTATTACAAGTTGGGTTGATTTTTTTTTTAAGTTTTGTTTTGGAAATGTTTATAGGAAAGATTACTTATTTTATTACTGACATTAATTAGTACAGGTGTTCATTCCGAGGTATGTTTTCTGAAGATGCTTGCATTGTTGACTCCTAGAAGAAAGTCAAACAGCAAACCACAAGAATACATCAATTTTATAGAAAATATGGGAATATACTGATTTCTTTCCATAATCAATGTTCTCATTAATTCAGGCACATGTAGCCATGATGTAAAGATAGAGTGCTACACAATGAACAGGTTTGACTGTATCCCTAAGGCAATGCACATAGTACCCACTTCTTGATAAACAGCCCGTGCTCTGTATCTGCATAGATGCAGTAAGAACTCTTGCTCAACTTGGCACTTTCCAGTTTTCCTTCCCTTTTATATGGAGCAACAAGCAACAATTTGTGAAAATTAGGCTAATTTATAACAGTTTCTACTGTTCTGGATATCATGAACTGACATCTTCAAGCAACAGTTGTACTACAAAGAAGGACAAATCAATACACATAAACCACCACATAAAACCCCACAAACCAGTCACTGCTAGAATAAGTTGTACTTTTGCCTTCACTTTGTGTATATATTTTTAAACTGATCACCTACTGTAAAGTGAATTTAAATTAGTTACGCTTTTCCATGAAAGAGTTCTGAACTGTTAGACCTGCTGTAGCACAATTTATGCCTCTTATATTTACTATTGAAGTCCACTTAACTCTTAAAACTGTCAATGTCAAATTAATATTTTCTTTAATATTTTGTATAGTGTCCAGGGAAATAAATGTTATATATGAAAAATACAGCATATTTTTCAATTTTATGATACTCTACACTACATATTTAAAATATCTTATGTAGAAAAGGAAATACCTTGAAAAGGTAAGGCCCCTGTTGCAAATTCAACTGCATTTATGTATAGGTAATAAGTTTCGTCTATTGCTGTTTCTAAGGAGGTTGTGAAACTATTATACGGGTGTTATTTCTTCTTGTGCATAGTTTCAAGTTCTAATTTGTAAAACCTAAAATAATTTAGAAGTTCTAGGAACTGTAGTCGGTTTTACCTGTCAGCTGACACACTTTATCACGATCCAGTCTGCGTAAGATGTTGGCTTGCTTCCTTCTGCAGTTTAAACGCTTTTCTTTTTAATCTCCCTCTAGCAATCCACAGATATGTTCTGCCTCCATGTGTATATATGTTCCTCCTCCACTGCTCTGCCTCTTCATAAGACAGAAGACTTGGTCTCAGTGAAACATGCTGTTTCACTTAATGTGCAATGGAAGCACAAGTTTAGTACAGGATGTCTATATCTGAGGATGTTCTACGTGTCCTAGGTGGATTTCTGGGGAGAGGGGAGTGCTGCTTTTATTTAAAGAAGAGATGCTGACAGTTTCTCTGTCTAGAAAATGTAAAACTTTCCCAACACTGAATAACTAAGAAGCAACATACATGTTCAAACCTGGCAAAAATATATTTCAAGTGGGCTGGATGTGAAGCACAAAACTTTATGCACCTCTGCATCACCTAATGTGTCAATATCTCATACCTTAAATTACCACTTTGTGTTTGAAAAGGCTTCTTCCTAACTGTTCTTAAATGGACAGTTACAACTGTACTTCTCTGCCACTCAGTAAAAACTGACCCACTAACTCAGGCGTCTTCTTAATACGAGTCAGGATGTGTAACCACACTGGCCTGTGTCTTTCAACAGAATCTTTTTGTGGTGGGGTTTCTTCCCACCTCAACTTGACTTTACATTTCTAATTATAAGTGTAGCTTATCAGAAGTATAGATGGTAGCTTTCCCCAACTGTTTAGGGGCGATCCTGTTTGTCACATCCTCTCTAACAATGGAAGACTCCCCAGTAATTTGCTGTGTGAGCTGTGCAAACTGGTGTAACTTGGTCTAAGCTTATAGCAAAAGAAGATAGTGAGGAAACCTGGCAAGAGCACGAATAGTGTCGATACTCTCACATATTTAACAAAATAAACGAACTAAAAACCCCATGAATATCATGTTATTTGTCAAGGCAGTGTGATCACCACCACTTTTTATAGAAGTGCTAGACAACTGAACTTTATTCACTGTTGTGTGAGTATAATGATATTTGATAAATGGTGGGCTGCAACATTCATCAGAAAGCCTTAGGTAAAATAGTTTATAATATCTGGTGTGAGGACAGTGACTAGGAGCTGAACTTTATTTAACTCTGGTTTTAGTTCTGCACAGTCTGAACTTGTTCAGAGGTTTAATGACCTGAATTTTCATCTACTCTGGGCATGTATCCATAGTGAGAAATGCACTAATGGCTATCATAAATCTTTGTGCTACTGTGAAGCTTTCCCTTCTCCTTAACTTCATGACAGAAACCTGTAGGCACCTATCCCTTAGTGTACTGTCTAGCAGGAAGATTTTTTGAGACCTTTGTTAGTTGTTTCACATGGCTGACCTAAGTTGTCAGCATGTGTGCAAGAGGCTTCTTACTGCCTTATGATAAATNAGAACTTTTTTCTAATATCCAATCTAAATCTCCCTCCCTCTATTTTAAAACCATTACCCCTTGTCCTGTCACAACAGGCCCTACTGAACAGCCTCTGAACAGAGAAGAATGTCGTGCGGGACAGTGTCAAAGGCTTTGCACAAGTCCAGGTAGATGACATCCATTGGTCGTCCCTTATCCACCTTTATCACAGAATGATGGGAAGTGGAAGAAACCTCTGAAAATCATCTCGTCCAACCACCCTGCCAGAGCACAATCACTTAAAGCAGGCTCCACAGGACAGCAGCCAGGCAGGTTTTGAATATCTTCAGAGATGGAGACCATAACCTCTCTGGGAAGCCTGTGCCAGTACTCTGTCACCCTCACAGTAAAGAAGTTGCTCTTTATGTTTAGGTGAAACTTCTGTATTCAAGTTTATGTCCACTGCCTCCTGTCCTGTCACTGGGAACCACTGAAAAAAACCTGACCCCATCCTCCTGGCACTCCCTTAAGTATTTATAAGTACTGATGAGATTTTTCCCCCCTTAGTCTTCTCTAGGCTAAAAAGTCACCAAGTCCCACAGCCTCTCTTCGTAAGAGAGGTGTTCCAGTCCCCTCATCATCTTCGTAGCTATTTCTGTACCCTCTCCAGTAGCCTTCTGTCCCTCTTGAACCAGGGAGCCCAGAACTGCACACAGGTTCCAGATGACGCCTCACCAGGGCAGAGAAGAATGTCCCTTAATCCACTGGCCACACTGTTCTTGATACCGCCCCGGGATGCCATTGGCTGTCCTGGCCATGAGGACAGACTGCTGGTTAACCAGCAGTGTGCTGGGTAACCAGCAGACAGACCTCATGGTTAACCTGTTGTCCACCAGGACTCCCTGGTCCTTTTCCCCAGAGCAGCTTCCCTGCAGGTCAGCCCCTCACCTGTACTGGTACCTGAGGTTATCCCTCCTCAGGTGCAGGACCCTGTACTTGCCCTGGCTGAATTTCATAAGATTATTGTCTGCCCAACTGTCCAGATCTCTCTGGAATGCAGCACAACCTTGCAGCATGTCAGCCAGTCCTCCCAGTTTTGTGTCATCAACAAACTTGCTGAGGGAACACTCGATCTCTTCATCCAAGCTGTGGATGAATATATTGAACGGGGCTGGACCCAGGACTGACCCCTGAGGAACACCACTTGTTACAGGCCTCCAACTAGACTCTTGGCCACTGATCACTACGCTCCGGACTCTGTCTTCCAGTTTTCAATCCACCCCACTGTCCATTCAAACCTTGCTGAAGTCAAGGTACGCAATGCCCACTGCTCTCCCTTCAGCTACCTTTCCAGTCCTGCTCTCAGGTTATCAGGTTAGTCAGACATGACTTCCCCGTGGTGAATCTGTGCTGACTACTTCTGATAACCTTGATTTCCTCCACATGTTTTGAGATGATCCCAGAGTGAGCTTCTCCGACATTTTTCTGTAGATGGAGGTGAGGCTGACTGGGATGTAGATTCCTGCCTCATCTTCCCTGCCCTTTTTTCCTTGCCCCTTTTCAAACTTGGATGTGGTATTCTACAAGCTTAGCTCAGTTATATTCGTTATTTTAGGACTAGTTTTGACTGCTTATTTTGGCACTATGTTTGCCTGTCACATCACACCTTTATATAATGTCAGGAACTAGTGACTGATTCAGGATTTTAGGAACTCTTAAATCTTCTAGCAGTGCCTTTAATCATCAGGCTCAGAGGTGTACAGGAGAACCAAATGTTGGTGAGAGCTTCCCATTCAGCCACACTAGTGCTAGAACTGGAAAAGGTTGCATGCTGTGAAACGAGGTTTCTTTTCTAGATCTTATCCTTTCTCCTGAAATGCGTATGTTGTGTACCTTGAGGTGTTCTGGCAGTGCAAGAGATTCTTTTTAATAAAGCCCTTATGAAGAATTCAGTATAAATCAATCTTGGCACTTAAATAGAAGGGTGGCATAATTATTTAGGAGAAGTGGGCAGCCATAATAGAAGGATGTAAGATGATTTGTAGGTAACCTGAAGTTAATGTTTGTGAATACCATTCCAAATGCTTATTTGAAACCAATGCTTTACTTTAACTTTGTTCATTGAACTCAATTCATCGTATATTTGGTGTTGAGTCCATCGGAGAATGTCTGGACTCTACTTGCTCCTGGTTCTCTCATGTATTTTGTACTGTTGGTTTTTATTATGTTTGTCTTGTTTTCTCTGATAATGTGTTTTGATGTAAAATTATTGAGGGAGAGATGGAGAGTATGATGCTTGTAGAAAAAGCAGGAAAGAATATGCCATTTTTGTCAACTTAGGTCAGATAAAGTTGTGAGAAGTTGTTTTG
>VXBZ01009634.1:617707-631314 GCA_013399135.1 Heliornis fulica | reverse complement strand
ATTTATATATGTATATATATATAGCATGTTATATGTTGTAAAGCATCTCTCAGTTATTTGTTAGATATAGCATCATATTTATAATTTGTTTCATATAATGATTTCTCTTAGAAAACTGAATTTGACAAGTTATTAACACTGAAAAATTACATGTTAGATCTTGTACTGTATTAAAACCCAGTCTCGCTGACACCTATGTATGTACTTTAAACATACAATTAGTACTGGACTCACTGAGATTATGTGCAGAATTAAAATTAAGCATGCATGAAAGTGTTTCAAGGTCAGGATTTCCAAATTATTTCACTTATTTAGCTTGAAGAAGAAAAAGCAAACTAGTAACTGTTCATTCATCTACTAAAACTGCTGTGGTGTTTCTGTTAAGGGTCTTACGGTAATCTGATAGGCAAAGTATCTTATAAAACAAGTTTGTATCAAACATAACAAAATGAAACACTCTGGCACTGTGATTACCAGCCCAAGTGGTTGTACTTTCTAGTAGGAAAGAGAAATCCTTCAACATCTTGAGTATCAGCTGGGATTAATATGGGGGGGGGGTTAGAATAAAGTGGCATGTTTCAAAGCAGAGATGAACTCTTATTTTCATGTGTTCATTTCTTTTTTCTGTCAACAAGAGTGTGATATTCCCTGAAAAATTCAAAACGAGACAGTATATTTCCTTTGGGCTGGAAATATGCTTTCTATTTACAAGGAGTACTGAACTTTGCTAAATCATTCTTAAAGATGAGCAACAATACTTCTGTCACGTTACATGTTCAAATGAGATGGTTATGGAGGTGTTGAAAATTTCTTCTGTCTAAACATTTCCCACTGCTTTCTAGAAGAAAGTCATCCCTGGTGGTGGTGCACTTGGATCATCACAGGAGAAAAGAAAGCAGGTTTTCACGCCTTGTTAGTGATTGCTGTCCTTACTGTATACTGTAAATTTAGTGAGGAAGCTCAGGAGCAAAATGGAGTTCCCATAAAGCCTCAGTTCCCATAAACCCCCAAATTTAGCCACAGCAACACTTGACTGTTCTGTCCCCTGTCTTACATGTCTTGATCCTCAGCTGGGTAGACTCCAGTCCCTTGAAGTGCTTCCCAAATCAGCCACCAAGGTGTGCAAGGAGCAGCTCAGCCTCCCCAGTGGGCAATGGGGAACCCCTTACCTCCCAGGCTGTAGGGAGGTATCTCTGTCCTCTTTGAGAGCCATAAACCTGAGATCTCTGCCTCTGCTTCGGCCTCTTACTTTTAGTTTAGCAAGGCATCACTCTTTTCTTGCAAATGCTGGTGGAAGGGCGGAGTAGTGCTTCTTCCTTTAAGCATTCAGTAAGGACATGTAAGAGCCAGGTTCTGTTCCATTGACTGTCTAACAAGGTTTAATCTCATATTTCTTTTGGTCTGAACGATTAGGCTATTGATGGGGAGAGGAGCATCCTCCACGCTCCTTGCTGAGGCCACATAGAAAATAGAGAGAGGACAGATGGCTCGGGAGGAGACTCTGTTTCTGGTCCTCACTCCCAGGACTACTTGAAGATCTTTCACTTCTTTGAAGGAATTGTCTTAAAAGGCATCTGGTCTTTGAAAGAAAGGCATGACTACTACTCTGTTCAGGTGCTCACTTCCACTGAATAGGATAGGCATGATCAGAAAGCACATACTTTGGAGGATCTAGTGGAAGATTTAGTATCAGGAACCCACTGGACATAGACCTGAGGAAGGCCCCTAGATGGGTAGCAGATGTATTTGAGACCCTTTGTGGAAATGAAACTATGAGGTGCGTAGGAACATGAAGATCACTGACAACAGGTGCAGTATGGGTGCCAGGGTGTTTGTAGCCCTGGGCAAAGGTTTTCTCTAAAGGAACTTGAATTTTCTTGCTTTAGGTTGCTGGTTTGTCCACTTTAAAGCTACCATCCTAATCCATCACAGGAGAGTTTGAAAAGGAGGAAGATCCGGATCTCCTGCAGCTGATGGCTGTGGTTAAGGTTCTGCATGCCATCTTTGTCCTGTAAGGCACTTGGGAGAAGCTCACAGAAAGGATTTTTCGTTTTAAACAGACTACAAACATACTGGGGGAACATGGAGACGTGCTCCAAAATTATGGCGCTGACCTTCCACTTGATATAATCTGCTTCCCTATTAAACTGCAATATAATTAGGGCCTGCTCTAACCCTGCCGCTGGTTTAATGCTTACATCAATGGAAATGTGGCCTCACAGACTGGAGTGAGAACAAAGTATACATGCAGAATCTAAAATAACCCATGCCATAGTCGAAGGAAGGTTAGCCAAGAGAGAATGCTTACCCCTCCTACCTTGTGCGACATTTAGGTGTCTTATCCTGTAAGTGTAAATAGATATTAGGCCAAACCAAACATCTTTGAGAACTTGGATTCAAAGCCCAACTCTCTTTGCATTGTGCAAATGAAGCGCAGCACAACAGGAGTCCATGAAGTCACATGGGGAAGTGAAAGGAGAATTGGGACCAAAATTAACCAAGACCAAGAGTTGAGGGAAAAGACTCTTCTATCAGCTCAAGAGGCGATTTGGAAAATAGGTGATGACTATGCTGGTAGGTGATCATGGTGCTAAAAGTCACCATGATGTCAATAGTTGATGACTGTTAGCTCATTTAATCTCATCTTCTGTGGTCTTTAAATTTTACCCAATAACCCTTCTGTTGAGCTCTGAGAGATATGTATGCAGCAGGTGCCATGAGAGGCAAAGACAAGTCTTGGACTAAGCTAATCGAAGAAGGGTGATTTTAACACACATCCTCCCCCTCCCTGGTTTTGTAAGCAGTGCATATGGGGCAAGCATATTGACAAAGAAGTAAGATTAAATGAATAAAACATGTCAGGAAACCAAGAGATGGTGAGGTTCTTCTGTACATAGTTTACATGAATGAATTGAGAGAGAAGGCTCACAACACTTTCCTACCAATATCCTGTGGTAGGAACACCCATGATGGGAGAGAAGCTTCATGAATGTGCCGGTGACCTACTGAAGAGCCGGGCTGTGGCCAGGAATGCTGCTTTTTCACCATCTCCTGTAAAACTATGTGCGCGGACATTTCAAAAAGGGGAAAAGCTAGTGTTTAAACTTATATTCAAGTTAGTGATGAAGCCTACAAATGCTTAGACATCTGTGTGGTTATTTTAAGGATACAGAACAGTTATGGAAAAGCTTAATTTATATAATATTAATTATGTTATGTTATGTTATGTTATGTTATGTTATGTTATGTTATGTTATGTTATGTTATGTTATGTTATATTTATTATATTATTATATCTTACAGAGACCTGTAATAATTGTAAACCAAATTCCAAGAACCCCTGTGCTTTGCAAAGAACATAGTGCACTTGCTCACTTGCTGTGAGAGCCTTCTTTTCACTGCAAATACTCTTGGACTAACACATGGCTGATTTACAGCCTGACTTCAAGAGATTGTACAGGCCAGTAAGGAAATAGTTGAGAAAATGTTGAAGACTAAACGCTCACTCTTCACAAAGTGCAGATCACCTGTAAAGAAAGTCCTGACTAATTTAAATGTTGCCTGCTAGATTACATATTCTCTCTGCTTTATGCAGATGATTGGAACACAAACAAAAGTGTCAAGCTAAACCATCCCAAGCCAAGTCCTGGGGTGATGAAATGAAAACATTTATGCCAATTTATATGTGTGGGGAGTTCATGGTTTGCTTTGGGTGCTCTGGAATATCTGTCGTGTCTGCTCCAGCCACGAATATGATGATTTTTCTGACTGATTAAAGTGCAGTAGTGTATAAAATGTTCTAACAGCCTCACTAAAGCCATGAAATGAACCTAATTTATGGTTTTCAAGCAAGTTGTGGGACTGATACCACAATCTCAGCTCAAGCAAAACTCTTCCCGATGTGCTGGGCATGGCTATAAATTCAAAATGCA
This sequence comes from Heliornis fulica, assembly GCA_013399135.1. NCBI lineage: Eukaryota > Metazoa > Chordata > Aves > Gruiformes > Heliornithidae > Heliornis > Heliornis fulica. The sequence goes on along the minus strand of VXBZ01009634.1, from coordinate 627,382 downwards.
GTGCCAGGCTGGGTTGGAGGCTGTCTGGCAGCTACCTGTGCCGCTACATGGATGTTACTTGGAAGCAGACAACTAAATGTTTCGCATTTTTTATGATACAGTGTGGAACATGTTGGTTTATTTCTTGGCAAGAAATACTTCGGCATTAACAAGGAAACTGCCTTCCCCTTCAGAACATGACAGGTATCTGTCTCTTTAAAATGAGATGTTAAAGCACATTTTGCTTTGATCAGCTTTCATTTATGGGGAAAAGAAAATGATAAATTTAAATAGACTTGAACTACATTATCCCTTTATGGGAAACCGAGCCCTTAAAAATGGTTAATCCCTCCCTTAATGTGGACCAATACAGTATTGAATTCCTGTAGATAACACTGTGAAGTCATGGTGAAATCTGCTGAATACTCCTAACAGCCCTTTACAGGAGTATTTTATTTTTAAATCTTTACTTTCTCATGCTGACTGATGGCTGATCACATATTAGTCTCTTTTCTGGGAGGGTAGAATAGTAATGTCTTGGGTGAAATACGCCCTTAACAGCTTTTAAGTATGTATGTTTGTGTATGAAGTACCACTAAACATCCTTAAGTATTTGTCTGCAAAAGCAAGCAGACTCAAAATGATAACCAGCAGCTCTGGAGAAGCAGTCATCTCCCTGCAAAGTTAATTGGGGCTGACCTGACATTGAACTTCACAGAAGTGGTATCTGAGGAGAAACTCCCACATTGATTCTTAAATGTCTTGATAAGACCTGACAGTAAGAAAGTGCCTACTCCACCTAGCTCCATCTGTACCTATTAGAGATGGCTTTTGCAGGGCAAAAAAGCCATCTGTTTCTAGAAGTCAAACCAAAGTGTCCTTTTATGCACTAATCAATAGTCTGCTTCAATTCACTAGTCCCCTCCGGTCAGCAGGATTTTCTCTGGTTTTCCATGGTCGTTGAAGCTGTAGCGCAAGGAGAATCTTACATACAAATTACAATTTACGTACAAATTACAATTTGAATAGTCCCAGAAAGCAGGACCAAAAAAATATAGGGAAGTTGCAAGGTATAGGCTTGCTAGTTTAGAAGGATGTGCAACTTAGAAAATCACCCGTTTCATCTTGTTTCTTTAGAATAGTTTAATAGCTCCATCACCTTTCTAAGCATCCCTTACTCTTGCCTTTGCTGATATGCTGTGAAGAGCTTGAGGTGGTCCTGTTGAACATGGGACAAAATAACCCATAAATGACAAACATCAACTCATACAAAACTGATCAGAACCAACCAAAAGTCTTCTTGTTGTGCAGCTGCCCTGATGAAGTTTCTAACTTGTATCCTCTTTTCCTTCAGCTTGCAAAATCTCTTTATGTACATCAGCTCTCCTACATCACAGTTCTGGTCTCTGCAGTCCCCAAGGCTTCGGGTCCAGTCCTATTTCTACTTATATTACTATTTCTTATTCACTGCATTTGAAGATTAATTTTTACTAGTAAAGCAGAACTGATCCTTCTTTTATAACAGTAAAAATGCCTGCTGTGAAAGGCTTTTCCTGTCAGCAAATGACAAGCCGAGTGTGGATATGGGGATGAAAACTATTCCAACTGATGGTTAAACTCCCAGAAAATGCTTTTCTTCCCAGTCATCGTTGCTTGTATACGACACACAGTAGCTATTCCTGCTGCTGCAGAGACTCACTTCAGAGTGGAAGGTTTCCAAGAACACTTCAGCCAGCAAAGCCGATGGCCTCGAACGCACGGGCATGCGGGATGGCATGTGCAAACAGCCAGAGAGTAATTCTGAGCATTCCTAGTCCAGTGCAGGGAATCTTTACTTCTAAATAACTTTCTGGAAAAGTAGACTTACATAATTTGATAAATCCCAAACATTAGAATGAGAATGGAAAAGAATAAAATTAATTTACCTTAGAGATGGTTATAAAATATAGTGTAATTTATTTTTTGCTAACTAGTCACTTCTCTAACATCCACTATTAATGCAGACTTTAGAATTAAGAGGTGCTCAAGGCACTCTTTCTTTTGATCTCTCTGTCAAGCTTTGCATTTGTGCTCTGGATCTCTTTAAAGTCTTTAGGTTTCTGTTTATTTTAATAATTCAGCATCTAATATAATTCTAAACCCCAATTGTCTTAGAAAAAATAATAGCAATTACTATACTTTGAAGGTCTGTAACCAATCAGTTGATGCATATAAGAAAACTGCCAAAATAAGAACCTTGACAAAGGACCACAATATTGTACCTCATCAGGTGCTCTCATCCCAAATGTGTTAGAAGAAATGTAATTCCACAGAAATTAGTTATAATATCTATAGAGGTCATTTTAGATCTTCATTAACAGCAATCTTAAGGCAAGGCTTTTGGACAAGGGCTATTCAGCCATGTATTTAATTGCTGTGCTGAATCTGGGCTTCTGTTTGACAATTGAAAGACGGTCATCTTTTTCAGAGCTCAGCACAAAACTGCATATGAGAAAAACACACCCAGAACCCTTGCTGGAGCTGCTAAATACTACTGGGGCATACACAGTGGAGAATAAGGATAGATAATAGTGCATCTAGAGAGTATCCAGCAAGAAAAGGCTCAGGTCTGATGGCCCATTAGAGTCCTAATTAAAATTAGGCACAAAATATGTCTAATTGCCTTATCTGATTTCATTTTGGGAATCTCAGGTCTTTCAGGGTAGAATGCAAAATACTGTTATATATTTTAAGAGAACACCAGGTTACCCCCAAATCGCAAAGATGGTGAATAAGGAGCCCTGACTCCCAGTCCAGTGAGCAGCACTCACTTCATCTGCCTGGATAATGATTATTTGCAGTGCAGAAGGACTAAAGCGCAGCTCTGCAGGAGAATGAGCACAGTGAAAATTAATGTCCCTATCTCTCCCACTTACCATCTAACCTGCATCGTGGAGTTAAGCCTCACTGTGATTTGGGTCATTCATAGCTCCTAACTTCCCTTCTAAATTTGGATTAGGGATTGAGCTGGTCTTTTAATAAAGCCCCATCGGTGAGAGCACTTGGTCTGGAGGAAATGATCGGAGTTGGGTTGTTCTCACCTCTGGCTGAGAGGGATAAAACTCATATCCCCTCTTTCTGAGGAGAAATGATCTAACCACAAGCTACTCAGCGTGCTGTTTGGGGAATCTTACTCCAGACTTCTCCTGCTCATGCTGTCCTGACGTGAAGTTACAAGCTGTTTAGACAGCAGGCCAAATGGCGCCTGACTTTACAGCCCTGTGGTGAGGACATGCCCCGGACAAACGGCATCCCACAGTCCTATTTTCTCCCTCTCTAATAATTATTCTTCAAAGAGTCATGGGATGGAAGGTGAACCTGTGGTGGGTGGCGTTGCCCACTGGACTGATGTCACTTGGGAACCCCAGACAGCTGCAGTGACACCCTGCATTTTCACCCGTGGCTGAGGTCGCCTCATTGTCAGCCTCCTGTACCCCCAGAGCAGTCAGGATTGGGGCTCAGGGAACGCTTCTGTGACTGTAATGAAGGCTGTCTAATTTTAAATCTCTGTGCAGCTCTACTCATTTCATTTTGCTTACACTTTGTTCTTATTCTCGGGGCAAGTTACTGTACAGCTAAAGCCAAAAAAATAAACCGGGAAAGATAAGAGGCTGAAAGTTAAGATCATTCATGCGTTCCTTTCATGGCAAGGCACATGAGAAGTAGGTGAGAGGACAAGAGATAAGCACAGTGAAAGCTGCAATGGCAGCCTTGGCTTTGAATCTTCTCTAGATTACAAATCTGTCACACGTTGTTTTCATTTGAAATAGCATATATGCAGAAATCAATGTTTAATAATGAGAATGACAAAATGTAATTTATGTATTTATCGGCAGGTGAGATGAACTGTCAAAAGTGTCATTACTGATATTAAGTCCCAGAGTATTTTTTACATATGCACAGTTCCACGGGCTGTCAATGGCAATGCGTAGCGTTTATAGGAGGTATCTGTGTGCGTGTCTTTGTCTGTAGCAGCATGATGATTCCATAATGTATCCAAAATATTTGTAACTCAGCATGGTAAAAATAGACAAATTCTCTCATTCGCTTCCTCTCACCCTCTGTGTTTACCTGGAAGACTATGAGAATGCAAGCTGTAATTACACTGGTCCACCTAAAGGGAACAGACACCGTCACCGAATAATTTCTAAGCGTTTCTTTCGAATCATTTCAAGGGGAGAGTTTTGTACGCTGAGACCCAGGGTGACTAACTGTTGATTTTTCATCATCCCTCGTGGCTAAATTCATGGAAGTCAGTGGGAATCTTCCATTGACTGCAGTAATGGTTGGATCAGTCATTAGTACTTAGTTTTGTCAGTGATCCTTTTTTTTTTTTTTTTCACATAAAGCCATTGATGAAGTTTGGTATGAATCCCTAACTGCTTTCAGACAAATTCTGGCATGGTAGAAAGGATGGGGAGGAGGAGAGAAGCAGCAGAATTTGTGAAGATGGATGTTTTCTTGCCATTAAATGGATGGGACTATGAAAGTGTCATAAAGGAGATAAAATTTACACTTACCTGGAGAGCAATTAATGTATATGAGCTATCATTTTACTTGTTCAGTGAAACCAGTGAGTTTGCTTTATTCAGTACAGATTGAGATGTTACTTTTTTTTTATCTGTGGGTATCTTTTTTTCCTTGTTGGTTACTATCTGGATGTAGCCAAAGAGATCAGAAATTGTTATTACAGGCTATTGTGCTTAGCCAGCTCCTATACTGGTGGACAAAGTCCATCTGATTAAAATAAACCCACAACTCCAAAAAAGCAACAAACCAACCTTGAAAGGCTTCAGCAAGAGAGAACTAAAGATATACTTGACTGGGTCAGCATCAGGGCTGTCTCTCAGCTAGAGAGAAGCAATGTTTGTATAATTTGCCCTCTCCACCCCTCCCCTCTGAACTCTGCCCTCCCAAAGCATACCATAATGATGGACAAACTTGTAGGTCATTTCAAAGATCTGTTAGAGTTCATGGTAATTTTGGGCACCGGAATCTGATCCTGAAATGTACATCTGCACTGGTAATTTTGTTACCAGCACCTCCCATCTTATTGGCAGAGAAATCAAATGTAAAATGGCAGAAAGTGAAAGAAAATGTAAATGACTCATTTAGGCTTAGGAAGTTTCTGGGGTAGGATCAGAAGAACCAATGGGAGAAAAATTGTTGGAAAAAGGGAACAGAAAGGGGGCTGACAGAATCCAGGGATACAGGGAGGGAAATAGAGAAGTGAGAGGAGGAGAAACAGGGAAGTGGCAGAAGAAAATGGAGAAGCTGCTGTTTTAAAAAAATGAGAAAGGTGACTATTCCTGAAATAAAGTAGGAAATGGGTTGTCTGAAAGGAGATAATAAATGGAGTTAGAAGGGTAGCAATGGAAAGAGGCAGTAGGAAAAAGTAAGCTGAGAGAGAAACGCAAGGAGCAAATAAATCGTCTTCATTGTTAAAGAATAAAAGAAATTAAAATAGTGCACCTCCCTCCACAAGGCACAATCTTAGCTGTTTGAGTGGTATTAAATGTAAGATGGTAGCAGGGTTTGCTGTACAGCCTCTGTGAGTGTCTGTCTTCTGGATGTGGTTTTTAACTCCCCTCAATGTTTTGACCTCTTACTCCCCTGTAGAGATGCAAACCTTCCAGAGTGAATTAGATCCTCATTATTATAGGCTTGGGTTCTGGTTTTTTTCCAGTCACTTTTTAGAGAAACTCTTGGAAGTGGTCCACAGATGCCCGAGGGGCCCCCAGACAGCAGCTGAAAAGCCCCGAGCTGGGTGGGGATGGCTGATGCTTCTTCTGCTGCAGGTGAGTCCCATTGCTCAAGCAGTAGCAAACTAAACCGTGAGAAAAAAAATAGTCCCAAGTTTCAACTCTGGTGTTAGTCCAGACAGATAGAAAAACAACCTCAAAACTAGCTCCTGTTTTGTGGACCAAGGGAGTTCCCCAATCTGAATCTACATTGTTTCGGATCTGGATATGCTAGACAGCAAAAATCATGGTGAAGGTCCATTCCCATCGCAGAAACAGAGAATGCTTTTGGGGCAGAGTGAAAAAAAATGATTCTGTGCCGAATTTACAACACGATAACACTGAGTTCTGGAAAGCTCTTTCTTGTATATGTGCCATGCAGGGAAAAATTTGACCTGTCAGAGTTATAGTAATTTCAAAACAAAACACAACTAAAACAAAGCACAGAGAGAGAGAGATGGGTTTTACTCAAGATATCACTACTCACTTTCTTGTTTACATATCATCATATTTTCACCAGACCAAATAGGTTTAAGGTGCATGACTATAAACCAGCACAGGATCTGGAGGGGATGCGGGGATTTAAATTGTGTTACTCTGACTGACGCCCTACAGCCGCATAAAGGTTAAGACAGGAGAGAGCTCTTGCTGTAAGGGTGTGAGTCTGTTGCTTTGTATAATGATGTCTATAGCTCTGCTTAGCAAGAAGACATATTTTAGCTTTAATCAGATACCCACATCATGTGAAGCAGTGTCAGGGGATGTGGAGGCAGGATTTGGGCAGATAAAGGTAAATGAGAGAATTCTTTACACCAGAGACTTACGGAGAGCTGCCAGGACCACACTGTGGGGTGGTATTCAGCCTAATGTCCCTACAGAGACAGAAAGACCCAAGAAGTGATGGTCCTCTGTGATAAGCTGTTGTACCTGACATAAGGGAAAGCAGAGATGATGAGCGTGAGTGTCACCTTTGCAAAATGACAGCTGCTGCCGGGGACTGTCCTGGGAAGCTTGTGATGAGAGAGAAAAGAAATGGAATGTGAATGGAAAGGTGAACGTTCAGAAGGAGGCAAATGAAAGGTGTTTTGTGAGATGGAAAATGAAACTGGCAAAGAACATCAGAGTGTGTAGTGGCCGTAGCAGGTTTTACTTTAACTTCCTGGTAGTCTTAATTATTTATTACCTTTTTAATTTTTTTTTTCTAACTGGAGTGTGATCCTACATCTTTAGTGCATTTAAGTTAGTTTTGATTTTTAAATGGAGCAAGATAAAACCTATGTGACACAGTGGAACTAAGTTTATTTTTCACTGTGGTTTCATTTTCTTTTTTCACTGAAGAATTTCAAGCTGGGACATGTTTCAGTGGCCTAATCTTAAACGCGCACAGGAACGGTCTCTCTGTTTGCTTTGCAGGGAGGAGCTGGCTTGTTTCAGGAGTAGTTCAAGAATGAACACAACTGGTTTGCCATCAGGTTTTTTTTGTACCAGCTGAAGCTCATGGGAAATACTGGTACCAGCAGTGGTGAAGCAGCATTTTTTAGCAAACAAGTCTCTTGGGCTTTATTTTTGTATAAAATAGTACGATTTCAAAACAAGAGCAAAAAAAAAAAATCTGCCTTTTTCATGAAGTGTTGTGATTGTTGAGTAGGTGACAGGTACCCTTAAGCAACAGGATAACAACACTTGGATTTCCAAGTAACTTCTACTCACAGTGAATAAAGGAGCTACTTTGTCCCTGCTTTGTTATTCTGTGACATTGCTCTGCTTAGCTAGAATTTCTGTAAATAAAATCCCACTTCTAGCACAGCTAGCTAAATATGAATGGATGGTTGCTAAATCCCTGTCACAATTACAGCAGGCACCTGGTCATGGCCGCTAGAACTGATGTTGCTAAAACATTTCCACAATAACTTCATGCTCAGGACTTTCCAAACAATTATCTTTTGGGAAGAAATTTTCCACATTTGGCCTCTGCTCGAGAGGGATCTTTTTTTTCTCCTAGGCTTGAGAAAAACGATGCCAGCTGTTCTTGAACACAGCACACATTATAAAGTTATGCCTCTGAAGTAGAAAAGAACTTCACAGGCTGCACCGAGCTTAAATGCAGAGCTCACTCTAGGTCCTTCTGAAGAGCAAAGTTTTTGCCTGGCATTTTATACGTGTCATTGATTTACCCGGTTTAATAAAGATAAGGCAATAAACATGTTTTGAAAGAGCTGAGAATGATTTATCTATAGGTGAGTGCCTGAGCCTACAAGCAAGAAGAGCCTGCAGTTTTCAGGAGCTGTAAACCAAGAGCTGCCAGGTAGGTCAGAGGAGCTCACTCCTGCCCTTTGCAAAGTGCACTTCATTGTTTGAGGAGAAGAGGGAGAAACTGCACCTTTCACAGGAGGAAAGCCAGCAGCACTACTCCAGACTCCTTCACTTCCCCACCAGATTTTTTTTTTTTAGTTTTCCCTTAGAAGCAAACAATTACATGTATTAAAAAAGCTGAGATTACTACTCCTCTCTGTGCAGCCAGTGTGTGCATTTATGTATATACATAGACACCAAGGCAGCCACATGTCCACAGAGGGGAGATACAGATGGACTTTCAAACTAGTACCAGAAATTGATGTCCTGTATAAAATGTTCTGAGAAATTAATGCATCTCAGAATTTACCACTTGAGACACATTACCCCTTATCAAAATACAGCCACATTGAACATTACTAAATTCGTTAACCAGCTGAAGCAAGTGCTTGATCAGGGTATACATTTTATATACGAAGGTATATATTTTATATATATGGTTAACATATTGGTTTAGTTAGAACATCCCGAAGCTTGAAAAGTCTGGTTCTTCCATGCTTAGTACAGAGGCTCAAAGACAGTCTTAACGACCAGTTTGCATGTATTCTATATAGAATATTATCAAACTGAATAACACTGTGCATCTCTCCATAAGCCTTCTGTGTCTCTCCTGGGTAAATGTTTTTTGATATATCTTATTTTTCCAGCACTTTGGAGGCTGTTAGGAGGAAATTTCTGACGTTTAACAAACCAGGAAGCTGTGGAAACAAAAAAAAAAAAAAAAAAGAGAGAACAGAACAAAACAAAACCCCCTTTGCCACAGCCACCACCATATTTCCCTCTCGCCTATAGGGACTCCTTGGTTTTCCCTGAAATCATAAGGAAATTGTGTGCCGTTGGGTTTTAAGAAAAGTTGGTGGTTGGTTTGGTTTTTGGGGTTTTTTAAGTGTTATTTTTAGTTTTCTGTAATTTCATTAAACGGAACTTTCCCCCCTCAGAATAAAAACCGAAGCCTTCCTCTTCATGTAAATGAACTTTTAGCTATCTTCCAAAGCGGCGCGGAGGGGGAAGGCAGTGAGAAAGGGTGTGTGTGTTAAACAGTTCTTCCCTGTAAATACGATCACATTGTTCTGTCCTTTCGAAAACGACACAGTTCGCAATTTAATTTTTTTTTTAATTATTTTTTTTCCCCGGCCGTGAGAAGGGCTTTGGTTTACTCTCGACAGAAAAACGGCGCGGAGAAAAGACACCCATCCTCACCACACCACCCCCCCGAGGTTTAATGAAAAAAGAGGGGGCCGGGGGGTAGGTGGTGTGTGTGTGAAGGGGGAGAGGGGACAGGGGCTGTCGTGGTACCGGTGGATACTCCTGCGTGGGTTCCTGCGGTGCCGCCCGGCACGGGCCGAGCCGAGCCGGCGGGGAAGCCTTGCATCACCGCCACAGGCTCCGCTTCCCTCCTCCCTCTCTTTCGGGGAGGCTATTAATAGCATGACATCAGCCCGGGACTCGCCGCCAGAGTAAATACCAGCGCTGCCCGCTCGGCTATATAAGGGGGGTGATGCAACCGGAGCGAGAGGCAGAGGAGCGGCGAGCCCCGGCGAGAGCTGCTTTCCCGGAGGACAGG
>VXBZ01009634.1:595500-617570 GCA_013399135.1 Heliornis fulica | reverse complement strand
CTGCCTCCAGATGTGAGCGCCGGGAGGGAGCCCGCCGAGCCTCCGGCTCGCCCCGGGGCAGAGTCGGCAGCGCCGCTCGGCACCGCGCGGTGGCGGCCTCGGAGGGACGCGGANNNNGATGCCGGAGCGCGGCCGGGCGTCGGCGGCGCCGCGCCCCCAGAGGGTCCGCGGAGGCAGGGACTGAGGAGCCGTGGCGAGCAGGGCCGTAAGGGGCCCCACACACACACCGCTGCGTGTATCTGTAACTGTGCCTCTCTGTCCGTACACCTATTGTATCCACGTAACGTGAGCGGGAGCTCTCGGTGGGAGCCCCCGGCGTCCGCTTTTCTCCCTGTCGCCGTGCCTTGACATGAAGAAGATCAGTTGCTAAACTGTTGCCTAATCAAGTCAGGCGTGACACAAGAGCAAACTAGTTTCAGAGAAGGAGTTTCCTGTTGGAAATCAATTTTCCTCCTGGTAATAGCGATTGAGAAGCTGGAAGGTGGTAGAAAATGGTTCTGGAGTGATGTGAGATGTCAGAAAGCTTAAGGTCAACCAGCGTGCGCAGGGGTTGTGAACTGTAATTGCTCTTAATGCTGTTTAAGATTAACCTCAAGGGTTATCGGGGTTTATTGCATCAGCACCAGAGGAAAAGGAATTTGTATGAAGAACCAAAACCAAGAGGCACAGTCTGCCATCTGAAGCTAAGCGCAAAAAGTAGTCGCTTTTAACATTAACGAGGAATGCCCTTAAGCAATAGAAACGCACAACTAGGAAGTGTGTCCTGAAATTAAAACTTTGGCAGGTGACATGTGAAAGTTCACTGTAGATGGAAAGGACCATCAGCTAAAGAGCAAACAAAAAGTAGGAGGACAACAAGTTAATAAAGCTGTTGGAATCTACCTGAGTTGGGGGGTACCATTAATAGGAAAGCTGTTCTCTTTGGAGAACTCCACAACTATGGATAAAGTATCGAAGCATTAACTCATGCCAGGAACAAGCTGTGCCTTAATGGTTGCTGGTCTCTGAAACGTTCAGCACCGTCAGTGTCAGTAACTTCAGAAGGACTCAAACCAGCTTGGAGCTGAGATCCATGTGCAGGGTCTAACAAAGTAAACAGAGATCGTATCAGAGAAGTCCAGATATAATGACACTCTTAAGCCTCGGTATTCTTATTCCCCAGCCTTTACAAGCCCAGAGAAAATGAGGCTGTGCTCTTGGTGGTGTATGGACAGGGATACAATTTGTACGGAAACTGGGGAAAAAAGGAAGGGCAACCTCTTGCACTCTTTTCAATAGCAAAATCTAATTTTCATTCCTGTAAAACATTTCTAAAAGCAGATTTGCTCCGCAGAAGTTGGAAAACATCTACCTTGTTGTTTTGTAACTCTGACAAAAGGCTGATTATTTTTGTTACTTATATCACAGCAGCTCCTGATGATCTCGCAGGTAGACTGGAACCCTACCCTCTTAGGCACTGCCCAGAAGCCCTGCCCCAAGAAAGAGCCCCAAGCAAAGCAAACCAGGGGCAAACGACTCTGCAGAGCTCTCGGCAGAAATCCGTCCACAAGCCTCAGTCCCCTGGCAGGCCCTCCCTTCCCTAAAGTCTGAGTAAATAGAGATGCCTTTCAGGATGTCTTGGAAGGTCAGGGAGCTGTTCAGGCAAGAGAGCAGCAAGTCTCTATAGTCAAGGACACTTCTCCCTCTGTGCTTCCCCTCCCTGGGGGCACCTTTCCATTCCTATTTTTTATTTTATTTTTTTTACATTAATGACAGATGGATGAAAGTACCTGAGGATATTATAATAGAGTTTTAGTGGTTCTCATGGTACCTTTTGCACTAACTAGTAGATATCCACAATTAGCACAGTTTCTCAGACACGTTACTAAAACACAAACATTCTTGGTTTCCTCTAGTGCTGCTGCTGACCTTAATTAAAAGCCCACCTAAACTGAAAAATAATTGAAGAAACCACCAGTGCTGGTAAATTATTAGCCTGATTAATAATTTTGTAGGCTGGAGAAATGGTCATTTAAGACTCCTGGTTTGGTTGAATTATACGGAATTAACTTTGTTGACTGAAGCCATTGCTGGAAGTCAAGGAGACTGACATTCAGTGAAAATACCTAAAATCTCTGCTACCAATGAGGTGCTCGGTGTCACCTGGAATTAGACTGTTTACATGAGTTCAGTGTTTGACTGCTGAAAAATTATAAATAATGATGGGAAGACTTTAACTGGAAATTGTAGGGCTATTTCTGACTTGTTGGAAAAGAATAACTGCTAGCTTTCTGAGATTATAGGATTAAACCGTATCAGTACTTTAAATGTGACTCATGAGCAGGGGCTTTCTGAAAAGAATTACATAAATTTCCCAAGGTCTTTCTGAATAACAAATTGTTCCAAATAATTTCCTCATCTTTAATAACTATGGGTGAAATCCTGGACCCACTAAGGTCAATATAAAAAGTCTTTTTGGTCTCACTGGGTTCAGAATTTCATCCCCTTCAGCTCTTCCATTGTGAATGGGTGAGGAAGAAGCAAGGAGGTCTCTGCAGCTGGACACAGAAATATCTGCCAAATGGCAATTTGCTGACATCACATTTTTATATACACCTCACTTAGCGAAGAACCAGGTTCTACTCTACAGAATCACAGAACGTTAGGAGTTGGAAGGGACCTCGAAAGATCATCTAGTCCAATCCCCCAGCCTGAGCAGGATCAACTGGATTAGATGGCACAGGAATGCATCCATATTGGTCTTGAATGTCTCCAGCGAAGGAGACTCCACAATCTCTCTGGGCAGCCTGTTCGAGTGCTCTGTCACCCTCACAGTGAAAAAGTTTTTCCTTATATTCAGATGGAACTTCCTATGTTCCATCTTAGACCCTTTTTTTTTTTTTTTTTGCACCATTCTAGGTTCACAGTGTATTTGTAGCTATCTCTGAGCAGTCTTCTTGTCAAGGCATGTGACCCCAAACATTTCTTTCTGGGTTACTGAAGTAGTGTATGGGGAATTACTCAAATCCAGGTTGACCATGTGGAAATTTAGCTTAACCACAGTGCTACCTCAAGGCAACTATTTGCTTACCTGCACTAGGTTAATTATGGTTGACTGTGCTTTAATTATTACAGTTCTAATCAAGAGTAGATACAACACACTGTAACTACTCACACAGCGATTAAAAAAACCCAAAACCTACACACCAAAGAAAGTTGGAAAACCAACATGATAAAATCCAATTTAATACAATTCGCTTTATGAATGAGGGAAGTAATACAACCTGTTTTCCTATGGATTTGCATCTTTTGTCCCTGGGGACACTGCCAAAAAATACAGAGTTTTCTTCCTGACCTCTCGTCTCACCTTTTTGGGGCAAGAGGTAGTTTGTGTTGTGCAGTGCTGGGCACATAAACTACCTCGGTTATCCACGATGTTAGGATGGCCAACAGATGAAATTTGCCTCTTCCTCCCTCAGTGGAATCATCAACTTTCACAAAGCATATAGAGGGGCTCGGTCCCTCCAAAACTGGCTAAAAAAATTAATAAGAATGACTAAAAAGAGGAAATTATATTGCACTGTTCAATAGATTCATTTTCCTAGGAAAACTACCGGAAATGAGGTTCCTCTTTGGGTCTCCATTTGCATAATTCCCCTGAAGTCTCTTCAGTCACACTGTTTTATATCAGCAGGAGCTCTGACCATAAATATTTAAGAATTTCAAACCTCTCCTTGAGAGCACATGAGGACAGTTTCAGATTTTACAACAACTTTAACAACAATAATATTCCTTTGCTTTTGATTTTTGGTTCCTTTTTCTCTTACTAGTCATTCGGTTCTCATTTGCCACATGTTAATAGTTTAAAACTTGGAAGTATGTGTACGTACCCACAATTTTTTCCCCAAGTTATGTTTCAGAAAGACCTAGATATTGTTTGATGTGCTGATGCTATAATTGGTCTTAAATACCAGTTTAAAGCTATCCTAAAGAAGAAGATTTTACTAGTGACCAAATTCTTAGCTGCTTGACTCTAGTGAGAGATAGAGGTATGGGGTCTGAAGTAACGCAAGAAATATGTTTCACATCATGAAATATACCTCTAGGAAAATTTGTCTGCTTTTCTAAAGTTGTTGAAATACTATTATTATTATTATCTCTTTTTACCTTTCAGCAAAATGATGGTCCAACACTCAGGCCAGGTATCTGCATTAGAAGTGAGCGCCTCGGCAATTGTTCCCACTTTGTCCCCCGCAGGGTCACTGGGGTTTGATGATTTCACAAATCTAACCCCACTGGTGAAAGAGGAACTGAGGTTTGCCATTCAGAACAAGCGTCAGTCCCACAGGATGTCTTCTACATTGGACACGGTGACCGTTTCTGAAAGGCCAATTGAAACATCAATCATGAAAACAGAGGTATGATTTTTCAAACAGCATTTCAGTGTGGATGGTTAATTGCCCAATAACATTTCACCACAAGGCCAGTAAATATATCAGACAGTACTCTCCACCATACTTGATCATTTTAAACCTGCTGTCTGCCTTTCTGTTAAGCGTCTCTAGGAAACCCTCTGGTATCTCTCATTTCCCTTAAGGCCTATAGTTGGGTATTTTATTTTTTACTATCACCCAAGGTCAACATTTTATAGAGATTAGAGCAAGCATTAATCTGGATTCCCTGTCTACTTGTGGTAGAATTTGGAATAAGCCATTGCAGCGTTTCCTCGGTGAGGACACCATGCAGTAGGACCCATGTGGACTACACCTAGGTAGACACAGCCACGCTATGTCCACACCAGGCTTTTACTTTACAATAACAGTCTTCATAAAAAACATATTTCTCATATAATGTAGAGAAACAGACAAAGTTAGGGAAAGAGTTACACCTTGGGCTGAGCCTCCACAGAAAAGAAAACAAAGCTTGAAGGAGCCCTTTAATATCACCTTTTTGGTGCTGCCTTTGTTCACTGCACTCTTGCTGCCTCATTGATACCACACTGTCTCCTCTGCTTCCTGTGCCCCGTGCTCCTTTCCCTGTTTGGGAGTGGGGGAAGAGATGGAGGTGTGGGAGTCAGCTTGGGGAGACGTTTGGCAAGGGTTTTTTTGAGTGACATTGATTTAAAATGAGCCACACATGGATTATATCTATCCAAACTACAATCATGTTTTTATTGACAATTCTAATGGAGTCACTACCATTTTACTGTACAGCAAGGTCAGAATCACATCCTTACATAACTCATGATGTGAGGGCCAACGGCGCTATCCATGTTGCTTTTTAAAAGACAGAAATTACCAAAATACAGGCTGAGCATTTATGACATCTTACAGATCATGTGTATCTGTTGTTTTTTTTTAATGGGATAGTTTTCTCCTGAAGAGGATGAAAGAAAAAAGCGAAGAAGAGAAAGAAACAAAATTGCTGCTGCAAAGTGCCGAAACAAAAAGAAGGAAAAAACAGAATGTTTGCAGAAAGTAAGTGACTGGCGTGAACCATTCTTAATCTGTCACCCTGCCAGGATCTGAACTGACAGCAGAGGGACACTGGTGTAGTAGGAAATACAGAAGGATGTCACCCAAAACTCTGTGAACCCATCACAATATTAGCATTAAAGAAAATGAGCACCCTATGTACTAAACCAAACCTGGTTAAAACTGAAAAAAAGCAAAAGCATGGTAGGAGTGAAAAGAGGTTACTGTGTCAGTGCCCAGACTTGTGAATTCAAACACATACACCGAACATAAAAGAGAAGTAAAACCTCATTTCATGTACTATCTACTGGGGAGACCAAGAGCCTGCAAACACCAAAAAGTAATCTCCGACTTCTTTATGAATTGAGTGGCTTAGTAACTTATCCCTGAATTCTCTGGTCTACTGCCCCAATGGTGTCTTCACCTGCATCACTGCAGCATCAAGCCTAGTTTTGTTCCTATAATCAAGGGTGAGAGAGTGGGAAAGAAAAGCTGTGTCCTTACTTTGCTAGTTTAACATGGGGTTATGGATATGTCACATGATGTTACAGGGTGTTAACGAGAAGCATAGATAACTTCGGGCAATTATTTTGACTCAAAGGTTCAGAATAAGGTAACAACAGTGCTTTGGATGCCTTCTCTTGTAAGTCAATACAAACCTGAATTAGGCCTTTCAACTTTAGTTACACTTGTTTTAGAAGGTAACCAGCAGTCTGGGGTTTTTTTAGCCTAATATTGATTGGGAGAGGTATAGTTTCTCCATTACAGATCACTAAGAACATGTAATTTCTTTATCATCTAGCCACATGCTTTCCCACTAATAAGAGACTGCAGCTGTTAGATAAGCATTGCAATTAACTATTTGAACCACTCAGTCTTACAGTTGTGTCTGTCCTTTGTGACCAGGAATCAGAAAAGCTGGAAACTATCAATGCAGAACTAAAAGCCCAGATCGAAGAGCTAAAGAATGAGAAGCAGCATTTGATATACATGCTAAACCTTCACAGGCCCACTTGTATAGTTCGGGCACAAAATGGAAGGACACCTGAAGATGAAAGGAATCTTTTTATTCAACAGATCAAAGAAGGCACGTTACAAGGTTAAGTGGCATGACAAATACAGAAGTGTATTAACAACTACCAGAATCCATGGAGGATCTGACATAACGTGTAGGATTCTATTAGTCAAGAGCCTTTAGAAAGGGCAGATCGCTTTCTTAAGCGGGAAGAATCATTTTGGCTTGACAGCAATTCTTCCTCGTGGAAGATCTGGTCTCAATCAAATTGAAGAGTCTTCTGCCTCAGACATAGGTTTTGCACCTGTCATACTTGCTGTTCCTAGGAGCTACAGACAACAGCTTCAGAAGATTTAGCTCTCTGCTAGTGTACAGTATCTGCACTCACAACGTTTGTGCTAGAACACTATGACTTCTGACGATGCACATGGTACAGACAGCTGTGCTGGATGGACACTACTTTCCCTTGTTGCGGTAGGGAAGGCAGACTAAGTACTCTTAAAGTATTGAAGTTCCAGAAGAGTGGTTTGTGACAGAATGTACCGATATGTAATGTTGCAGTCTAACCTAACACACACACACACAAACACACAACAAGCCCTTAGTTCCAACTAAGCTTTGTCATTTTTCACAACACTTGTGTGGGGATTTGGGTTTGGTTGTTTGTTGTTTTTTTTTTTTTCTTTTCTATGACTCATCTCAGAGACTTGAATTGAAAAGCCTAGTAGGTGTGACAAACGTTTCTTGCAAAACATCCATGTAGCTAAGTTTGTGTTCTGTGAGCTGGAGCCCCACCTACTATCCTTTGGGGACTACAGGGTTGATTTTTTTTCCTGAATTGCTGAAGAGCAACTTGTACCATCACTTGGTGAACTGAACCCAGAGGAAATTTAACTATGGAAGGATATTGATAGAAGTTTTGCCGAGGTAGAAAACTGCAGGACTGAAACCCAGGCTCATGAAAAGTTTAAAAAAAAAAAAAATCTTAATCCTACAAGCCTTAATTCATGCTATTAACCCTCACAGGAGAGGTTTCATGGACTTCAGGGTGTCTGCTTATGCAGACAGCTCTTATAGGCATAAGAGCTCAACAAAGCTTTTTCCATTTTGGTCAGGATTACTTCCTTCAGCCAGATGATCCAGAGAGGGGAAAAAAAAAAAAATGTATGACTGCAGCTACTTTTCTTTTACATTGGAGTGGTAACTACAGTCCATCAAAAGACTCTAAAGGAGGCAAGAGTTTTGATGTACTAAATAACTGGTTTTATTTTTTTATTAAATACTAACCTTAGATGTGTTTGAACTGGTAGAAAAGCTGCTGGACAAAACAGTTGGAGCTAAGAGTGTTTAAATTCTGATGTTTCTGTGAAATTTTCAGATTGTTTAATCCTATAAAATATATCCTTACAATTTTTTGTAAAAGAAAATATTATCCTTATTTATCACTAATATCATAATGAGTAAATTTAATAAATACTGCAAGCAAGATAAAACTGAAAACACAAGTGTTGTGCTGTCTTTTTACTTTTATCTCTTGGTGTTTAATATTATATATTCCTAAACTTCACCAGTTGTATTTGAGACACCACTACTGAAAACACTTATCCTTTATCTGCTGATGAGACACAGAATATCTTGAATGATTAGGTGCAGAGATTGTACCTTCCAAAACTCTGTACCTCCATCAGTGGTGTCTAGCTGCTTAGTTTCACAACTGAAGTGAAACAGACAATAAGAATGGAGCTTACGGTACATAATATTTTACACCATACAGCACTGAAATTGTGGGTTTTTTTCTAAAGGCTAAACATAAAGATACCTCAGCCATAAATTTCTTCCCCTGCAAGTCCCAGATGAGTCTGTCTGTCCTTATATGATCCTTATATTCTGCAACAGAACTTCTTCACACATTTTCCTAAGATCTGGATATATTGTAATGTCCTATTTCACGTTTTAAAGATTTGTACTGAAAAGCAAATGTATCACAAAGATGACATACAAGGTCTGATTCTGTCCTGAGAATCCATTGTCTTTCTATATGTTGGAAGTAACTCCCTTTGACTTCAGTGAGAGTTTTATTCATGCCTCCTTGGCAGAGTTTGGAGCCTCTGCTGAGACTTCCCTGGCTTAGAAGGCAAGTTTCCCAGGGAACCGAGCCAGTGGCTTATTCAGAGAATGGATATACATGAAGTGTGTTACAATAACTGGTCAAACAATGTCCGCTGGTATTTGGCTTCTGTAAAGTGGAAATACAAACCCAAGGCATCACCCCAGTGCCGTACGCTTTGGCTTTGCCTTTTGTGCATCAAATACCAGCAGAGGAAACAGTTTGTCTCTTATGCCATTATCAAGTGTTACCACAGAGGCTGGGCTATAATGACAGAATTCATGTGTCTCCCTCTGGGAATGTATGGTGGCTTTTAACCGTATCACTGGTGACGCAGGCGTCATGCTTTTATTGCTTGATGTTAGTTCCTTAGCACGCCAAATATTAATGCGGTACCACTACAACTGTCAGAAGATAATCTATTTTTATTTCTTTATGTGTGCAGTCAGAGCTGCTCTCTACTGCTTGTGTGTGAGCACTGTAGAACTGATGGTACTTGTGCTCATTTGATTATGTCCAGGAAAAATGTTTGAAGAGCTGGACAGGAGCAGTATGTCACATGAGTTTTCTAAATGTATGCTTCATTCAGGAGAAACTTTAAAATGCATTAGAAGCAGTTTGTTTTCTATTCTTACATTTGTTTTGATACTTTAATAAAAAATTTAATATATATTTATTCACGTGTCATTTAATTCATTCTAAGTTTTAAGGTCTAAGGAGCAACTAGATTTTCTTAAACTACCACCAGGATGTTAAAACCCAAACACACTGTTCAGGCTTGCAACAATGAGTGTCTTGTAAAGTGAGACTGCTACTCTTCATGGCTTGTTAAGGCATAATCAAGGTTTTGTTATTATAAGGTTTATCATGAATCCCAGGCTAATTCTTTATTTGTAGCCTCAGGCTTAGATTGAAGGACTAGAAATTGGGATTCCTAAACATTTCCTAAACTTGCAACCAACCAGCTGACAGTTACTTCAGCTTTATGATTGCCTAATGGGTTTAATGCTTTTACCGCTCTGAAGTTTTAGTGTTTACAGATTGCTTTCTATGGCTACATGGAAGGTACCAAGTTAGTATAGCACCAGCTGGGCTTTGGTTTGTTTCTCCATGTGTTGGTGTATGTGTGTGGAGAAGCACGAGGAAAGGCGAACAAAATGTTCTGTCCTGCTTTTCCAAAACTAAGAATCTACGCCCTGACAGAAGGCCCTGTGTTTTGACAGCCGGTGATGTGGATGAAACGTTTGGCTTCAATCCTTTGCAAGCAGTCATAACTTGTAATACAGAGGTCAGATAGAAGGCCAGGAGCTCCAGGGACCAGGAAATCCATTGCACTATTGCAAAGCCTAGTTAAAAATACCAACTGGAAGGAAAATCTAGTCTACTATGAACCTGGCAGTAATGAATGCACCCTTTGCAGAGGTGCAGTCCCAGGACAGACATTCAGCCTTTCAAGCATTCTACAATAGCTGCTATCAAATTTTACTTTGAATACATGATTGTCTTCTAATTTGTCAGGTTTGTAAGTCAGCTGTCTGGCCTGTTTTAAAAAACCTCATCAACAAAATTAAGATTAAGAATTCCTGAACTGATATTTTATATTATTAAATGGTACAAGTTGAAACCATGAAGCCACCAATGGTCTCTGACAGGTTCCTAATAGCATAATTGATATTCCCTGAACAGAATAATTCATTTTCTCCTTAGGTCTTATTTTAGGTGCTAAACTGGTGTGTGTACAGGCTCATGCAGCCCCTAAAGCATGCTGGGCCTTACACCGTACATAAGTAAGAAGCATCTTCTACTTTTTTCTAGCTCTTCCCTCAGGGTAAATGAATAGTAATATTGAAGGTAGGTAGAGCCAATGATTTTTGCTAGGCTGGAAACATTTAAGGAGACTGAAGAGTAACAAATGTAAGTTCACAATGACTCTTCTACCTGGGCCAACAGAACGTGAAGTTATTAAGGAATAGTTTTAAAATCACCGATTCTTAGTTTTGCAAAAGAAACAGGATAATTTATGAGTAATGAAAATAAAACAATTCAGTCACTTGTTAGTAGTGATAGTTTTGAAAGTGAGTTCTACTTCATCTTTAAAAACTCCCAAATGCACCCGTCTGTCTCGCTCCCGCCCCCAGCAGAACACCGGACTGGGTCCAAGTCTCCTCCAGCCCAGCCGTTTCCATGGTTCATGTTTGCCCAGTGCCCCCAACTGGAGACCCTGAGAATCACACTATTTCACTGTGCGGTAAGGTTGGCTACGTTAAGTACATGGTAACATTCATTAGCTCGTAATGATACCAATCTAGTGTTTTCGTTTCTAGAACAGACATAATTCCTTCTTTGAAGTGTAGTTAGGGTCGAGTGACAATTAAAAAAAATTATCCTGTTACTCAAAGTTAATTTCCTTGGTGGACACTTTGAGTCAGAGCTGCTGACTTTAGTGATAAAAATAGTTATTTACTAATTTTCAGCTCTATTAGGTCTTCAAAGACGTAGCAGTTAAAATGATATTGGAGTCTATTCTTGATAGAACATCTGCCTGCATAGCTTTACTATTGCTGACAGTGATGCACAAACCAAAAAAACACCCAAGGTTTCCAGACCCCAAGCTAAGGGTACTAGAGCTGACATGCTGAGAAAAGTTATTAGGCCTGTGAAATGAATTAATAGAAAATGGAAACAAGCTGGTGCTGAAGATAGAATCTTCCCCCTTCCCTCTTTTGAGAATTTAGCAACTTTGCATTTCTAGACACAGCTGCAATAGCTGGTATGCCACCATGAGGCCTCACCTTGAGTACTGTGTTCAGTTTTGGGCCCCTCACTTCAAGAAGGATGTTGAGGTTCGGGAGCGTGTCCAGAGAAGGGCAATGAGGATGGTGAAGGGTCTGGAGAACAGGCCCTACGAGGAGCGGCTGAGGGAGCTGGGGTTGTTTAGTTTGGAAAAGAGGAGACTGAGGGGAGACCTTATTGCTCTCTACAACTACCTGAAAGGAAGTTGCAGTGAGCTGGGGGTTGGTCTCTTCTCCCCAGTAACAGGTGACAGAACTCGAGGCAATGGCCTCAAGTTGCACCAGGGAAAATTTAGGTTGTATATTGGAAAGAACTTCTTTACTGAGAGAGTCATCAAGCACTGGAACAGTCTACCCAGGGAGGTGGTTGAGTCCCCATCTCTTGAGGTGTTTAAAAGACGGGTAGATGCAGTGCTTGAGGACATGGTCTAAGGGTAGAGTTGGTGGCAGTAGGTTAATGGTTGGACTGGATGATCTTAGGGGTCATTTCCAGCCTTAAAATTCTATGATTCTATGCCCACGGGTATGCCCATACAGCAGATAGCACAGCAATACTTTCCTAAAAAGCTAGCTGAGTACTGGGAACGTCCCAGTGATGACAGCAAGAAACTCAGCACAGGCTAATTGATGCCACAGAGAGGATGAGCTCCCCATACAGCTGGAGGACAGGCTGCTGCTGGCATCTGAGGTAGCTCATTTAAAGCCAGCTCAGGTATCGTTCAGCTCCTCAGGTTGGCATATAGCTGCTGTTGAGTGGCTGCCTGCATTCTCAACTAAATGGCTCCACCAGTTCAGACCAGAGGTCCACCCAGCCCAGTTTTCTTTCTACAGCAGCAATCAGAAGCAGCTGTCCGAGGAAGAGTAAGAACAGGGTAAGTGTACGCTTCCTCTGGGTGCTGCCACACTATTTGCAGTTCATGAGTCACACGAGTTTGACATGACTCCTTCAGGTAGTAGCCTTCCACATGTCTTTCTCTCTAGAATTCAACAAGTTTCTCATCTGCAGCACCAGCATCTGCAGTAACTTTTGATGGCAAGTGTTAGAAAGCATTTTGTTTTCTTTTGACCCTGTTCCCCATGACTGTACTTGACAACCTCTCATTCTTCCACTTCAAGAGTGATGAAGAGATGTACACTCACCATGCCATTTTATGTTTTGCTGTATTGTTTCTTTTTTCAGGATATACAGTCACAGTTTATCCAGACATTATTTTACTTTTTTTTAGCCATTTTAAAGTCCTACCACAAATCATTTTTAACTTTCTTCCTATCCCAAGTAATTTTGTATCCTCAACTTTCTCATTTTACCACTATCTTACCCAATCTTTTATGAAAGTGTCAAGCTGTGCATGTACAGGTTCTGCTGAACTCCACTAGATGACCAGCCCCACTTAAAAGACCTCATAATTTACTCCTCCTCTTTTCTACCTTTTAATAAAGTCTGTATGCACGCATATGCATTTTCTCTATTCATAGAAACATTTGCTTCAAAAAAACCCAAAACCCAACCCTCTTTAGTGAGGGAATTTACTGAAAACTATTTAGAAATCTCCATAAGCTACATCTGCTGAATCTGACCTACACATCTGTTGACCCTTTCAAAGTGTTTCAGATGTGTCTAAGCCTGAATTAATTTCACTTTTCTTTTTAAGAGACAGATATTCTTCTCTCCACACACTTTTAGTCTTTGACAGCAATAGTGATACCATGGGTGTAAACAATCAAATCTACATTAAAAAAGAAAAAAATCCTCTGAAGAGAACAAGTACAACTTAAGCTACCTGTGAAACAGCAATATTACAGGCTGTTCTGGAATATGAAGAGGAAAGATAACATTTGGCAAGTTCACCCAACTCCAAAGTGTTTATTTTATTCCCAGAATTACCCACAATAGCTCAGTCAGTTTTCCTGGACACCCAGAAGACACTTTTCTGGGACAGAAGAGCACTTGTGCCCTGGATACCTTTATCCACACAGCTACTGCAGCCAAAATTCTCAATCCATTGGCAATTTCTTGGTTACAGGTTGAGACAGGAACACAGGAAATCAGTTGAGCAAAACCCGAGTATAAAATAATCCCCCTGCTGAACAGAGCACGGCTACCTTTCATCAGCATTAACAGGGATTAATTTCTCACCTGGCTTGGGTAAGCATAGCCCTCTATAGCATGGCGAGAGCTTCCCCTCTTGTTTTCATGTACCACAAGCATCGAAACTGAATCACATGGGACTCCTAACTCCCACATTTGTAGCTAATCCCTGTGGTTCTTGAAGCCCTCAGATCTGAAATGTGTGTGATGAGACAAGAAACTCATTCTTCATGACCACAGGGAAAGCCTTAAAAATATTACTTGTGTATATGAAGAAGTTCAGAAACCAAGAAAAAAATAAATTTAATGCATTAGACTGTTCAACATTTCAGTTACCAGTGTTCTGGTTTGTGGGTGGGGGTGCCTTTTTTAGCCAGGCTTTTTTAACATCTGAGTTTGGCCATATCATGTTCCTCTGATAAGAGCAAAGCTATCCCTAGACAGAGTAAAGGGTGACTGGAGAAACGAGCAACCAGAGCTAATTCTGAATGGTTAGGTCCAAAGAGAAATGCCTTGCTGTTAACAGCAAGAGAAAGGAGATTAAAAATGCCACCAAAACAACTCCTCACCTACCTTTCAAACAGTGCCACACCTCTCTGCTTCTAGCTAAAAGCACTGAGAAGCGCTCTATGCATAAACCTAACAGATAAATGTTGTTTCTTCAAAACTTCTTTTACCCTCCTACCCGTCTATGCACTGACCCTTCCCCTTTTCTAGAAGCTGTTACTCAAACAAACAGAATGTCCCAAAGCTGTTTTATGGCACAGAGCATAATAGTTTCCTTGAAGAGAAGGAAAACTATTCTACAGGAAGCTCAAGCAAATATTAAATCACACAAATATGTATTCAAAAGCAGGAAATGCCATTGTTGAGAGTGCAAGCAGAAGTTCAGCTCCGCTATCTTACCCATGAATGATGAAATACCCCCTAATCGTGTGACTAAAGTATTTCCTAATAAGATAATATTTCACACTTGTCCTCCTCTGCACACACAGGAACTTGCACAGTTTTGTATAGAACACAAAAAGAATCTTTTAAGAAAATGGCTACAAGCAAAGCACAACAAATAGATGTTGGATTCTTAGTCCCACGCATAGAAC
Organism: Heliornis fulica; assembly: GCA_013399135.1. Lineage (NCBI taxonomy): Eukaryota > Metazoa > Chordata > Aves > Gruiformes > Heliornithidae > Heliornis > Heliornis fulica. Next base: position 603,014 of record VXBZ01009634.1, on the reverse strand, counting down.
TTTGAAGACACTGTGGTTAGTAGGTTGAAAAGAGTTCTCCTCCCCCTCTACTCTGCCCCAGTGAGATCACATCTGGAATATTGTGTCCAGTTCTGGGACACTCAGTTCAGGAAGGACTTAGAACTCCTTGAAAGTGTCCAGTGCAGGGCCACCAAGATGATTAAGGGAGTGGAACACCATCCTTATGAAGAAAGGCTGAGGGAGCTGGGCCTCTTCAGCTTGGAGGAGACTGCGGAGTGACCTCATTAATGTCTATAAATATGTAAAGGGTGAGTGTCAGGAGGATGGAGCCAGGCTCTTCTTGGTGATGTCTAATGATAGGACAAGAAGCATAGAAAAGCTTTCATCACGAGGATGACAGCACTGGAACAGACTGCCCAGAGAGGTCATGGAGTCTCCTTCTCAGGAGACATTCAAGACACACCTGGACGTGTTCTTGTGTGACCTGATCCTGCTTTGGCAGCAGGGTTGTACTAGATCTCCAGAGGTCCCCTCCAGCTCCTAACTGTTTCTTTCCAAAGAAGCAGCTCTAGATCCTCAGGCTCTCCTTATGACCATGGCAGCAAAAGCAACTAGCACAGGTTAAGATGATAAATACTTCCAGCATCATATATAAAAGGAGGTAGGAGACTACTGAGTGTTTTCAGCTCTTGACATCGGGTACCTCTGTACAGGAGACCCCCACATGCAGTTAATCAGATCCTCACCTTTCCACCCTGAGGCAGGAACAGCAGATTCCTTGTCACCCAACCCCAGCCCTGTGAGCTGCAGGTACCCATCCCCAGGGGATGCCTGGTAACCAAGGGTGTTTGTTTCAGACAGAAGAGCATCAAGCCTGGCAACACCCTCTTGTAAGAACCACTGACTCAAGGGACAAGTGTTTTCCGAGACAGAGGGACACAGGAGAGTGTGGCTACAATCCTACATTTGCCTAAAGCATCAGCGTACCCAAGGCCATGCCTGAGTGGCAGAAGCCCCTGTGCAATGAAAAGAGCATACAAGATTTGCGTGGTTGCAAAAGAAATGGTAAGGGGCCAGGCATGGGGAGAGGTCTGAATCAACCTCTGGTTTCTCATCTTTCTGTCTCCTAGAGACTCCAGCCTAATGACTATGGCACATATGACATATTTAAATTCCAGAGTAACGATGATAGTTTCCATGGACAGAAATAAGTGCATCAGAGAAAGGCACATAACATGTTCAGAGAGCCCTTTTCTATCTCTTCCCCAAAATTTAATGCCATCATTCAAATGCATTGAGTCTTCCCCACCCCACCCCCCCAACACTTTAAGATGCATTTAATTATCTCATTATCCAAATAGCCCCCTACCAGCATTCATAATAGTTGGAACATATGTTTCTAAATCACAGCCAAGCTCATTCTGGACAGAACTAGCTCAGAAAGAGCAATGCAGCTATATCCTGGGAACTGGATTCCATAGAAAAGCTGACCTGTTGCATGGAAAATTAGAAAAAAAAAAAAAAAGAGTCTTTTGTAACTAAGCCCTTGACTGTGAACGTTCACAGACACCACACTCACTACAGGATCCTATTTTCTTTGCCAAGCCTCAGTTCTGCTGCTGAGGGACATGCAATCAGTGCCCTAGCTAGCCAGTTATATCTGGCATTTCAAGCTGTTCCTGAAGTAGGAAGGCATTAGTGTACTACTTCTGAGCACGCGAATGAAAGAAGGGTATGAACATTGCAAGAAGTGGATGATACATCCTACCAAAAAACCTGCTAGCACTGATAAGGCAGCCTGGGGTTTTAAAGAATGATTTCAGTGTCCGTTTCCAAGCCTCTGCCCTGTGCCATCTGCAGAGCCATTGTGGGGAAAACATTGGAGTGTTAATTTCTTAAGCAAAAGCACATGTAGCTCCCAAACGTGTGAGCCTGATGGTCAGACAGGCAAATTTCCACCCAGAGCATATTACTAGAGCTACAGTCTGTGCAGCCCCACATAACGAAGAGGCAGATGACAAGTACTGATGTTTGTTCATGCCCAGCTGAGAAGAAATTTAGGGTTAGGCAGTACAGCAATGGAACTAAATCCTTTTGGAGATTTAAGCACCATTAAGGTCCTTTAGTTCTTGAACTAAAATTCAAGCACTAAAGAGTATCTCTCAGAATGGATAAGCACATCCATTAATAAGGGAACAGAAGGCACTGCCCAGTTTCCTTTAAAACTAATTCTGAGTAAAACAGATAATGTTTTTAGGTCACCCTAGTAACATGACCAACATCACCATAGTAGCATCTTATATGGAAAGACAGATCACTCCAACCTCATGAAAAGGTAATTCTACTGCTCTGACTCATGGTAATAAATCCACAATCATGAAGTGAAATGGGCAGTAACCAACCATCCTGAGCTTCCAATGATGTCAGGTTAGTTGACTTTTCAACATGTCTACATTATAAAAATAAAATTCCCCACACTAAACACTGTGCTTAAATTTATAATCCCCTAATGTTCAGCCTGTTCTGAGCTATTAGCACAAAATTACTGCCAGAGCTGTGATATTTTAGAATAAATAGCACTTTAAAATGATACAGATGTTCAATGTGTATGTGCCCTTGAGAGTAGTGTTAAACATTTAAAAATAACCTCAGTGATTACTGGTGTGTTTGGATTTTGTAAGATCTAGGACTGGCACAGGACTCTGTGGTTCTTCTGCACCAAACCATGCATGGGATCTAGACTAAATTTCAGAGGGAGGCCTCTTTTTCTCCCTTCCAGGTTTCTACTTAGTAGGATTGTAGTGAGCTAAATTCAGAAGTGGGGTAGGCACATACATCTCCAAAAGCTTGATGGGTCAAATTTAACAGTGACTGAACAGCTGTATTCACTACAACCCAGGTATCAGTATCCAAGAGAAGCAAATCATTGACTTCAGTGGTTATTCTTCAGAGTATGCAAGGTGAGAGTCACCTTACAGGTAACATAAGCTGTTCACAGATAGGTGCTGGGCAGAGTGACACACACAAGTTTAACACATACTGGCTTGTACAGCAACTATAATATTCTCTGCCTCACAGCATAAAGCAACAATATAGATGGCAGTAGCAGGCTCAGCGAGAAGCATTGTGACAGCAGGATGTAAGTTCTTCCCTCTGAGCTCTCTATGATCTGTATCTGCCCTCCTCAGCAGGTAGACTATGGTTTTAAAGTGAAAAACAAATAATGTCTGATCCCAAGAGTGTCACAAATACTTTTCTGGCAGAGAGAGATGAAGGTTGAGAGGCAAAGAAAACATTTATCTTGCATTCTGTCTTTCTGAATCAACATACCTTGGAAACATTACTGTAATGGCTTAGAAGTCAGTAAACTACAGTTTCCCTTCTCTGGCTCTTTTTCAGGTCCAGTCCCATCCTAATCTCCCTTCCTACTCTGGGCCACCACCTCCCCAGCCAAATGACCAGCACATCAGTCTCTTTCCCACAGCACCAAAGACAGAACAGTGTGGCCAACAGGTCAAGGGACGTGATTCTGCCCCTCTGCTCTCATGACACCCTACCCAGAGTACTGACTCCAGCTCCAGGGTTCCCCACTACAGGAAGGGCATAGAGCTGCTGGAGTGAGTCCAGAGGAAGGCCACGAAGATAAACAAGGGTCTGGAGCAACATTCCTTTGAGGACAGGCTGAGAGACTTGGGCTTGTCAGCCTGGAGACGAGAGGTATCTGGGGGGAACGTTATATCAGCATTCCAGTACATGGAGGCGACCTGCAGGAAAGTGGGAGAGGGGCTGTTTATCAAGAAGTGCAGTGAGAGGACAAGGGGAAACAGCTTCAAGGTGAACAATGGTAGATTTAGATGAAGTATTAGAAGTTCTTCCCTGTGAGGGCGGTGAGGCCCTGGCACAGGCTGCCCAGAGAAGCTGTGGCTGCCCCCTCCCCGGCAGTGTTCAAGGCCAGGTTGGATGTGGCTTTGGACAACCTGGGCTAGTGGAGGGTGTCCCTGCCCATGGCAGGGGGGTTGGAACTAGTTATTTTCTGAGGCCTCTTCCAACCCAAACTGCTCTGTGATTCCATGAACTGAGCACATTATCAGTTCCTTCAAACCCAGTCACATTTCCCAATGCTGCTGCACTCACTGTGCACTCCATAGCTGTGGGAGCAGCCAAGTCATTGTTAATGTCAATTATTCCTACAGCACCTAATGCCCAGCCTGTGGAAAAATGAATAACATGACAGTTTAAGATTAAACAGTTCTCCTCAAATACATAGGTTATCTTCCTACATTTTTTGCTCTTCAGCATTTCCATTACACTTGTTTTGCATGCTTGCTAAGTGCTGAATTAGCACTGTTACTGCGTTTTATCACATACTCCTCTCAGACATAATTTACAATGAGAAACTTACACCATATTTAAGTCAGTGTTAAACTTATCTCAGTATGCATCATAATATATGGTACTTAAAGTGTGAATTTGTGGCTTCTTTACCACTAAAAGGACTAATAAGAACTAACAGACCGCTCTTTGAAGTTCTAAAGCCTTTTGAAAAGTATTAAGGAGAGACAGGCAGTGTAGTAAGTTGTTTCAATTTCCTATTTTGAGTGGGAACTAGGGAGGTTTGTTCAAATTGGTTTCCATATTTTAAATGGATAGGAAGCCCAGGCCATGAAACCTTGTTGGGAGATCCTTGGCATTCCATGGATTCTCATGAAGTGGACCATGTCCCACTAAGAATGAAAACCGATATTTATTTTTTAAATAGAAACAATTAAAAAATGACAAAAAAGGAAGTCATGAGTCCATTTCAAACTCTTGTCACTGAAAAAAATTCCCTAACACCTATTACTACTGCTATTACAATAACAGTTTTAATTACAATATTACAATAACAGATTTAATTTTCAGTAAACTCTGACCACCACCACACAACTGTTCCCATCAGATGCAGACAAATCAAGCCCTGTAACATAAGGCTTTGCAAGGAGCAAGCAGCACGCTGAGCTCAGGGTCAGCTTCTTAAGCCTTGGAACATATAAGAAAGCTTTTTACTACCTCATCTTTCACCGAACTGCTGAGAAACAAACCAAGGCAAAGTTACACCTATCCAAACAAATTCTGACCAGTGTGAACTTTAATCTGGAAAGCCTGTGTTTTAGCTCATGCCCCAGAGGTAGGCATGATTTTCTTGATAACATATACCAGAAAATTTCTCTTGCCTGTAAGTTGTGAAACAGTTACACAGACCACCAGTGAGCCAAAAATCCGAGACTGGAAGTGCAGAGTTCGTTCAGAAAAATCTGGATTCATTTTCCTAAAAAGCTTGGAGGTAGGGATTGCTTCCTAAAGAGAGGTAAGAGGATTCTCTTTGGCTCTACTGTCATGAATCTCAATTTAATTAATAGAGCAGAACACTGAACATAGTTTTACCAGAGTAATAAAAAAATTTAAAAAGGCAAATGATTGCAAACATCCCTTGCAGGGACGTGCCAACAATACTTATTGGATGGAATGACATGAGAAACCGAAGCTTGGCTCTGTGGTTTATATCCAACAATCCTAAGATGGTAAAGATGGGAAACTGCCAAAAAGCTTTGAGATTATTTAGGGCAGGGGAAAATATATTCATCCAGTTTTTAACTGGGAACAGAGATAAAGAGCAACAATCTGCAGACAAAATGCAAGGGGAAAAAAAAACAAGAAGAGAGAAAATTTATTTCAGGTCCTCCTCAGAAATTAACATTCTCATAAGATGATTTTGAGAGGATTTCCCTGAAATACTCCCAACTTCTGATAAGTCACAGATGAGCATATGCAGCTTGTGGACAATGACAGTTTCTTCTCTCAACTTCTCTAAGGAAAACAGTCATTGTTCATGGGAATTAAGATAATGAAAGGAAGTATTAGGGATCCTGGACAAGCAGGGGGGAAGAATTGGTCGTGAATGATGAAGTCTTTTGCCCGTAATAGCAGGGATTTCAGCACAGAAGAAACTGATGGCAAAGTCCCATAGATGCAACAAAATACAATGCTTGCGACCTAGTCTTTTCTTGTCCTTCAATGAGCATCTTGAGTCCTGCATGCCATTTGATCGCTCAAACCCAGAAACATCCAGCTCATACAGAGACCTTCTAATTCACACACATGCATAGCATTTACAGTGCTTCAGTGCAAACCACGAGTGTGCTATGAGTAGTGCAACACTGAACCAGAAAGCTCTTGGGTCTTTCATTTCTAGCATGGGTAGCGAGAAATAAGATTAAGTTTAAGCACAGGGTTTCTAGTCACCATCGCCTTCTATGAAATGTGGTATTTCCAGTACAAGTTTCTTAATCAAACCGTCCCCAGCTCCTGCGAGCAGCTCAAAGGCAGTAACCAAATACTTGCTGCCTGGCTAGCAGACAACGCTGAGCAGAAGTGAAACAAGCTTTCAAATGCACTTTACTCACAGCAGCTCTGTTCCTTCTCCCCCACCGACAACAGATAAGGATATTAAGTGTTAATGCACTGCCTTTAGTGCAACTAGCCTTCCAGTTTCCCGAGCGCGGCTCTCTGAAGCGCCTTGTGTTTTGCTTCTTAGATTAACTCAGCACCGCCTCAGCGAACGCCCGAGCGCTGATGCCGAAAAGATGCAGTTGCTGTGAGTAGCTCCTGCAAGACCCTTGCGTATTTCCTCACATGAAACTCTGAGTCTCTCTCGCATCACCTCAACGCGATTCCCACGTGCTGAGCTAACTCGAACCAGCACCGCATGCGGTAAGCTGCACGGAGTTGGGCTGCGCAATGGCGAGGCCGTATGAAGCGGATACTCGGAGTAGTCACAGCGGGGCCGTTGGGATGGTCCAAACTTCAGCCGGAATGGTGACCATCCCTTACTGTGGTGCTGGATTGGGCTGCCCTCGGCAGGCCGACTGGGTGGTGGGGTCAGAGCCCGATCCTCAAATCTCAACACCTTCCCAAAGCGTTTGTAAGCCAAACTTGGTAGGCTGGAGGGCGGGTTCGCACTTTACTTATATCTACCGATATAAACTTCAGCCCACATCCTACAACTGCGTACCGACACCCTCGCTTCGAGGTTGGGGGAGGGAGGGGTGTCCCCCTCCGCAGACAGCCACACACACCGGCGTGCGGGAACGGGGCTCGCCGTGGGCTCTTCGTTGCGCGCTTCCCCGGAAAGGGGCGCCCGGCAAAGTACTGGCTTCTTCGCCGTAATCCCGAAACTCCAGCCTTTAACTGAAACGCTTTCGCTTTCTACCAGACACCAGGCCCGGGTGGGGAGGAGGACGCGTTGCCGCTAGGGGGCGCTGCGGGCACGGCGCCGTGCGGTTCCTGCTGTGNGGGGGTCGAGCAGAGGCGCCGCTACGGGGCGCGAGGGGGCGGATGTCCTAGGCGGTTTTCACGCTCCCCCGGGTACATCATCCCGCCGGAGCGAGGCAGTGTTTTACCTCACCGCCCTTCAGTGAGGTCACAGCAAGGCTCCGAGCCGGGCCCGAGTCCCGTACGGGTGGGGCGGTGCCGGGGCGGGCGCGGGGCGGGGACAAGTCCCGCCCGCCGTGGCG